>CM060966.1:60229021-60329021 GCA_030765045.1 Tenodera sinensis | reverse complement strand
TAATAATAATAATAATAATAATAATAATAATAATAATAATAATAATAATAATAATAATAATAATAATAATAATAATAATAATAATAATAATAATAATGGTAATGGAAACGGTAATGGTATTGGTAATGATAGTGATAATCATAATGATAGTGATAGTGATAGTGATAGTGGTGGTAGTGGTAGTGGTAGTGGTAGTGGTAGTGGTAGTGGTGGTGGCGGTGGCGGCGGCGGCAGCAGGGGTAGTGGTATCGGTAGCGGTAGCAGGAGCCGGAGCAGCAGCAGGGGCAGCAGGAGTAGCGGTGGTGGTGGTAGTGGTAGTGGTGGTGGCAGTGGCGGCAGGTGTAGTGGTAGTGGTAGCGGTAGCAGGAGCGGTAGAGGTAGTGGTAGTGGTAGCGGTGGCGGTGGCGGTGGCGGGGGCAGCGGCGGCGGCAGCGGCAGCAGCAGAACAACAATCACAATAACAAGAAGAAGATGAAGAAGCATGTCCACTATTAGGAAAATCTGTATCTCTTTATGTCATTGCTCAACCAAAAATTTTGTGGTTTTGATTTAGTCATTCTTCTGTTGTTTTAACTATGGAAAGCTGCATGTTCGTTATTACTTGAACGAATGTGTCATTTCAGATATAGTCACACTTTTCAGGCATGACATCGATTCTTGCCAATTCGCCCGAGATTGCAACCGCTTCACTGTTATGTAAACACACTGGACTAGTGTTTTGTTGATGTCTTCATGCTTGTACTCCGGTCAGGTGTTTTGTTTCAACTGAAGCAGTGTTGGCCGCCATGCATGCGCCACTCAGCTGTTTTGTTTTCATCGGTGGCACTCAGACCTAGATGCACGCGGTGCTGGGGTACAACTCTTGTTTGTATACAACACAGCATTGCCATTTACACTGCCGAAAAACTTATATTTTTACAAAACTAGTAAACCTACCTTGGCATTTTATGTTTCTTACCCCTGTATCTATTAGCCATATTATTCTGGCTGAAGCAGTACCTTCCATGCAGTATAATCATTCTAGGATATAATTTAACTGGTTCTTTCATATCTAATGCCTGATTTAGTGTTGCATGATTCCTTAGCTTTTCTAGATCTTACTTCATATCTGTCTTCACCACTACTCTTGTCCCTGCTTTCCTCACTGCTTTTATCTTTATCTTGTCTAGTACAGGATTTATACATTCACCTAGTTTCCTCCTTATCTCATCCGCAGGTCTTCCCCTCAAAAGAAATACCACAGGAGCTGTGACTTCCACTACATTTGTCTTGTGACTCTCGCCCGTAATGGCAGCTTTACTAACCATATCCACATATGATGGCCTATTTATTGTCTCTTCATTTTTAATCATAACCTACTATTTTCCGTTTCTAATTCTATTATTCCTCCTTTCTACACCACCATTTCTTCTACTACCCTAACATACATTTTCTGCATCCACAATACCTTTTCTTTTGTTACTTTATCTCCAGCTTTAAATATATGGCTTAATTCAATCATCAATTCTTCAAAATCCAACTTACACTTCTCTACTTTCTGAATGGAGGCATTGATAATGATATCCTTCTCCGGTTCTTTATCAGTCATCTTTATCATTCATCCAGGAAAATCTATATTATCTGTATCCTGGGGACAGTACAAGTATGGTTGGAAGTATTTAAGTTGTACAAATATGTGATCTTGCCATGTATAACCAAACAATTTAACCACACACTGAGTAAGGGTACAGTCAAAACTCAGCACTTCAAAAGCCATAAATCTAGATGAAAATTCATGCTGCTTTCACTTCCATTGTCAAGAATCACTGAGATCTTGAAGAATAAACACTAATATGCACGTACAATGCAAAAATACCAATATGTAAGGCTAAATAAGCAGAACAGAATATCAAGGAGATATTTCTAAATCCAAAGCCCTCTGCAGTCTCTAGCTAGATGACAGCAATAATAACCAATTTTGGTTGCTGCAAAAGCCTGAGGGGTGCACGTAATTTAGAATGTTTGGAATAGAAATGCTTAGAAACCTGGCCATACATTGTTATTCAATTGTTTTTCTTTGGTTTGGAGTTTGATTGTCATAAACAAAAACTTGTATGTTCTCAACAGCTTATTTAAGCCATTTTCAAGAAGTGTCAAACAGAGGACAATGAAGACTTCAGACACATTTTACTCTTTGAATTTAGTCAAGGATCTAGTGCTGCAGAAGAATTTGTTGTTCATATGGGAAGGAAGCATTTGCTGAGAGGACATCATGGAAATGGTTTCGTCATTTCTCAGAAGGAGAACTTCACTTGTATCTTGAACCACATTCTGTAAGGCCTTCTCTTTCTGATGAAAACCATCTAAATCAGGTGGTTCATGATGTTCCTTACCAAACACAAGAATTGGCACAAATAATGGAATGCAGTTACACAACCATTATGTGCCATTTGCATTTAATGAGCTATAATTAATTTATGTAGTATATGAAAAGCAGATAAGTTAAGCAACACCAACAAAAATCAGCATGTATTCTTTATTTCTCCAATTGTAAAACATTTACAAGGATCGTCAAATTCTATGTACATACAATACAAGTTATTTACATAAATATGAGACTAGTTGAGAATATTGGGAAGTGCAATATACCATATTTCATCAATTTTTGTACTCTTCTACAGAGTAAAATGCCTTTTCTAATAGATAAGATTTAATATTCTTTAGTTTGATTTTTTCATTTGTTATCTGTTTAATTCAAGATGGTAGATGGTTGTACAGATCTTTGCTACTATTTTCCGTGCACTTGTTATTTAGACCACCTATAAGTCTATTTCTAAAATAATTTTCTTTTGTTCTAGTGTTATATTTATGGATATTACTGTTTTTGTTTTGGTTATAACTTTTTAATGCGAGTTTAGTACATTTATATATATAAAGAAGGCAACGTTAGAATATTTAATTTTTTAAAAGCATTTCTACATGAATCTCTTTTGTCTATTCCTGCAATTAAGCGTACTGCTCTCTTTTGCAGCCTAAACAGCCTTAAAAGTAATGTTTTATGTGTTGTGCCCCATAATACCACTCCATAGTTTAGATGCGAGTGAATGAAGGCATAGTATACTTGCTTGACGCTTCTTTTATCTAGTATTTGTTATTTGTTTTAGTACATATAAACCTGAGTTAATCTTGCTTATGACTTTTCCAGCATGCATATTCCATTTCAAGTTACTGTCTATTATTAATCCTAGGAAATTTGTTTTATTTACTTGTTGAATTTCTCTGTTTTCTATTTTTATATTTGTATTTGTTTGTTTTTTGTTACCGAGACTAATTTGCATCCACTCTGTTTTGTTTGCGTTTAATACCATACCTAAATTTTCTAGATGTTGACTGACTTTTTCTAGTAGAGTATTTGCCCTAATTTGTAGCTCTATTTCTGTTTTTCCTGTAACTACAATTGTAGTGTCATCTGCATAACCTATCGCTATTCCCCCAGCTTCTTTAATTATTTTAAATAAACTGTTTATGTAGAGTAAGAATAGATATGGTCCTAATTTTGAGTCTTGTGGTACTCCATGTTTTACTTTTTTGAATTGTGATCGAATTTTTATTAGCTTTCCACTTACATTGTGTATTATTTCAACGCATTGTTCTCTATTTTGTAAGTAAGAGCCAAGCCACTTTAATGGTGTGCCTCTAATTCCATGTGTTTGTCTTTGTTGGCCTGTTACCATTTGGCTTGTCATAGGCACAAGAAAGAATGACTCAGCCAATCAAAAAGAAAAAAAAGAAAGAAAAAAGACACCTTATACAAAGGGTGGTGCACACTGTTGATGGAAGAAACCATTCTTCACTGAGGAATGGCTACCAAAAAATGAAATGATAAAAGCTGCTGTGCAATCAGAGAAGCTAACTCAAGCCACTGTTGCTACTGAAAACAAAACACTTTGTAAATCTGTGTTGTTAATACATGCCTTCCCTTCCTCGCCAGACTTAGCCCCTTCTGAACATCTTATCTCACTAAGAACATCCAGCACAAGTATTTAATGATGAAGTTAAAAGATTTCTTCAACATAAAATCACAACAGTTCTGCAGAAGAGGCATTGAGCTCCTACCTAGTGGTCATTGTCAAAGATGATGATTGCATCACTGTGTGAATGCATGAGTAATTGTTGATTTACGGTTGTAAGATGGTGCCGCGATGTGTGTGACTCGCAGTCTGGAGGTCCTGGTTCAATCCCAAGCAACTGCACACTCTGACATGGGTTTTTCCATGGTTTTCCCTCGCCACTTAAGCAAATGCTAGGGTGCTTAATTTCATACCAAAGCTGCAGAGATATATTACAGCACATTTTACAAATGAAGCAAGTAAATAATCCAGAGTTTTTTAATAACTTGTTGACTTCTTGTTTCCCAAAAAGTTGGAACATACTTTTCAAGTGGACTTCAGGCTCTTCCCTCAATTAAATTAAATTAAATTAAATTAAATTAATCTTTGAATATGAGGTCCTGAAATAGTTGCATTTGAGGTCCAATGCAAATACCTTCATTTATTTTGGCCATGGTAATTTGTGGAAACTTTGCCTTTAAGGAAGCATTCACAAATTGGTTTATTAAGTCAAGCTTAATGTGCGGAGAAGACAATATCATTTTTACCCTGTCCACTAATGCTTTACCTGCTGCATTTTTTGACCTAGAACATTTTCTTCTCAGGGACACCATCCTTTTACAATATAGTGTTTATCCCTCATGTGACTGTCCTTCTTGCACTTGAAGCAGTTAATTTTTTATACTCCTGTTGTAGCTTGGTAAGCTATGCTACAACTTTAACCCTTTCACTGCCAAGCTAAATGGTATGCTACTACTTAAACTGCCAGCCTTAAATATGGGGAAATGTAAGGTTTTAGACAAAGCTTTCCACTCACCTCAGTTTTGAATCTGTTGAGTTGAGATTTCTTGCAGTCACTTTTGAAATATTGTTTTACATTTATAGACACTTTTGAGAACATTACTCTAGTACACATATTTTTTAAAAAAAATTTGAATTGTTAAATTTTTATTTTTAAATTTTAATTTCCCACCATCAGTTTATTTTTGACACCATAATTATCACATCTAATTTTGCTTTTACCTGTCAATTAAACATTATATTATTTATCAAATTACAAATTTTAAAACTTCCATGCACAAAATTGTTGAAATGAGCATGGTTAATAAAATGAACTGCAATTTAGAGTTGTTTCTTGGCGAATGCCATTTAACACTTATGTTCCAAAACACTTCATGTTCATGGTTAATTGCATCTTGCCAGTTGGTATCCAGTTCATCTTTATCCTATCCTGATTTGTGGCACTTCCTGCAGGAGACTGCATAGAACACACATGATTGTTTATTTCATTTATGTCACTGTTATCATCACTAAGAGAAATATCACTACAGCTGTCACTTTCCAGCAATACTGCTGCAATTTCATCTTCTGTCAAAGATTTTTTTATTCCAGTATGCCATTATTTGATGGTCATTAATATGGCTAGGAAGTTCATGGGTTTGTATGTTATTTCATAGGGGATAAAAATGTATGCTTTTACATTATGTGCACGAATTATGGACTTGTCAGTTATTTGGACATGATTTTATGGTGCATATAACTGCATATTTTCTTGATTTTAATAAATGCATAATATTTCAATATTATAGCCCCTATATTGCATATTTTTAGACATCACATATTATTTACACCTGACAGAAGAAGTTAAGAAAAGTGATACTCCAATTAGTGTTCTAAAATTATTGGCATTAGAGACAATCCATACTAGATTTCCAGAACACGAATGGCTCCATATTTATACTGATTGATCATTTATATCAAACCAAGATGGAGCAGGTGCTGGAGTCACATGTCACCTCTTTTCCTATTACAAATCTTTAAGTTATGGAACTACAAACTTTGATGGAGAAATTGAAGCAATTCGAATGGCCCTACAAAATCTTTTGTACAGAATTTCACATTTTCAGCAAACAGTTATTCTCTCAGATTCCAGGGCAGCAATTATAGCAATTACTTCCAAGTTGTCACCAAAAAACCAAACAATTATAGAATGTTGGAAAATCCTTACCCATCTAACAGCACTTCAAAAACACCTAGTCTTCCAATGGATACCAGCTCACTGTGGACTGAGTGGTAATGAGAAAGCTGATTTTCTTGCAAAAAAGGGTACTGACAATGTGCAGAAATCAATAGTTAATTTACCATTTTATGCAGCTAAAAGATTAGTCATCTCTTAATTCAAAAAAAATATTGAAAAATATTACTATGAAAAATCAAAAAACTAAAAGATGGGAACTACCAAACATTCAAACAGTAATTCCTGAGTATCCTCGAAAAACAGCAGTTGCAACCTTCAGGTTGATTACAGGACATGATTGTCTGGTAAAACATTTAAACAGAATTGGGATATATTCCTCACCACTCTGTCCTCTATGTGATCTGCAAGAGGAAATGGATCCAGACCACCTTCAAATATGCCTGGCCACTTCTAATGCCCCATCCATCAGTGAAAAATATTGGAGAGCAAGAGGATTAATGACTTCATTGTCAGAAATCCAGCATTAGCTAACAACAACATATTGCATATTTTAATGATTTTTATGGTTTTTATTATTTTTTCCATCTGTATAATATTTTTCATATTGATAGTATTGCGCATGATGATGCAATTCACAAGCTGGCAAGAACTAATGCTCAGTCATGTTGTCATACAGTGAATCCCCTGTTTCCATCCTTTCATTATATGTATGTGCATAGAGAATAATCAGTGTGTTATCTGAGAGGTTTATATTAACAAAGATAAAGTGCAGGTCAACATTTTGAGCGGCACAATTATAGCAGCGCTTGCCTGCCCACCAGTAGTTGTGTCGTGATCTTCAAGCGTAAGTGTTGTGAACTGGTTCTCACCAAATTAAATTAGGCATGTAAAATGTTAAAAAGCTCTTCAAATGCCGAAAATAAAACCAACTTCGAGTGCTAGATTAATTAATTTACAGAAACAGTTTTCAGGTTATTTAATATCTACAGATAATAAGGTACTGATTTGTGGAGCATGTGAGGAAAATGTAGGGAGTGAGAAAAGATTTCAAATAGTTCAGCACAAAAACAAAACAAAACAAGGAGAATTTAATCAAAAAACTCGCAAACAAAGAATCTGTTCAAAAAGCAGCTGTAGAGCACCAGTAAACCATTTATCCATAAAAAACCTACTACTTTCAAACATCAAAGATGCTATTCCACCTAACAAAAAATCTGGCATATACCAAATTGAATGCAGTGATTGTAATGAAATATACATAGGAAAAACCAAAATAAGTTTGGAAATTAGATCCAAGGAACACGTTAGAAACATTAAGAGTAAACAATTAGAAAAATCAGCAGTTGCATTTCACTGTTGGACAAGAAATCATGACATAAAGCTAGAACCGAAACTTCTCAAACACATAACCAGAAAACAAGAACTGTCCATATGGGAACAAATCTTTATTTTAAAAAATAGAAACCGAGTATTTAATTTCGACATTCCTCAGAGAGACAATTTCAGTATGTTCATTGAACCGTTACCAGAAGAAACATCAGAAGAAGCATCACCATCCACACCATGAAACACCATGGAAACCCACTTATTGTCCGGTTGATAATGGAGGAAAGTTAACCTTCGAAATGCGTCCCGGAAAAATATGTTGTAAGTGTTGTTCAGTGTTATTAATTAACTCACCTTTTAAATTAAATTAAGCTAGTAGAGTGTTTAGGAAGTAGGGTTACTGAATTTTCCTATGACTTGTGCCAAACATTTTTAGCTGTTGATATTCCACTGTTCAAAATGAATAATTCAACATTTAAAAACTTTCTTGCCAAGTACACTTGACAACATGTGCCTGAAGAAAGCACACTGCATAAGACATATGTAGGACATTGTTACAATAACGTATTGCCAAATATACCAAATGAATTGGCGGATCAGTTTATGTGACTGTCTGTGATGAAACCTCTGATTCTGAGCGCAGTTCTATTGCTAATATAATCTGGGTACTTTAAATAATGAACAAAAGACTACACCTTATCTTCTTAGTGTGTGCGAATTGTCAGCCACTGACAATGCAACCCCCAGTTCGTGATGGAAATTACTATGGCCATGTGGAATCAAATATGACTGGTTAATTTTATTTGTTACAGGTCCTTATATGGTAAAATCAGGACAAACCCTGAAAGGTATTTTTCCTAATTTAATTCATATAACTTGTTTGGCACATGCTCTTCATCACATTTCTGAGACATGTGATTCTTTCCTATTGGTAGATAGATTTGTGTCCAGTACAAAGAGAATTTTTGTTAGATCTCCTAAAAGAGTTAAAGTTGTTTAGAACAACAGCACCTAATATCCGACTTCCTCCTGCACCAGTGTTAATTCAATGGGGAACATGGGTCGATGCAGTTTTACATTATGCTGAGCACATAGAAATAGTCGAAGAGGTTGTTAATTCATTGGACTCAAAAGATACTTCATCAATAGAAACTGTGCAAAATATTCTGTCTGTTAAAACAGGATCTTAGTTTCATATCTGCCCATTTTTCTTTCTTACCAACAGCCATAACTGCATTAGAAGCTGTAGGATCTCCTTTGCATGAGGCACTTACTTTCTTTGAAAAAACAATATGTGATCTAAGTTCGGTTCCTGGTAGCATAGGACAAAAAATGAAAGAGAAAGTGAATTATATATATTTCAAAAAATTCTGGTTATAAACAGATGTGAGATATTTGAAACATCCTCGAAAGAAAACCATCTGTCACTCTAAGAGGCTTGACTCTCTCTGTGAAGCAGTTAACATCATTTAAATATGCTCCAATAACATCCTGTGATGTGGAGAGAAGTTTTTCACGTTACAAAAGTGTTTTGCGAGACAACAGACAATGTTTTACAGTTGAAAATTTGTACAAAGTGATGGTTGTGAATTGCAATTTAGCAGTTAATACTAGCAGTGGGAGCATTTCTGCTTCAACCTCTAAGGAATAAGGTAACTTTATTTATTATTTATACTAACTCGTCTTGTGTACTGCAAAGGGAAATTAATTGTATAAATTAAATAGTGCATATTTGTTGACATATTTTCAAGTTGTTAAGAGCATATTTGTATGTATATTTCAGTGTTTTTTTGGGCATGAACTTCCGAGCCCTAGTCATTAAGCAAATGCCATGAGAAATCACTGTATATAGAATAAATAATGAAGCTCTGCACGCACTAATGTACAACATGTATTTATTGCTCTCTTCTTCTAGCGTGGTAAAATGCCAGATGCGTGAGAACCTCAGAAAGAAAAATTATTTGTACAGGAAATGCAGAGATTAACAAACAAACAATGATACCAATACACAGTTTAAATATTATATATTAGATAGAGGTGGACACATATGCCATCTGTTGCATAATTTGTAAATTGTTTGAATGTGAAAAACCAACCTCGGCAGATTGGGTTGGTTCGGATCACAGCATTATTCAAAGGTAGTTGGCATCGGATTTCATCATATTTTGGCAGCCGAAGGGTTAAATCTCCATTGATGGTTTTTGTAGTTATTTCATGTGAAAGATGTTGCATATTTGTATGCTTCTTTTATGTTAACCGAATATACAAGGTGTAAGAGGTAGAACTGGAACTTAAAAATTCAATGCCACAACTGGGATTTGAACCACAGACCTTCCGCTTGCCAGGCGGACGCTCTAACCACTGAGCTATTGTGACAAACTGCCAGAATGGCATTAAATTCTCAAGCCAGTTGGTATTTCTCCTGGTAAACCAGGAACTTTGCCCACACACGGCTTGTGTGTTTAAAAACACCAACAGTAAGTTTGTTGGCATAAATAAATAATAATACAAGGTGTATGTTACTATTATTTAGCAAAACTGCCTTCAGCTAGTCTTTGATACACCACAGAACACAATCATTTTGAAGTTCTTCCATTAAGTAATACATGTGGCTGCATACACCAGATCACCTTCCATCAAAAAGTAGTTTCAAAGCGCTGCCCGCCTCTTCCTATGAAAATAGACATTCACAGCCATTGCTTAAGCTGAGAAGCTAGAAGCTAAACTTCGGTTTCGAGATGTATAAGTCTTGAACAAGGTGATATAATTCAGCCTGAGAGATAATGCGACGATGCTTAGTGACAGGCTTGGTCTTCCCTGATACTTGGACCAACTAATCATGATGCCTTCACAGTTAACACAGGTATGATCTTATATCTGGAGAGGTGGCTCCTGCTCAGGGAAGCACCATGATACTCATCTGAGATGACACATTCCTGGAATCTGTTACCTTACAGTCTGACATCCAATCAGTCACCGTAAGGATTGTTTTGCCATTTCTCCAATTTACTATTTACAACATATATCTGCCTCCGTTTGATGACCTATGGCTCCACTGTTCCTCAGTCTGACTCAGGTATCTTTCAATCTAGTGCATCTGTAGCTTTGTCAGGTGGCACGCGAATGCTGCAAAGATTGGTTGCTCCGTTGAGTGGCCTAAACGTCTGCAATGTTCACACTGGCAGATTGCTGCTGATTCAGTGCTGCCACTTCTGACTGGATGGCGGCTAATGTTGCAATTAGGTAAGTGATGATGTTCCTATGGTTGCAATTGCAACAGTGGCGACATCTTGGCTGGAAGCAGAGGTGTCCATCTTATGTTGATGCTATGGCGATGGAAGTGGTGCTGTCAATGTGTTGAAGACAGTACTGGCAATGTTTTCAGAAGTAGTGGGCAGCAGGTCTGCCCACTGAAGGGTTTAGACCTGTAGCAGATGGCATAGAACCACTTCTGCGCTTGAGATCATGCTGCTTACAGGCTGATGTCACTAGACTGGGGTTGCCGCACTAGCAACATAGGGGTAGTGCTAAGCAGTGGTCCATTGTGTGGCCATACTGGCAACATCAGTAGCACGGTGGCTTTAAGGGTGTTCTGCTGGTTTCAATTTGTATGGAGTGGCAGAGCAGGATGTATCTGCAAATACTGCTGTGCAGTGTTGCTTCTTGTGCAGGAAGAGAAAATGCACAAGTGACGCTAAAAAATCCAGTGGCGTTGCACCTCCTTCTGGAGAAGTTGTGATGGCAATTGACTATATGCACACACAGCAATGGGGCTAAAATGGACATCCGAATGGTGGTGGTTCCAGAAGGTGGAGCTGTGGTGGCAGCGCTGTTGGCAGTTAGATGGTGCTAACTATGTTGTGTGCAGCGCAGTCACAGTAGCATTTAGGGTGGTGTCAGTGTTGGTGCTGGCAGGATACTGATAACTTTGTGACAACGGGTACAGTGCTGCGTATCCAGCTCTATTGTGCCATATCTCATCGCTGAAGTGCAGGAAGTGTTGTCAGCGTGTGCTGCTGTGTTGTTGGATGCAGGTGGCAAACGACTGATTGAGTACAGCAAATGCTGTAGCGATGGTTAGCTGGATGCCCAAGCAATACTGGGCATGGTGATGGTCGGTGAGGCTGTCTCAGGAGTAGCTGTGGCCTTTCTTCAATGCTTTCTCTTCATCGTCTCCTCTTGAAGCTACCACTCCAGTACTTTGTTCCCAAGTGGAGGAAGAGTCCATTTATGGATTGAACCCAGCTGTATGAGCGTGTACAAGTAAAAGTGAAAGTGACCCCCTAGCCTGTGCTGCCACATACCAGAGGGCACCTGTTTATTTAGCCAACTATTTTATATGCCAGTCTTATTCTCCATTACAATTTACAGTTTACAAATCAGATACAATTATACAGTTTCAATAGATAAACAATAAACTTAACAATAAAACATAATGAATAAGGTGCAACATTAACAAACATAAATATAAAATAAACAATGAACAATGATTAACAATAATTAATTACCAATTAACAAAATGCTTATAACAAGTACAATAAAATTTCATACAATAATCAACAAAGGAGAATAACAGATAGTGCAAACAGATGATAAATGAACAATAATAACAAAAGAAAATAATAAAACAACAATGTAAATTTACAGTAGGGATTGGTTTTCAAATTCCCTATATATATAATTTGAAATCAAGTCTGCAAGCTTGTTTAGAATCCACCATTTTTTCTTGTTTCTAATTAAATTGAATAGGCAGCTGTTCCGAATGTGCCACTAGAACTCCATAACTGAATGGTATCTCAACGGACATTTAAATTTATCATGTTCAGATGTTTCAATTAGACTACAACGACATAATGTAGAGTTAGACAAGCCAAAACAAAAGAAGTATTCACAATATGGACCATGTCCAGATAAAAAATGGATTCATTTCGTCATAAATCTTTTTTCAGTTACAGCAAGAAATGAAAACACCCTTCTCTCAGTTTCTAAACCCTCACACTTATCTTGCCATTCATTATAAATTAAATCTCTTAATTGAATTTTGTCTAAAATTAACCCACCAACAATATTTGGTGGCCTAACAAAATTATCCCTGCACAACCAGTATCTAGCTCCTCTTTTCCTGATTTCTAAATCTAAATAGTTGTAATATAACTAGTAAACCATGAGTAGAAACATTAGAGAAGGCCCCAACAGGTCTTACTAAAATTTTCCTTTGTTGACTTCCAACCATTCTTTGAGCTGTTAATAAAAATATACTTTCCACCCAAACACTAGCAGAATAAGAAACAATAGGTACCAAAACAGAATTATTATATAATTTGACAACTTTATATGGAATATCATTGAAGCCTTTAATTACAGAAAGAATTTTATTTAAAACAACAAAGGCCTTCGCCAAAACCTTTTCAACATGAACTTTAAGCAATAATTGTTCATCCAAAAATAGTCCTAGGTATTTAGCACTCTGCTTACATGAAATGGTCTTACTTCGCAATTTTAATGTAGGAGATCTTATTAATTTGCCTTTTAATAAAACTTAACACATTTTCTCAATAGAGACATTTAATTTAATTCCGGTAAGTTCCCCAATAGTACATCCAAAACAATGGCACAAATGGTTTCTAATTCAATTCTTGAATTTGCAAGGGCCAGAAGCAATTATGCATCAGCATAGGCAATTATGCTACACAAATTTTCTAATTCCCCAAGTTGAAATAAAACCTCTTCGATTCCTAAATCCCAAAATAAAGGACCACAAATTGAACCTTATGAACATCCTTTAGTCAAAATCTTACTCACTTCAAGTGAGCCACTCTTAAATGAGAGCTTTCTTCTTAAACAATAATCCATGCAGGAATGGACAAATTTCCAAGAATAACACTAGTCTGCAAAAAAATTTTTTTCCTCGCCAGTTTGAGATGTGAAAGGTGATATTAACTAATTTCGATGTGCTAAATTGAATGGCAATTACTGTTTTTCTCTATCACGTAAGGTTTTTCTACAAATCACTAAATATGATAATGAAAATAACGAAAAATTATGCTTCATGTTAAAAAAGTGCATTGTAAAATAAATAAAGAATGAAAAATTTCTCAGTAAACAAAAATAAATACCTTTTACATACCTGTAAAAGAGGCTATGAAGTTACATTTTCCTTGCCTGGAAGAATGGCTACGTTGATTTACGTTTATAGCCTGGTTGAACGATTTCCCTTTTCAAGCACCAACAGTAGTCCACTAACATCATAACATTCCACCAACCCTGATAACTCCTCTCCATCTCTTCGATTTGTTGATGGAATCTTTTACCTTGTTTGTCACTGAGGAATCCTAAATTATCAGGAAAATAGCCTAGATGCAAATACAAAAAGTGAAGTTTTAAACCCATGTTATACCCAAGTATTTGTAACTTTTATAACATATTTCTCACAATTACTTCATATGGCGGATCCTTTGTATTTCCCAGAAACTTATTGACTACTTCTTCGAAAGCACACCATGCTTGAAGTTCTCTATCATCCATGACATCCAAAAATGCACCATCCTTCATTAGCTGCCTTATCTGAGATCCATCAATTATGCCCTCTTTTATCTTAGCTTCAGATATCACAGAAAATTTACTACTCAAATATTTGAAACATGAATCATTTTCATCCAATGCTTTCAAGAATTGTTTTATAATACCTAGTTTTATATGTAATGGAGGTAATAACATTATCTTTGAATCAACTAGACTGGCACGAATAATTACATTTTTCTCCTGGTGTTAAACTTTTCTATTAGGCCATTCTCTCATTGTACAATGTTGTTGTTAGCTAATGCTGGATCTCTGACAATGAAGTCATTAATCCTCCTACTCTTCAATATTTTTCACAGATATTGAAGAGACTTAGCAGTAAATGTAACCGCTTTTTAGAGATCACCACTCAGGGGTCTCCTAGGGGATATGTGAATAGCGACCACAAGGTCAACTCTTGTTCTCTTCCGACCCCGATGCTATTAGGGTTCCTGAGGGCTAGGGAGTCTTTATTTTTCCAACCTCTCCATTTCTCTAATTTCTCAATAAAACCTTAACCCCTAACATGCTGACCTGTCATGGCATGTATTCGTCCTCTGATTGGTAATCAGAGGATATGGTCGGTGAATTTATTTTGATAATTCTCCCGGTTAGGTCGGTGAGACCCGTAAACCAATGACAGGTGTGGTCCTCCAGACATTCTGGGGATTGTGAGAGAGTGATGTGACCGCCAAAACATAAAAATATGGTGCTCTCTAAAAAGCGGTTACATTTATTGCTAAGTCTCTTCAATATTTATGCAATATGACTCGAGGGGTAAAATATTCTGGAGTTAAAATAGTCCCCCATTCGGATCTCCGGGCGGGGGACTACTTCTCGAGAACCAAAACATTATATTAATAGAAGATTTAACATCACACTTCTACAATGGAATGCGGGTGGTCTCAAACAAAGAAAAAGAGTAGAACTGAATAAAATTGTATTTGACTATAATATCGATATATTTTTCATACAGGAAGCAAATCTAACAAACGACCAACTTAAATACTTCAATTTTACTGGTTTTCTACTACACCTACTACCCAAAAATAGACAGATAAGTAGTGGAATATTAGTTGGAGTCAAATATTAGGATATATATTAAATCCTCCTTTGAAATTGTTAAAGAAATGGATAACACAGACAAAAGTGAATTAATAAAGCTAAATTTTTGGGATAACAAAATACATCTACATTTATACAGTATTTACAATCCTCCCAGGAATGAACCAGATCTCTCTCTTATTGACCAATTAAATAAAACAATCGTAATTGGCGATTTCAATGCTCATTCCAAAAGATGGGATTATGAAAAAGTGGATTCTATAGGGAAGATAGTGGAAGAATTTTTGAATACCACGACTTTTGAACTGATTTATAGTGAAGAAGATCCCACAACCTTTATACATTACTCTGGAGCAGGCAGTAACCCAGACTTCTTGTTAGCTACAACAGATATAGTTTCAAAAATTAAAAAAACAAGTTATGGAAGATCCAAGTTCTGGTCACAGAGCAGTAATTGCTGATATAAAACTACAAATAGCAGTCAATGTCACACGAATCTGTATTGGAACTTCAAAAAAGCAGATTGGATCAAATATAAAACTGAACTGGAACATAAATTTAAAAAACAAACAAACTCACAGCTGCATGACCAACCAGATCATTTGAACAAAAATTTCTGTAAAGTCATCCTAGAAACCGCAAAAAAACATATTCCTCGGGGAAGAATTAAAAATTTCAAACCCTTTTGGAACCCCCAGTTAGAAGAACTGAAAAAGCAAAGGGATATAGCTAGAAATACAGCTGAACAAAAAAAAAATGTGCCTCAATAAAAAAAGAAATTAATACTGCTAAAAAGAAATACTTTAATAATTTCTTAGAAAAAATGGATTATAGGACAGATGGTAACAAAGCTCATAAGTTCATAAAAAATGTCAAGGATAGGAAAGAAAACAACAGCACACCTATCATACACAACAATAAAATATTAACAAATGATGCAGCCATAGCCGAAACATTCAATAAATATTATGCTAATTCACATAAAGTAACAAGAAATAATAAAAAGGAACGTAAAGAATTTAAGAAAGATTTGAAACAAGAAAGAGAATGTGATCCTAACACTCAGTGCAATATCTTTTTTCAAAATTTTAATATGCAAGAACTAAACATTGCAATAAATAATCTAAAAAACAAAAGTCTCCTGGACCTGATCACATACATCCAGAATTCATATAAAAACCTTGGAAAAACAGCAAAACAACAACTACTAAAACTCTACAATCTATCCTGGAAAACCACTGTACCTGCTGAATGGCGAAAGGCAATAATTGTCCCACTCTTGAAGAAAGACAAAACAGCATCAGAAATAAAAAATTATAGACCAATAGCTCTTACTAGCATAATAGCAAAAGTGATGGAAAGAATGGTGTCAAACAGGTTAAATTGGTTTCTAGAATAAAAAAATTTAATTTCCCCATGTCAAGCTGGATTTAGAGAGTTCCACTCTACAAATGAACAAGTCTTACTTCTCAGTCAAGAAATCAAAGACTCCTTCAATAGAAAAGAAGATAATGTATCAGTTTTTATTGATTTCCAAAGTGCATATGATTCTATATGCAGAACAAAACTACTAAAGAAAGTAAAAAAAATAGGGATACAAGGTCCAATGTTTTCATGGCTATGTCATTTCCTAACACAACGCTTTATTGCAACCAGATATGGAAGAAACATATCTAAATACAAACAAGTACACCGTGGCTTACCACAAGGCGCAGTGCTCAGCACAACACTTTTTATATATTTATTAACGATCTGCCACAACAAATACAAGAATCAGGTGTGAAGTGTGCACTATTTGCTGATGACTTAGTAATGTGGACTTCAAAGCCAAAAAGCAAAAGTACAGAACTAGAAAAAACCATGCAACGATCCTTAACCAAATTACAAAGGTGGACCAAGGAAAATTTAATGACTGTTAATACAACAAAATCAAACTACCAAATCTTTTCACTAAGAAAAAAGCCACTAAAAATAAAACTAAATTTTGAGGGTCAACAATTACCAGAAACAAAGGAAGCAAAGTATTTAGGAGTTACATTTGATACCAAACTTACATGGACCAAACAAATAGAAAATGTAATACAAAGAGCAGAGAGGCGCCTTTCACTGTAAAAACGTCTAACAGGAATGAAGTGGGGATGTTCCAGAGCAACTCTTAACACAACATACAATGTATATATAAAGCCATTATTTACTTACTGCAGCGAAGTTCTTGTAACGGCAAACACAAGGGGGATTCAAATCTTTAAAAACCAAAGTCTGAGATTGATTACAGGTGCTGTCAAAACCACACCAATAGCAGCTATGGAAATACTAACCAACCAATGCCCCATTGAATATGAAATAGAAAAAGCGGCTCTTATTCAACACGAAAAGTTGATCAGACTCCCATTCAATGCATGGCACAAGAGAAATTTTACACATACACTAAAGGCTCGGGAGAGCTTTCTTTCCAAAATTCAAGACATCAAGAAGAATGTATACCTTCCTAATTCAAAGGAAAACTTCATATCTAAAGTCAATCCGACACAAACATTAGACATCACATATTATTTACACCTGACAGAAGAAGTTAAGAAAAGTGATACTCCAACTAGTGTTCTAAAATTATTGGCATTAGAGACAATCCATACTAGATTTCCAGAACACGAATGGCTCCATATTTATACTGATGGATCATTAATATCAAACCAAGATGGAGCAGGTGCTGGAGTCACATGTCACCTCTTTTCCTATTACAAATCTTTAAGTTATGGAACTACAAACTTTGATGGAGAAATTGAAGCAATTCGAATGGCCCTACAAAATCTTTTGTACAGAATTTCACATTTTCAGCAAACAGTTATTCTCTGAGATTCCAGGGCAGCAATTATAGCAATTACTTCCAAGTTGTCACCAAAAAACCAAACAATTATAGAATGTTGGAAAATCCTTACCCATCTAACAGCACTTCAAAAACACCTAGTCTTCCAATGGATACCAGCTCACTGTGGACTGAGTAGTAATGAGAAAGCTGATTTTCTTGCAAAAAAGGGTACCGACAATGTGCAGAAATCTATAGTTAATCTACCATTTTATGCAGCTAAAAGATTAGTCAACTCTGAATTTAAAAAATTATTGAAAAATATTACTATGAAAAATCAAAAAACTAAAAGATGGGCACTACCAAACATTCAAATAGTAATTCCTGAGTATCCTCGAAAAACAGCAGTTGCAACCTTCAGGTTGATTACAGGACATGATTGTCTGGCACAACATTTAAACAGAATTGGGATATATTCTTCACCACTCTGTCCTCTATGTGATCTGCAAGAGGAAATGGATCGAGACCACCTTCAAATATGCCCGGCCACTTTTAATGCCCTATCCATCAGTGAAAAATATTGGAGAGCAAGAGGATTAATGAATTCATTGTCAGAAATCCAGCATTAGTTAACAACGACAACATTTTTATGTTTTGGCGGTCACATCGCTCTCTCACAACCCCCAGAATGTCTGGAGGACCACACTTGCCGTTGGTTTACGGGTCTTACCGACCTGACCGGGAGAATTGTCAAAATAAATTCACCGACCATATCCTCTAGTTACCAATCAGAGGACGTATTACATGCCATGACAGGTCAGCATGTTAGGGGTTAAGGTTTTATAGAGAAATTAGAGAAATGGAGAGGTTGGAAAAATAAAGACTCCCTAGCCCTCAGGAACCTAATAGCATCGGGGTCAGAAGAGAACAAGGGATGACCAAGGTAAGGTCAGATAGAAAAGTTACAGTGAGGAGCAAAACACCAGTAAGTGGAAGTAATGTTCTGCTCAGCTTGGGTACCTTGTGGTTGCCATTCACATATCCCCTAGACGGAGACCCCTGAGTACATAATTCAAAAGCATACATTTTTAACCCCTATGAAAAAACATGCAAATGCATGAACTTCCTAGCCCTAATAATGGCGCTTTTTATGGAAAATTGTTTATAGAAGAATGAGTAGAGGAGATGTGAATGTGTTACCTAAAAGAACTTAGGTAGAGAAACCACTGTGAATGTAATATGCAGCAACTCTATTTCAAACATATAGAAAATTGTATGACTTATTTGTAGAAGAGTGAGCAGAGAAAGAGGTGTGAATGTGTTACCTAAAAGTGAGAAGAGAAAACAGTGTGAATGTAATATGCAGCATTTTTATTTCAAACATACAGAACATAGTACCACATTTTAAAAGTGAGGCTAAAAATGATTTTTGGTGTATAATCACGTTTTTTATGGAAAATTGTTTATAGAAGAATGAGTAGAGGGGATGTGAATGTGTTACCTAAAAGAACTTAAGTAGAGAAACCACTGTGAATGTAACATGCAGCATCTCTATTTCAAACATACAGAAAATTTAATGACTTATTTGTAGAAGGGTGGGTAGAGAAAGATATGTGAATGTGTTGGGTACCTAAAAGTGTGAGGAAAAAACAGTGTTTCTATTTTAAACATACAGAACATGGTATGACTTATTTTAAAAGTGGGGATAAAAATGCTTTTTTGGTGTGAAATCATATTTTTTATAGAAAATTGCTTATAGGAGAGTGTATAGAGAAATGGGTGTGAATGTGTTACCTAAAAGTGAGTAGAGAGAACACTGTGAAAGTAATATACATGTATACAAAAATTTAACCAAATCTTTATATCCGTTTCTGAAATACTGGGAATATATGTATGTATACAAGAGTTGCTCTGTAGAAGCGGGAATAAAAAATGTTACTTTTTATCTAAGAACGCGTTTTTTCAGGAATTACACCTATATAGATGAACTTAAAAAGCAAAACCCTGTCTGAATACAACATTTGATGGAAATCATTAGAGCCATTTCCAAGTTGCACGGAATATGCTGCTTGTTTAACTATATATATATATATATATATATAAGATTTCCTATCGAAATCAGAAGTTAAGAATTTATTGGCTTCTTGGAAATGGTCAAAATGTACTTCCATCCTATTCGTACCGATAGGTTTGATTTCTTTTATTTTAAATCCATTTTCAAATATCATTTTACCATACTTCATAGGATGGATCCTGTTTACATTGCCTTGGTTACCATTGATAATAACAAATATACACCCGAATCTCTGTAATTATACAATATTTTCTCACTTTTATTACTTATAATTCCTTTCTCATTTTTATCTTCCATAAATCTTTCTACTGTATTCATTTCCTTATTTGAAGAACCAAGTGAAATTACACAAACCGCAGAAAGGATAGCACTACAACTACTACTCAAAAAATCTAGAAAGCAATATAAAATTTCAATTGTTTCATTACCTAGTGTTAAGCCTGTATTACACTATCACATGTGTACCTCTGTCACAGAAATGTGACCACATAATACGATAAAACATTTTACAGTGTAATATAACATTGTACAATGTTTAACCCTATTTCTACTGTTCCATTCGCATAAAAAAGATGGGTATTTTGTATAACCTCCTTGTTGCCCTAGTAAGATACTGGATACCTTTAGGTCCACAATAGTCTGATATTCCTGGTAATTAATCTTTTCTAAAATGGTTTCTAGGTTTCCATATGACTCTGTTAAGAAAACAGAATGTGCATGTGGTATTGAGGCAAATTCAATTCTATTATGCAATAAAATGGCTTTTAGCCTTTGTTTTGAAGCATCAATAAATAAACCGCAGTTGTTACTATCATATGTTGGTCTTCCTGGTTGCTGAATTAAACCTGGTACATCACTGCAATAAGCAAGTTGGTCTTCCATCTTAAAGAACTTGGTAAATTCTTTATCTCTATTCCTATACCAGGAAAATGTGGTGTCTGGGCCCAGTATATTTTTCTCTTTTAATCTCATTCCTAGTAATTTGCTCTTGTCCTTGGTAACTAAAATGCTGTAACTTGTCTTCAACAGTGTGTGCTGGAAAATACTCATCAACATTGGAATTTTCTGTTGACCCAGAGATTGGACTCTCAGTATCCTCTAGTTGAGTTGTTGGAACAGGAATACTGAGATCTACTCCATGTGGTACAGGTCTTAGAGTTGATGCAAGGCCGTCTGGATATTTAATTTGTTATTTATTTTTTTATTGTACCCGGATACGTTACACATGCAGAAGTAACAATCATCATAATCATATTTTTGTTCACGCAATATTCCTAGGAATTCCTAGGAATCCCAAACTTCATTGATTTCTGTTTTCTATTATACCACTACCTTAGTCCTTCACTACATGTTTTACATGTATGTGGAGCCCATGTTTGATTTTGATCTCCTAGCTTAACATTACAATATGCAACCTTTTTTTTAACACCTTTTTAATAAATGATGTAATGTTAGCTTTCTGCTGCTGTAGCAAGAAAGAACCACACACGTAACAGAATTTATAGAAGTTATTAGGATTGTTCACACATTTTCTCCTAGAAGAGGTTGTTAAAATGTGTCACGACACAATACAACCTAAAAATAAAGAAATAGAAATGATAAACCTTTTCCGGAAATTGCACTACCAACCACTGCGAGTTATAAGAAGCAACTTAAGTTCAGATATATCTTAAGACAGATGTGTCACTATAAGGGTAAGTAATTAATGCATGTTTGTCTAAGATTCAATGGTTGAAAGCTTTATTGCCTGTACATGGTTGCGCAGAGATAAATAAATACTATCCACTCGCATTCAAACTGCTTACGCTAGTTATCAGTTCATCACGGAAGAACATAAGGGGTGGCTTATTTTGTAAATATACAGTATTTATGCTCTGAAGATTCACAATGAGTGTTATTCATCTTAAGCTATAAAATTATAGACCTATAATAATCATAATTATAGTTTCATACATACATATTACTGTGTAGGTATAGTGTCTAACTTAATTAGTAAAATTTCAAATTGCATAAAAATGGTAGGTGTTATAGAAATACTGTTATTATTTTAGAAATCAGCACATGTTTTTCCATATAAATACCTAATGTTCATCAAAACTGGGAAACTGTTGCAGGTTAGTGTAATCCCAGCTGTGGCATTGAATTTTTCAGTTCCAGTTCTACCTCTCACATCCTATATTAATTAATCATTTAAAAAGGGAAGGGCACCATAAATTATTAAAAGCACCATCAATATCAAGAAAGATACCAATTCCATATTTATGTTGCCAATTATGAACTTGGTCTACAGCAAAATTAATGGCTTTCTCTGCAAATCTACCAGTCCTAAAGCCATACTGATGTGGAAACATATTATACGCATTCCTGTAGGTGTTGATTTCAAAGACCACTTGAAGACCTGTGAAGTATTAAGATCAGAAGAAACTACAGTTCAAAAGTATTGGAAAGCACGAATGCTAATGGCTTCATTGCCAGATGCAAGGCACTAGACAACAACACATTTAATAAACAAATAGGCCTATAAGAATTAACTTTAGATGAATCCCTATCAAAATTTTTCTTTATAAGTACTACTTTGACTGATTTCCATACATCTGGAATGCGACAATACTTCATGCAATCAGTAAATAAATTTGCCAATCTTCCACCAATTTCTTCTCCTAATGCTAGAAGAACTTCAATGGTAATGCAATCAGGATCTGGTGCCTTCCTAGACTTCATGGAGCACATAATTCCTGGTACTTCATGGGGTGTAATTGGTTCTAAGTCTTCCTCCATTAGGTTTCTATTCTTCAACTCCTCAATTACTGCCTTATGATAAGGAGAATCAACAAGTAGGGTTTCCATACCAGGGGATGTAAATCTTCCATCCTCCATAACAAAAGTAGACAAAATAGTAGGCATAAACTTCTCCCTATGCAGTCTATAAGGAAATCCCCAAGCATCCTTCTGGAGACAGTCCTCAAGCAGTTTATTCCAAGTTCGCTGTTTACTTTCTCTGAGGAGTTTGGCATATTGATCTTTCCAACGTCTATAGATGATTAGACAGACGCGGTGTTCTTCTTCAGAGGAGGAATGTTGATAAGCTATTCTGGTGCGATGTACATTTCTTTTGAGGCATTGCAATTTATCATTCCAGAAAGAACCAGGAATCCCAGAAATCCTTTTTATAGAATTGCACTACTCATACTTTGTTGAATAGATGTAGCAATAACATTAGCCCTTGTGTCTATATCCAAAGTGTCTATCGCAGTTGGAAGACTGAAATTGTCTCATAAACTTCACCAATTTGCCCTTTTATAATTGTATTTAGGAGTACTTTCAGCATTTATCTTTCGAAGACAACCAATATAAAAAATAATCAAGTTATGGTCACTTTGGGTCAGTTGTTGTATGACCCTCCAATTGGACACTATCTCTAAAGGGAACATTTCTAAGGGTAACATCAATGTAGGACGAAACACCTACTCTACCAACATATGAGAGTGTACAGCTGAAACTGTGACTCCACCCACTAAAATTCCCCACCGTAGAGAATTCAGGACAGGAATGGTGGCAGCACCGCGATATGCACCTGTGGATTAGTGGAAATGCTATATTGACTGGCCATAACTGTCTGGTCCAGCCAGGAGCCAGAATGCAGGCATGACCAAGGCCCTACTTATGCATTTGGGAATTGAGGACAAATTATGATGGAAGTGTTCAGTAATGGGATGAAAGTGAAACCCATGATTGTTTGGAGGTTCCCCAGTGTGCCTATGGGAGGGTGTGGCTGTTTCTCCAGTGTCACATCGAGGTCCACTATCTCCCACTTAACTAGCCTTCTGGTGGAGAGAGAATGGTCATCGAGCTTTAAGGCGATATCTTCTTTGTTCGCTAAGCCAGCAGTTGTGTTGATATTATATCTGTTGGTGTGGTAGCTCAGCTCAGACTTTAGCCTGGTCAGTAGATCCTCCAACTTTCTTACCTTGGTACTAAGGTAGAGTATTTCTGGAAAATCTGCAGTGAAACCTCGGTGGTAGCATTGCGGCTGTCGGCGGGTCCTGGGCATCATGTTAAGGTTAGATCCGTGTCACCTTTATAAATGAAGGCCAGTGCTGCTGTAAGTAGGTCAGGAGCATTTGGTCGGAAGTTGGTGTATGGCCACTGCACAGTCTGCTATTTTCCAATCTAGGTGGTCAAAATTTTAAAAATCACTTTTTAAGGTAGGAATATGATGGTCTGGTACGACACCCTAAAGCATCTTGTGGCACCTTTTAAATAGATTTGAGCAAGGCATCCTATTGAGTAAACATCACTATTTTGGTTGTAGCTCCGAAGTACTGCACAACAGCGGTAGCAAACATCATTTTGTCACAGGGTGATCAACTGTGGTGATATTTGTTGTGTGTTCTAGCTGTGAAAGTTGAAGCTAAATGCATACACTTTAAATTTATGCTATCCTCAACCAATATTATGGCAAAATTTACATGTGTGCTGCTCTAAATATTACTCCATGTTTTGCTTTTAAATTTAGAGTTTTCTTTATTTAAACAAGTTTAGAGAAATTGTTATAAAATGCTGTCTCTGGAATATATGTAATTATTTCTATGTGTCTCAAGGACATGCATGCAATAGGTTTCGCTGCTCTGTTGCTCCGTTTTTAGTTATTCATGTTTTCAGTTGCGCAGCACATGATTTCTCGGAGAGAAGTTTTTGACATCTGGCACAAATCCAGCAAGAACAAAGAGGACATTCTTTTTAATTACAGTCTAAAGAAAAGCACTATTGAAAATCCCTCAGAAGCTCTGTCTGTTAATGTTAAAGCATGTTTCATTTGTTCTGTTTGAACATAAAGGCTCACTAGTTCAAGTGCAATGGAAGGTGGAAAACAATAATGATTGACTTAACCCTATCTGCTTTATCTTCATCGCTTGTGTAAGAGATGGACCTTGTTTCACTTCTCATTTTTACTTTCTCTACCAGTAAGTAGAGGAAGTATTCTATTCCACCCAAAAATTCGATGTTGAGATTTCACTGGAAAATATGTTTTGAGGCCCCTAATTCCCCCCAAAAAGAGCGTAACTCAAAAATGAAAGGCCAGTTAAAAACCAAAATTGCTATTTAGTTTAATCTCTTCCAGGGATGCAACACAAACATTTGGAAGAAAATTGCTCCACCCTAAACTATCCTTTACAGGGAACATTTTTTGAAATTTTTATTTTCTTGAAAATGATTCTAATGATTTTGATTAAAATGATATATGTTTAAGATATTTTTATGAAAAAGACAACTATTCTTACAAACTCTTATTCCTATATCTTCTTTATGTTAGTTGAGATAAACATTTGCAGAAATTATCTTATTGCTTATTTCCTTGTATTTGCAAGGGGCTATGAGAATACAGTAAGCTTTGAGCGATAGTCAAATCTTTTAGAGCTTTGAGATTCTATTCTTTGCATGGTTAACATATAAAAACATGAACAACAACATTGCATTTGATGAAAGTTTAAGTTTTCTGAAACTGACACAAATAACAAGGAACATCTCCAAAATAATTCACTATGCAAAAAAATTTATTTGGATATAGTGTATTTTAGTGAGATCTATATTTTTTGTATAGTATGGCTTTGTTTATCTCTTACAGTTTGTGAGTTGTTGAAGTCATCCAGACAGTGGCAGCTCCTGGGTGATTGCATACTCGCAACTGCACACCCACTAATTTTTTCTGCATGCATAGACATGCGTATGAGAAAGTCGAATGTGCAGCTTTCTTGTACGTATATGAACTTGCTCGTTTAATTTTCCCACATCCTCTTTACCAAATGTCAACTCATTCCGTCAACAAGCTGAAGCGCATAAACCCGATTTTGTGACTGACGAAGGTAGCCTTCAGGCGAGGGGTACGCGGGGAGCGGTGCAAAGTTTGCATTTAAGAGTACGGCGAGTTAAGGCAGCATAATTGACAAGGCCAACACATGCAATTCTTACCACGCAAGCACACTACGTTCTCGTACAAGTCCCTCGGTTTTCCTTGCTACAAGCATTTCTCTCCCGTTTAGCAGAACCTACTAGGCAGCCAATGTGATGGTTCTAAATGTAATGTAGCCATCTTCTATACTATATTAATGTTATAAACACAATTAAATCTAGTCTTATTAAGCGAAATGCATATAATTACTCTTCATGTCGTAATTTGCTAAGGCCAATACTTCAGTTTGAAATAGTTATTTTGTTACAGTCTTTATTACTGTTTGTTATGTTTGTGTTCTGGCAGCAAGTTGCATGTAGTTGTGTGTGCACATAGTGGGAAATCTGAATCTATGAAAGTGTGGAAATGAATAACATGGCAAAACTAAGGGAAATAAATCTTTCGGGTTTATTTTTATAAGAGAAGCTGTTTTCCGTGCTTGTTGTTTGCTAGTGAGAGAAATGGTGTCCGGACAAATAATAGTTCTTGTGATATTGGTCATTTAAAACAGAAAATAGCAAAACATAAGAGCTCAATTGCCAATATGAATTTAGAATTAGAATTGTGTGGTGTGTGTTAGAGAAAGGGAGTAAAGGTGGAGAGGATGTAATGTACTGCACACCCACTTTGACAAGTTACGAGCTGCCACTGCATCCAGAGTAAACAGGACTACATAGGGTATATTCAGAACATTGAAAACATAAATTTCATTTGTCATTAAAATATCTTAAACGTACGTTTTAATCATAATCATTAGAGCCATTTTCAAGAAAATCAAAATTTTAGAAAATTTTTCCGTGTGGAGGGTAGTTTAGGGTTGAGGAATTTTCTTCAAAATATTAGTGTCGCATCGTTGAAAGACATTAACTTAAATATCAACTTTGGTTTTTAACTGACTTTCCATTTTTGAGTTATGCTGTCCACAGACTGACAGACACAGATACACACACACAGACAAACACAGAGACCTTTTCTAAAAAATGCTTTTCATTTTGGATTCAGGGGTCTTAAATATATATTTCTGGAGAGATTTTGACATCAAATTTTTAGGTGGAGTAGAATAGTTTGTCTACCTTACTACACGTAGTAGAGAAAATAAAAATGAATTATTCAAAATGGAGCTGACGGAGCAGTGAAACCTGTTGCCTGCAGGTTCTTGAGAGATGTAGACATAATGTATATAAATTCCAGAAGTAGCATTTCATAACAATTTTTCTAACCTCTGTTTAAATCAGGAAAATTAGAAATTGTTACGTAATGAGTTACGTTAGTAATGTGAACCTGCTGGGTTTGGGATCTTGAAAGAAATTAAGAATTCAGCTGGGCAAGGTTAGCTTGCCTTTATTTTAACAATAAGAAATAACAAATGTAAATATAACAACTTGAATTTAACTTGCCTTGATTACTCACTTAACAGACTTACATATTAGAAATGTCAAAGTATTTTTTAAATGAATTGAAGTTCCTGGACATAAACTTCTGCCACCGAAAGCTTGTTTAAACCATTATGTAACGGCAAACACAAATCAAGCAAACAGTAAACCAGAAAGGCATTTAGAATGAAATTTTGAAAAGTTAGAAACAACGCGAGCCCATTTCAATGCCTTCCTACTAAGCCGCGGAGAGCCGACGTCCTGTCCCTGTGAGATCTCTTTCTCTAGTTACCTTGGTGAGATCTCAATCCAGAAGACTCGGGTATATCCCACGGTGGCCTGAGCCTGGTAGAAACTCGCCTTGTGCATGCGCGACTCCTTTGCTGACTGGGCACTTCGTAGGATGGCTGGCTCCCTCTCTGATACTCCGCTTACACTATCTTGGAGTGAGGCGGGCAGTTTGACTTATTCCAGGAGAACTAGATGAAATATCGGCTCAAAATTTAAAAGCACAGCATGGAGTACTATTTAGAACAGCACACACATAAATTTTGCCGTAATATGTGTGTGAGGATAGCATAAATTTAAAGTATATACATTTAGCTTCAAGCTCCACAGCTAGAACACACAACTATCACCACAGTTGATCACTGATTGTAACAAAATTATGTTTACTATTGCTGTTGTGCAGTGGTTTGGAGTTACAACCAAAATAGTGATGTTTACAGTAGGATATAAATAAGATTTCATGCTGAAATTGATTAAAAGGGTGCCACAAGGTGCTTCAGGGTGTCTGCAATAAAATACCAGACCATCATATTCCTTCCTTAAAAAGTGATTTTTTGAATTTTGGCCACCTAGTTAGGAGAATCACACACTGTGCACTGCTGGATTCATACATCAGTTGCAGAAGTTGCAGTGCCAGAGGTTCTTCAATCCTTGGCTGCTTGGGTGTCGTTTGACAACTGGTGTTGAACCTTCCAGCTGTGGAGATAAATGCACAGAAGTAGGGCGGTGCACCATTTGTCCATTCATTAGTTCAAGCTACTGGCAGGCTGATTTTGCATAGCATAGCTTCCTTCGGAAGGGAAGCAAAGCCAGAGCTCCAGTGTCATGGATTTATGGCACGTAAAATAACTCAAGCCTGATAAAGAGGCCTCTGAGAAAAGCTAGGCAGTCATTCATACCTAGTATTAAATGGGATGTTGTGAACCGCAGCAGTTAAAGAGAATCCATAAATAAAAATTAAATTTGAATGTTTACATTAGCATTTCTGTGTGGCATCCTAGCAACTAAGTACAATATAATGTGGCATATTAGACCTTGTCTAACCGGTTGTGCAGTGTTGCAAAGGTTCACACATTGACTATGACGCTTCATTATATTGGTACCATTATTTCATTTGGAAACATTTGGTTAACTCACTTTTAATCTAGTGCCTCATAAGGAACAATATTTAAGATAACCTTGGGGTTAAAGTTTGGGCTAGTCCAAAATTCAACGAGGCAACTACAGAACTCATCATAGTAACTGCTGAAGCAGACAGGTAGTTACCAAAGGTAGTAGTATTCTAGGAAGTGGCGACACCTAAACAGATGCAAAACGACAACTTAAAGCACATGAATGATATATTTCTAATTCTTCTTCATACATCAATTACCACATTCCAGAATCAATGGATATGTTGTACAGGTTAACTCAGAAGAAACTCACTTTATACACTGTAGCAAAATGCAAAAACAATGTATACTGAAAGTTCAAAATGTTGACTTCATACTAGGCATTGGATGCATGTTAGTAAATTTGGAAAAAAGATAATGGAGTAATCTAACTGTTGAAGTCATGGGCAACACAAAGGGGGGGGGGGCAAGGAGGGGCCATGGACCCCCCCCCCCCCTGTGGAAGCTAATACACTCAACATGCAATCAATAACTGACTATTAGACTAGTTTAATTTTGATGTAAAGAACAATCTTTATTTAGCACAAATTAATCACTTGGAATCATTTTACCTAAAGGTAAAGTTACATTCCCCAGTATAATTTTCAATATGTGTTTGAGAAACTGTTTAAACTCTTAGACAAGCCAGTGGCTCATACATGCTGACCCTTTGCACTTCTTAGGGGATTTTGACATACATCTTTTAGAAGCACATACCTCTTCCACTTTCTCTGTTTACCCTCTTCAAATAGAGGATGCACACCCCTCTCCAGAACTTACAAGAAAACACATACCCATAAATATAAGTCCCTCATGAATATTTTAAACCAATTTTGATTAATCTACACTACAGATAAACCTGAAAGGATAACAGATTAAAAAAATAATGATATAAGGGAAGGTGGGGAGCAGTGGACCACTTTTTTTAAACTGATGGTAAGGTTGTAATTTTAAATGTCTTATAATTTAGCATATTTTTATTGATTTTTAAATACATTAAGCTTTATTATACACATTTAACAAGTGTGAAATGCCACCTATTTTCCACTGAAATTTAACATTTCTGAGAGGGTGCACTTTGGCTCACTGTACCCTGGTGATGGGGTAAAATGAACTAAACATTGGGGCACTATGAACCAACTTTTAACATAGGTACAAGGAATAGCCCAAACCATACAAAAGTACAATGATGAAGAGCTTCCAATCTCTGTTCCTGGAAGTTACAGCAAGGTTACACAATAATATATAAAATAAATGTAAATATCTTTAGACAAGAATGTATTTTAGCAAACATGCAAGTTGTTGAAATTAATACCAAGACTGACATAAGAGTTCTGTCTTTTGGTGATGACATACTGTTTAGGGTTTTACAAATGCATCTTTATGCAATCATCTGGTAGAGAATATATTTTGTGTTCATCTTCACTAGTTGGCAAATAAAACTGACCTTCTACTTCTGTGGTTTTCTTCAAATATTTGACTTCAAACTCATTATGTTGTCCTTTTCCTTTATTACTTGTGCCACATAGAGGATTTCTTTCTCTGGATGTTTTTCATTTTTCAACCCATAATCATCTTTCTTTATATTTGTCAACTCTAAGTCAGGAAAGTCATCTAAATCCACATCTTTATCTTTATGTAGACTACCCCATTAGTAGAGGACATTCCATCATCAAAATCATTCAGTGTGTTATTAATGTCAGATTTATGACTATTTGCTTTTGTTTTCTGCTCAAGTCCAATTTTCTTTCTTCCTTAGAGTTCATTTTTTACTGGAATATCTGTTGCTATGATGCTTTTACCATTTTTGCTTTCTCTCCTTTCGTCTTTCTTTCTTTAGCTTTAGGATATGGCCTTACATCAACTGGCAAGGACTTGGGAAATCCAGAAGCATTTACTAACTTTGGTGTCTCCACAACTGATTTCACAGTTGAACAAGTGGTATTTTCTGATGGTTAGCAACACCATTATTCAGTGATAATTTGCCAGTACCCCTTTCAGCATCACCAGATAACAATCCACAGGTGGTAATGTCAGTATCAGGTGTAGCTCCAGAGAAAGTAAAATTAGCTTCAGAAGTTCGATCTAGGCCCATATTGGTTGCAACATCATTGGGTGGAGGTCTATCAGTAACTTCACTTTGTGCACAGTCGTCATCAGTAAACATATGGCGACCGAAAAGAAAAATTCCAGTCTTCCTAAAACTGGACTTTATGTTTGATAGGGTAAGGACTCTATCATGTGCACTGTTTACACATTCTGCAATATTGTAGATGAAAATTGGAGTATTTTTCCTAGAAGGAACAGACTGAAGAGTGCCTGCATAGTATATTTTGAAAAGACCATTGCAACAAACATCTAGAGGCTGAAGGTTATGTGATGTATGTGGAGGTATTTTGAGGATAATAACACCACTTTCCTTAGCTATATTCAATGTTTCTGGATCTAAATGGCTTTCACGGTTGTTGAATATGAGCAATGATGGGTTGTCCTTGCTACTTGCTGAGTGTTTCACAAAATGTGCCATTACATTGGCAAAGTTTGCTCCAATCTACCATAAACTTTTTTCACTTAAGGCTAAAGGATGTCACAAGGTGCTTTTTCAGACATTGCATTTGTACCTAACTTTCCTTCTAGGGAAAACCATTGCTGGAGGCAATGAGTTCACAACACCACAAATTATACAGGAAGTAGAATTCCTTCCTCTGCACTTGTGACTTGGTTCACTTGCTTTATCCCTGTCCCTCCTACTATTTTTTTGTGGTTTACCTGGTACTGTTTTGGTACTGGTCACATCCAGATTGAAAATTCTAGTGCCATCAGAAAACGTTGGTTCTCGCTCCATTACTTCTTGGAGGTTATCATAAAATTGTTTCTTAAAAGATATTGCTTATGATAGCGAACATGCTTCTGATTTTCTAATTGACAATGTAGGATTTCTTAGTTTAAAACCATAAAACCAATCTATACCAGCTTTTTATTTTTTGTATTACGTATGGCGTGGCGTGGCGTGGCGTGGCGTGGCGTGGCGTGGCGTGGCGTGGCGTGGCGTGGCGTGGCGTGGCGTGGCGTGGCGTGGCGTGGCGTGGCGTGGCGTGGCGTGGCGTGGCGTGGCGTGGCGTGGCGTGGCGTGGCGTGGCGTGGCGTGGCGTGGCGTGGCGTGGCGTGGCGTGGCGTGGCGTGGCGTGGCGTGGCGTGGCGTGGCGTGGCGTGGCGTGGCGTGGCGTGGCGTGGCGTGGCGTGGCGTGGCGTGGCGTGGCGTGGCGTGGCGTGGCGTGGCGTGGCGTGGCGTGGCGTGGCGTGGCGTGATAGGGTAAGATGACTGGGACATCTGTATAGGATGTAGGATAATAATCCAGTACCTGGGTGACCGAGCTTTGCTCGGCGTTTTTCGCCTCTGTTTTTGTGAAAGCCATTTTTTTTGTGGCAGAAGATACTTTGATAAACCTGAAAGGCAAAAGGTTAACTAAATAATCATTTATGTCGCAATTGTTATGAGTCATTTCCGAGATACAAGAGATACAGAAATACATACAAATATTTCATAAACACCATTTCAGCTGAAAAACGTCTACTGCTGAACGCAGCCCTGCCCCATAGATATCCACCTAGTTTGAGGTTTTCGTCGAGCATTTGTTCCACTATGGAGTTTAGTTCTTTGGTGCTGCGATTGACTCCAGGGCGTTAGCACGTTGGCCAAGGTCCCTCATATTTCCGTCGAGTTCTTCCATGGCTTCCTTAACCCCGGCCAGTCCCTCGTTAGTATTCTCCGATAGATCTATCTTCATATTGGACATTCCCGCCTTCATCTCTTCCGTTTCGGAGTTTGCATTTTCAATTTGGCTTCCATTTTTGTTTCCATTTTGTCAATTTTTGTTCCCACAGTTTCTATTCCGTAGTTTACATTTTTCCAATTCAGCTTTCATATTTGTTTCCTCTGCTGCATTCCGGAATTCATTTCATTCCCCATCTTGCTAACATTTCTTTCATCAACTGTTCCATATCGTGCTTTTCGGCGCACTCCTGACACCAGTTGTGATTACTTTACTTTTTTAGCTATTTCTTGATTTTTTATTAAAACACCGGAGCGACACTAAGCAAAAGCACTGTTGAGGAATAAAGACTACCATGTGAACGTAATATGATGCGTGGTAAAATGGATTCAATAAAAACCTTCGACATGAAAACACTTAGATATGTCAATTTTCATGGCGATCGGTCAACCGGCTTTGGAGTTTACTCACTCTTCAACATACGATATGTATAGGCATTGGTATGTATGAAGTTGATAAACGATAGGAATAACATGTGAATTGGTACGTAAAACAAAAGCGAATAGAGAAAGTAGTATGAATGTTGTATTTTTGTGTGTCAAACATATAGCAAATTGTATGAATTGTATGTTGAAGGGCGAGTAGCGAAAGAAGACTGATCGGTCTCATAAAGGAAGAATTAGTAGAGGAAATCGTGTGAATGTAATACGTTGCATTTATATTTCAATAATAGAAAATTATATGAATTTTATGCTGAAGGGCAAACAGAGGATACATGAATGTTCTACGGAAAACCAAAGCGAGTAGAAAACCATTAGAAAGTAATATATTGTGTAGTAAAATTGTTACCATAAAAACTTTCTCCATGAAAAAATACATATACGTGCCGAATTTCGCGATGATCGATTAAGTGGTTTTAGAGATTAACAGTTACATGTATACAAACATCCAATTTGTATATAATATATATGTATATATAAACAATTTCATTCATCTATATATATATGATAGAAATTGTTTGTAGAAGAGTGAGTAGAGAAAGATATGTGAATGTGTTACCTAAAAGTAAGTAGAGAAACCACTGTGAATGTAATATGCAGCATTTATATTTCAAATATACAGAACATGGTATGACTTATTTTAAAAGCGAGGATAAAATTTTTTTTGTGTAAAATCACGTTTTTATGGAAAATTGTTCATAGAAGAGTGAGTAGAGAAAGAGATGTAAATGTGTTACCTAAAAGTACTTAAGTAGAGAAAACACTGTGAATGTATATGCAGCATTTCTATTTCAAACATACAGAACATTGTATGACTTATTTCTAGAAGAGTGGGTAGGGAAACAGATATGAATGTGTTACCCAAAAGTAAGTAGAGAAAACAGTGTGAATGTAATAGGTAGCATTTCTATTTGAAACATGCATAAAATTGTATGACTTATTTGCAGAAGAGTGAGTAGAAAGAGATGTGAATGTGTTACCTAAAAGTGAGGAGAGAAAACACTGCCAAGCATTTCTATTTCAAACATACAGAAACTGGTATGGCTTATTTCTAGAACAGTGAGTAGAGAAACAGTTATGAATGTGTTGCCCTAAAGTAAGTAAAGAAAACAGAGTAAATGTAATACGTAGCATTTCTATTTCAAACATGCAAGAAATTGTATGACTTATTTCTAGAAGAGTGAGTAGAGAAACAGTTATGAATGCGTTACCCAAAAGTAAGTAGAGAAAACAGTGTGAATGTAATACGTAGCATTTCTATTTCAAACATGCACAAAATTGTATGACTTATTTGTAGAAGAGTGAGTAGAAAGAGATGTGAATGTGTTATCAAAAAGTGAGTAGAGAAAACAGTTTGAATATAATATGTAGCTTTTCTATTTCAGACATACGGAAGATGGTATGACTTCTTTGTAGAAGAGTGAGTAGAGAAAGAGATGTGAATGTATTACCTTAAAGTGAGAGGAGAAAGCAGTGTGAATGTAATAGCATTTCTATTTCAAACATACAGAACATGGTATGACTTACTTTAAAAGTGGGGGTAAAAATGATTTTTGGTGTAAAATCATGTTTATATGGAAAACTGTTTATAGGAGAGTGAGTAGAGAAAGCGATGTGAAATATGTTACCTAAAAGTACTTAAGTAGAGAAACCACTGTGAATGTAATATGCAGCATCTTTATTTCTTCTTATTTGTAGAAGAGTGCGTAGAGAAAGAGATGTGAATGTGTTGCCTAAAAGTGCGAGGAGAAAACAGTGTGAATGTAATAGCATTTCTATTTCAAACATACAGAACATGGTGTGACTTATTTTAAAACTGGGGATAAAAACGTTTGTTTTTGTGTTTGTGTGTGTGTGTGTGTGTGTGTAAAATCACGTTTTTTATGGAAAACTGTTTATAGAAGAGTGCGTAGAGAAAGAGATGTGAATGTGTTACCTAAAAGTGAGTGTAGAAGACACTGTGAATATAATATGCATGTATACAAAAGTTTAACCAAATCTTTAGAGCCGTTTCTGAAATACCGGGAATATATATACAAGAATTGCACTGTAGAAGCGGGAATCAAAAATTTTATTTTTTATGTAAAATCGCGTTTTTTTTCGGGAATTTCACCTACATAGATACTTAAAAAGCAAAACCCTATCTGAGTACAAAATTTTATGGAAATCGTTAGAGCCGTTTCCAAGTTACGCGAAATATATTTATATACGAGAATTGCTCGTTTAAATATACTACAGATGTAAAAAGGTCACTCTGACCGATCTATTGTATGCAACCAGGCCTTCTAGATAACGAACCTGACACTGGCATCTGAGTTGTACAAAAATGGTGATTTCTGAGGTGTTTTCACACGCTATCCGTATTGTTTTCTATGCCTTTGTTTTATTAAAGAAAAATCTGATATGTTGCACTCACATGACTTTCTCTACTCTTGTACTAACCATTCTAACAAACTCTTATTCCTATATCTCCATGTTAGTTAAGATAAACATTCGTACAAGTTATCTTATTGCTTATGTCCTTGTAGGTGCAAGGGAGATATTAGAATACAGAAGGCTTTGTGCGACAGTCAAATCTTTTTGACCTTTGAGATTCCGTTCTCTTTGCACGATTAACATATAAAAAAATTAACAACGTTGTTGCATTTCGCTAAAGTTCTAAGTTTTCCGAAACTCACCCACATAACAAGGAATATCTCCGAAATGGTTCACCCTATAAGAAAATTTATTGGGACATAAATTGTGTATTTTAGCAAGTTCTACATTTGTTGTATAGTATGATTTGGTCTATCTCTAACGGTTTAGCAGTTATGCAAAATTCGTCCAGAGTAAATACGACTACAGGGGCTATAGCCAGAAAATTCAAGATGTACATTTCATTTCTCATAAAAATATCTCAAACATATGACATTTTAATCAAAATCGTTAGAGCCATTTTCAAGAAAATCAATATTTTCGAAAAAATTTCCATGTAAAGGGTAGTGTAGGGTGGGGCTATTTTCTTCAAAATCTTCATGCCGCATCCTTGAAAGACATTAAACTTAAATACCAACTTTGGTTTTTAACCAACTTTTCGTTTTTGAGTTATGCTGTCTACAGACTGACAGACACACAGACACAGGCACACAGAAGATACACACACGGACCTTTTTCTAAAAATGCTTTTTTTGGATTCAGGGGGCCTTACAACATATATTTCCGGTGAAATCTCGACATCGAATTTATGGGTAGAATACAATACTTCCCCTACTTACCACTAGAGAAAGTAAAAATGGATATGATGCATACGCCGTGAACAGTTTACGCCTTCAAAAGAGTCAGCTCTATGGATAAAACATTTTGCTGCCGAGTTTATTCTAGAGAGGATTCATTTTGAACTGAACTCTGTGGACTTTGAGCAAATCTGTCAATGTGGACTACCTCTACAAAGACTTCTAAAGAAGTGTTGCAAAGTGCTAAGAAATATATTTTAGAGTAATTATTGTAAACTGTGACGGGAACTTCTCCCGAAAACCATATGCTCGAAGGCAAACAGCCAGGATTCTCGGAGTGGGCGTTTCGAAGGCATGTTGTCCCCTTAGGTCGTTAATTTTAACGAGGGTGGATGTTTTCGAAACTAAAAGGGCAGAAATCTGTGTGGTCCAGATGGGAAGGTGCAGAGGAGGCACCAGAGCTAGAGTTAGGGGACTTCAGCGGTGTGACTTGGAGGAGGCAGACGTGAAAAGATGTGTGATAGGAAGACACCGCGAACAGGCAGTGCGGAAATTAGTTACCTCGGGGATTAGAATTTCATCAGGGAAATACCGGTTACAAGGGACAAGAAATGATATACAACCTCGGAAATTGTTCTCCGAGAATTCTGGTGCATTTTGGGCAGTTGTCACGACAAACACAATAAATCAGGAGTGCGGTACAGAAAATACTGTCGTCTTCCTTGCTGGACACACGAAGGTCCTCTGTGACCTTTATTACACCCTGAGATCGAACCAACCTGTTTCCCCACATCCCTACATTGGCCCTTAGTATGCGTGGCCGGCGATAAGCACGAGACGCCGATTACGAGCAGCCGAGGAACGAAGACGACAACGTCCGGCGCCCGCAAACGCCCACCGCCGCCACAAAAATTAAAAATGAGAAACTTTCAGGTAAAACAAAAGGTAAATTGCAACGTAAAGCTTGTAAATTCAGTATTTAATTACTATAAATTGCATCATTATGCGTGTTAGTTGCCGGTATATATATATATATACATATAACGTTGCGAATAGTGTAAATAGCGAAAGACAATTTCGAGTGAACTCAATTAGTGACAGCTGCAACACCAACATTTGTTTCATGTGTGTAGTATGCTGCTTGTATTTATACATTATGTATTGTCTTTGTAATTTAAATGTGTAGCTGTAGTTTAGAAGTAGTGTTATGTTGCTGCATGTAAAACTGTAGACTGTTACAAAATTGTTTTACAATGCTGATTTAAGTTTACGTATTTCATATATTTCATTTAAAGTGCTGTTTTGGGGTTATTATTTTTAATATTTCGTCTGCTTTTGTGGATTCCCCCTGTAAAATGAAGTGTCAATATGTGCTGAGTAATATCTATGTTGTTGCAAACTGAGTACTCAAAAGTTTTCAGTAAAAGCAAAAACAAAATACCATCCTAAAGCGTTTGAATTCAGTAGGTAGCTAATTATTCTAACTGGCAGCTTTTGTATATCAGCCATCCAGTAAATGTTTTGTGTATGTATATAACATTATGTACGTGGCACAAGTGTGAAAAACAGTGCAAACAATGATTAATAATTCTGAGTCAACTCAATGTCAACAATTCTGTAATTAAGTAACATTCTGCTTGCAGTTTTGTCCATCTTCTTTGTAATTAGAGTGTGTAATGCAGTTACATAATGGTATGTAAAACTGTAGATTGCATGAATGTTATTTAAGGTTATATATTTCATTGCCCATGTGTTATCGTTTAATATTAAATGTCAGTCTTTTTGGTTTACTTGAGTTTAAGACTTAAGGCAGTTTAAGACAGTGTTTTTGTGTTTAACACAGCCCATATTCACAAAATAGGCGTGTTATTACACCACAATTTTATTTTACTGCGCTGAAATCGTAGCCTACAAACGAGTTGTTTATAGGTAGTTCCTGTCGGTCTGGGTGGCTCAGTTGGTTAGAACCCTGGCTTACTGATCCCAAGGTCGCGTGTTCAAATCCAACCCACGCCGAGGGTTTTTAAGTGTGCTTAAAAACGACAACTCCATGTCAGTAGATTTACTGGCATGTAAAAGAACTCCTGCGGGACAAAATTCCGGCACACCGGTGACGCTGATGTGATCCCGGCAATTGACAACGTCGTTAAACAAGAAAATGACGACGACGATGACGATAATAAAAGTAGTTCCCACCACATACGGCCGCCATCTTGAATGCCTGTGTGAGGTGCGGTATCTAGAGGGTCCTCATGCAACCAGAAAAGTTGGAAGACCATCAGCAGATTGCTCGATGACGTGGACGTTGGGAAAGTGTAGCGCTGGATAGAGTTGGATGGAGGCAGGTCATTGGAGCGGTCTTGGCCTAATAAGGCTGTTGAACCAAAGAATAAGAAGAGGAAGCTTTAGGATCGACACATATGGCAAGCCTGAATCTCAGTTGCCTTATCTCTTATTCCTTTTCCTTCCTTCTTTATTTAACGAAATATACCTCTCTGAGAAACAATAACAGACATATCTTTTTGTAAGAGGTTGAATCAGAACTGAAAAATTCAATGCCATACCCCGGATTTTGACCACGGATCTTCCACTTATCGAGTCGCTGCTTTAACCACTAAGCTACCATGGCCAACTTGCCAGTAGGACATTAAATTCCCCAGCTGATTCGTACTTTTTTCTCGGTTAGACCACAAGGGAATCTCAAATCAGAGATAAATACTCCAAGAGCGACTTACAATTGTAAGTACTTTATGTCCCGGGTTTTTAAGTAACCTTTCCATGGTAATTATTATTTATTTATGCCAACAAGCTTACTGCTGGTATTTTTAAACATACAAGCCGTGTGTGGACAATGTTTTAAAACCCGATCACCTAATTCTCAGGTGTACTTGCTTAGATGGTATGAGAATTAAATTAATCATATGCTTCCCTTGCTGTTCAAAGGATATATCAACCATCTCACCTCGCATCTTCGAAAAGCAATATTTCAGCAATCCTTCTCCATTAATGGGCAACTTTGCAAATTTAACGTCAGTGCGCCTGCAGAAAATATGTTCTTATGGTGTTTTACTAAGTTATGGGCTAGAATTAAAATCATTCCAGTGATGAGTGCTAGATTTACAGACGTGAGTTTAATCAGTGAGACGAAGTCGTGTGTTCGTTATAGTGCAAGTGGCTAAGGTGTCCTCGTTCAAAATTTACAGTGGTATAAGTTCGAATCCCATTTAACATTCTTTTTTATTTCCATTTTTGTTGTTTCTTTCTCAACGGGAACATAATTATTTATATAACCCGTATGAAATATAAAATTACACAAACTAATTAAATCTATTTCTTTAGGTATTTTTATTTAGCGTAGCGCTGTAACTTTTCCCGCCATCTAAGGAATGCTTGAGTATGATTGCAATTTTAAAACTGAATGCTTTATAAGATATTAATTGCAATTGCTGAAAATAAGGCAGGGAACACGCTTATCTCAGCTGTGAATCATGCCTCCCGAAATTAATATTTCCCTTTAAATATTCACGTTCAAAGGCATCTCTATAAACTTCGAAGACGTTACCATATTAAAATACGTAAGCGTTTAATAGTGTAAACTACGCTTTTAATGGTCATAAAAATGCATTCTTACAAGATATGGATGCAATGAATAGATAACTAATGACTGATTTAACAGAATAGAATACAGTTGTAGATTCCTTCAGCGAAAGCAACCTTTGCACCTAGCATGGTTGCCATGTCGTTTATTTCTAAGCACTACACAATGTTGTGTCTCCATTAGGTCAGTTTCTAGCAATGTGCCTTCATCGGTTTCTCCATTCCTGATAAAAAGCTGCAGAGAATTAAGCACGTTTGTTAATTGTTGTATTTCAGAAATGCGAAATGCGGGGATCCAACCCCCGACAGCTAACAGTTCAGAATTCTACGGTCAGCGACTCGATGCCCTCGGCCATTCTTCCCTTGGGCATTCGTGCTGTATCATATGAATTAAGTTTGTCACTAACTTGGCCGGTAATTCACCGCAAGGTGGAAGGTTTGTTAGCACCTTTAGAAATAGTTTAAAACTTTGTTTTTTTCCCTCTAGATATTCGTTTACGTTTATTTAGAGGAATAACAAAAGAAAATATTTCTACAACAAGCACCAGTATCGCAGTGTTCAGTGTGGAGTTTTAGTTCGTTTAGTTTATTTTTATTAATTAAAGACAAATGATAGTAGTGAAGTAGCTAATATCAATAATTAATTTATATTTATTACCCTACTTAGAATGCACGCCTATCTTCAATAACAGGAATGTCTTTAAGAGGTTACCGATTTCAAGAAGGCTTTTACAAAGGATCACTTTTGAAACACTTATTTTATTTAATATTTCTAGCATTTAGAGGTGCTTTAAATGTAATAGTCTCGTTTGTGTTTGGTCTTTTGTGCAAATAAAGTGTTTATCACTACACAATGTTTTGTTTTTTAACGTCCTGTAAACAGGGTGCACCAATAACCGCTTTCATTTCAGTTACACACAGAAAATGTTTAATTTTTTTATATTTTCAGTTAAGGTTTTTAAATCATCACGCTCTGAAATATTATTTTCGTTAAGTTTCCTTAATGTAAGAAGGCGTTGTCTTAACAGAGGTGCTCTGTTATTTTTCACATGAATCATAAATTTAGGCTAGCCTAAGTACTAACGGCCGCAGAAATTACCATCATTATCTCATTGGTGATCATAGTTACTTACTCTCATTTAAAAAACACCAATATATACTCTTAATTTTTAGCCTTAACTCTTCCATTAGATATAATAATAGCAAAGATTTTGGTTTGATAATTACTTATGAAAAATAATAACTCATATCTAAAGATAAACTCATTATGGGTATTAGAATTAAATAAACAAAATGGAACATGATTGAAACCCTGAAAGGAAGATAGAGTTATCAATTCCTTGCAAACAAGATTCCATTTTAATCTCCAGTTTACAAAGTAGGCATCTACTCCTACTGAAGGTGGAGGGTATGACTACTAAGTTAATTTTAGTAAGCTATAATAGCTATCAGATAATATCACATCTTAAGTTTAGAAGATCATTGCCCCCTGTAAATCATCACGCATTCAGTATTCAATCCTTCGTAATGTATGAGTGTGAATCTGGTTGATACTGTTTTCTATTCATGATACGGAATGATACGGAAATGTGCAATTACTATTATATCGTTTTATCCTTATTTGTCTGTCATTAATGAAGACAAAGAAACTGAAACTCCACAACGAATACTGCGATACTCGGGCTTGCTATTCATATTTTCTCTTTTCTTATTCCTCTAAATCAATGTAAACGAATATCTAGAAAGAAAAAAAGAAAAAAAAAAAAAAAATTAAACCATTTCTATAAGTGCTACGAATTTTTCACCCTGCAATGAAATTAGGTGCCGAGTTAGTGACAAGTTTAATATCATATGATACATCACAAATGCCCAAGGGAAGAATGGCTCAGAGCGTCGAGTCGCTGACTGTGGAATTTAGAATTGCCAGTTGCCGGGGGTTCGATCCCCGCCTTTGGTACCGTATGTTTATTTTCTGAAATGTAAAATTAACAAACGTGTTCAGCTCCCTACAGCTTTTTATCAGGAATGGAGAATCCGATGAAGGCATACTGCTGGAAATTGACTTAATGGGGACATGGCAACATTGCGTAACGCTTGGAAATAAACGACATGGCAACCATGCTAAGTGCAAAGGTTGCTTCCGCTGAAGTAATCTACAACCGCGTTCTGTTTAATCTGTCATTCGTTACATTATTCATGGCATCCTGATCTTGCAACAATGCTTTTTTATCACCATTAAAAGCGTAGTTTACACTATTAAACGCTTATATGTTTTAACATGGTAATGTCTACGAAATTTATAGAGATTCCTTTGAATGTGAATGTAGGGAAATATTAATTTCGGGAGGCATTATTAACAGTTTATATAAGCGTGTTACCTGCCTTATTTTGAGCAACTGCAATTAATATCTTATAAAGCATTCAGTTTTAAAATTGCAATCGTACTGCAGCATTCATAAGACAGCGGGAAAAGTTACAACGCTATGCAGAATAAAAATACCTAAAGAAATAGATTTCATTAGTTTGTGGAATTTTATATTTCACACGGATTATATAAATAATTATGTTCCCGTTAAGAAAGAAGCAAGAGAAAGGGAAATAAAAGGAGAATGTTAAAAGGGATTTGAACTAATGTTGGATTACCAGTGTTGATTTTGAGCGAAGACGCCATTGCGAGTTCCGCTATAGGGAACATATGACATTCGTCTCACTGATTGAGTTCAAGTCGGTAAGCCTAGCACCCATTACTGGAATAATTTTTGTTCTAGTTCACAACTTAACGAAACAGCAAGAGAACATATTTTCTGCAGATACACTGAAGTTAAATTTGCAAGGTTGCCTATTAATGGAGAAGGATGGCTGAAATATTGATTTTCAAAGATGCGAGGTGAGCTACGGGTGACATGGCTGCCATGTCCTCTGAACAGTAAGGGGAGCATATGACTAATTTAATTCTCATACCATCTATGCAAGTACGCCTGAGAATTAGGTGACCCTTCCCGCAGGTCTCACTGAAGTTGGGTATTTACTTTCGTGAAAGATAGTACATTTTACTGTCATGAAAATATCTGAAACATGTGGAATTTTAATTAAAATCTTTAGAGCTGTTTTAGAGAAAATCACAAGTTTTGAAAAATAGTCCATGTAAAATTAATTGGAGTGGTTCTTCTTTGTTTGTGAAACTCAAGTTTAATCTTTAGATGATGTTCAATTTAAATCCAAGTTTGTTATTTAAGCGACTGTTTGATTTTGAGTTACAATGTTTACATACCGAGATAGGGATATTTACACACGGACCATTTTTCTAAAAAATGTTTTTCTTTAACTTCAGGTATCCCAAAACGTGTAGGGTAAAGATGCCTAATTCCGTGATACTTTTTAGTAAGTGTTGCGCAGTGCTCATAAATGGGAAGAGGTTATTTAAAAACCAGGAACATAGTTTGAACGTTTTAGAACATTTTTTATTTGACTGTGAACTGACAACTTGTACCAAATAGTGAAATAGGTATAGAAATGAATTCTGTGACGTTGGGTCCTAAATGTGTGATTGGATCCCTAAATGCGTGATAGTGGTATCCTAATTCCGTGAGTGGTATCCTAATTCCGTGCCATCAAAAGCAATCCAATTAAATATATAAAACCACTTCTTATTAACTTCTATTACATTGTTGCAGTAGTGCTGATGTATTACGTTGACATAAAGGAGCTAAATGTCAAATTCACAGGAACTTATTTCGTCCAAAAATGTTGCATCAAAAAATTAGGAAAAATAAGTCACAGAAGTTGAAACAACACAGAAAGAAAAACTGTACCTCTATCAATAATTACTAAACCAAATACAGAAAGGGCCGCCTCCGTAGCGCAGCTGGCAGCGCGCTTGCCTGTGGCGCGGAGGACCCGGGTTCGATCCCCGGTACCAGCATGGGGATTTTATCCCCTCTGGGAGGTCTGGCACGGGGTGCACTCAGCCTCGTTAGGTCCCGGGGGGACCAATTGAGGAGCTACTTGATGGAGAAGTAGCGGCCCCAGGTCGAGAAGACCGCATAACTGGCCGGGAGGGCTCGGGGCGCTGACCACGTCCCACCCTCCAGTACTGCACCCCACCAATGACGCCTGTAGTGGGCAGAGGTGGGGGACGCAGCGGCTGGGCGGTAGGCCTTGGCCCTTCGTGGGCTGTCGCGCGGGGTTTACATTTTACATTACAAATACAGAAAGAGAATAATTAAAATAATGAGATCCTTTTGGTGCAAAAAAGCATCAGTTCTGCGCATAAAGAAGATATGTAAACATCTACATCATCATTTGTGATTTGTAAACACTGACATCTAGTGGTTGCAGAAGATGCGTGTGTGTGATGAAAAAGTAATCTTAATGATATGGTTTTCTTCAGCCAGTTTCAATGCTTCTGGAGACAAATGAGAGGCATGACAATCCATCAACAGAAAGACAGGTCTAGCAGGTTGAAGCTCTGCATCCATTTTACAGAAAAATTACCGTTTATCCAATCTTTTGGAGTAACTTCTACCATGGCATGAAGCACCAGTTTTTAATACCGGGAAGTTCTTCACACCTTTGAAGAATATTAGAAGTAGTTCAGACTTCCCAGCAGCATTAGCGCAACCGAGGATTGTGGTTGTACCCTTTTCGGCATAAACTCTTCTTTAAATTTATTTTTTCCAATGCTTGTCACAATCTTTGATACAGCTGTGACAAACATCAACCCTGTTTCATCACAATTCCATATCTGATTAGGAAGATCCTCAAATCGCGGTCATCAATGACTTTCTCAAGATGGTCATAAAACTCTTACTTAAGACAGGATTTGCTCAAGATGCGCGATAGCTATAGCTATTTTCACGTCATGAAGGCACAACGGGCTCTTATGGACCATGTTATTCTTATGGAAGAATCAGGTGCACCGTAGCCAAATGTGCGTGTTTTCAAATGTGACTAAGATAAAGTAGGAACATGCATTTCGGTGTAAAATGTGTCGAAGAATACTATGGTATGCACGATAAACCTTTTATGCAATTGTTCAGTTTTTAAAATAATAAAATGTAAAATTTTGTTGAAAGCAGATTTTTTAACATCTTTCTCGCTCCGCACGTTTAAACATGGTTTTAAACCTAAATAATTTCAATGAAAAAAACTCTGGATTATTCGCTTGCTTTTATAGGCCACGTTAGTATTTAAATTATATCAATATGTCTAAACATATTTAAAAAAAAAATAAAGTTTAAAACAAAGTGTTAGGATTCTTCGTTTATACAGTGGAAAATGTCATCGCTGGCTAATTCTCGTTCTGTAAGTCTACATAAAAACTTCCAGCGACAAAGTTGTCAAGGAAATAACGAAATTATTTTTTATATAAATATAGAACATCTCCAGTAACAAGCCATCCATAAATTACCATTTAAAGGCAAATGTTTTAGCGCGCAAAGAACACGGCCAACAACACCCGGTTCTCCTGTCTTGCAGATGATGGAAACCAGATGTGTGGCAGTTGAAGGGCCGATAAGGGATTGTACTTCAGTGGAAGTTTTCAATAGGTTTCGGGAATTTGAGGTGTGAGCGAGTTTTACAAGTTCTCTGGTAATCGTGTGCATTGCAGTTAAGTGATTAGTGCGCAATGGATCGCAGAAGAAAAGGCGAAATTATTAAAAGTGGTGAGCGAAAAACAATTATCTTTGGGTGATGAACCCATGTCCGATTAAGGTAACATATGTATTATATTTAGGTCAAATGTAAAGTGCTAACAGTTATTAAGAGACTGCAATAAATTGAGGCATATTACTAGAAATTAACTGAAAAATATATAATAATTTGAAACTGTCCTTGCAATAAATGGCATTTGTGGAATTATAAATTAAATATATACTGCATGGAAGTTCTATAAACCATGTAGGTACATGCATCTTTGCAAGCATTCATAACAGGGATTTTGCCAGAGACGGGAAGGCATGGGGAAACAAAGACACAACCTAACGGCATTTCCTTCCGGCCTGGGGGGTTAATGACATATAGGTAAGGGTTGCTCCCAGATGTGCGGGAAAATCTGCCGAAATTATTAAAAGTGGGGAGCGAAAAACAATTCTTAGGTGTTTGATGATGATGATGATAATGATAATGATAATGATAATGACAATGACAATGACAATGATAATGATAATGATAATGATAATGATAATGATAATGATAATGATAATGATAATGATAATGATAATGATAATGATTATAATAATAATAATAATAATAATAATAATAATAATAATAATAATAATAATAATAATAATAATAATAATAATAATAATAATAATAATAATAATAATAATAATAATAATAATAATAATAATAATAATAATAATAATAATAATAATAATAATAATAATAATAATAATAATAATAATAATAATAATAATAATAATAATAATAATAATAATAATAATAATAATAATAATAATAATAATAATAATAATAATAATAATAATAATAATAATAATAATAATAATAATAATAATAATAATAATAATAATAATAATAATAATAATAATAATAATAATAATAATAATAATAATAATAATAATAATAATAAAACTAATAGTAATAAACCGGGTTGTGAGCAAACCCACGGTAATCGCAGTGGCGCAACATACGTGGCAACGCCGCGCTGATTCTCCGTAAGAGCCATTCTGCCTTCATAACGTGAAAACTCCTATAGACAAGTTTTCAGGTGTTCTCATTGTTAGGTTGAATCGTTTACTAAATTCTGTACCTATATCACTTTTTTTCCGGCAATTTTCTGCCCAGATTTTAACTTTTCTGTTGCTCCTCACTTTCTTCCTAATTCATATGCCAGTTTTGTTATGTGGAGAACAGTTAGACCAAGTCCGATCTCCTGCATTTTAATAACATATGATGCCAGCTGCTGCTCAATTTCCGTAGGAAGAACAAAAGGCCTGCCCTTTTTCCTAGCTCAAATGTCTGAGGTTTGAGTTGCAGTCAAAGTGCTGCTTCATTACATTTTCTTTTAGGGTGGTCCAAGGAATTGCATAAAGCTTTGAAGCTTTGTAGATGCTCCAAATTTCTTGTGTAAGCAAGCGGCAATTTTGAAGAAAACACGAAAATAAAACATGAAACGCAAAAGCTCTTCCAATTCCGCGTGTGCACAAGAGAACTACAATATCAACATACATTGATTCTCTAAAGTTTTATCTACGTTGCCAGATATTATTAGAGTGATTACTAGAGTCCGGATTTTTATGTAATTACATATTTTAAATTCTGCATAATATTTCAATAAGAAGCAAAAATATTGGCGAATTACGTCATTTGGGACTCCCTTACAAATTTTTATTTTACATATTTTTACATATTTTGCACGTTTCTGCATATTTTAACGATATTACATAAAACGTACATATTTTCTGGGTTTCGTTACAATTTTATTATTTTTTAAAAAAATATTGTAGTCACATTATGAAGTACTGTTTTCACAAGTTTTGCTGAAAGCAACAGAAATCAATCTGCGAAATAATATGCAAGTTAAATTAAGAATGCGATAATAACCGCCTCGCCTCGTTCTGATTGCTGCCTGTTTATATCAAAGCAGGTGCCGCTCGACAATGTTGACCTCCAGTGTCACGTTTCTCGTAGCGCTTTGGGCATTTACAAGAACTGGAGAAATTAAGGATATGCATCTGTGAAATTTTGAAAATCCACAGTTTTGGTTCCATTTATTTGAAAATTTTATGAAATGATCAGAGCATATTGCATAGTATTTATACCAAGTTTCATGCATATATCTATCTTAGTTCCTTAGATATTAATTTTTTTATTCAACTTTTAAACTGTTTTGAAAAATCATTCCATACGATGCACTTATTTTTTTAAACATTTGTAATTTTATAATTAAGTATATTAATAATGTATTAATAAATTCCTAAGATGAATTTTTATTTTTACTGCTAGTTTGGGTGTAAAAAATTGTTGAATATGAGAAATAAATATTTTTCTTAAAATTTTTCATTACACAAACCTTATTAATTTCATTGCATACAGAATATTAAGTTTATCAAAAAGTCATCTTAGCATTATCTTTTTTAGTTAATTATGAGGAGGTACACAAAATTTCATACATTTATAAGAAAAACTGCATCGTGCAGAGTAAATTAAATCTGAAGAAATGCTGAAAAACTGAAATACGATAAAAAGAGGTTTTAAAATTGCATCACAAAAAATAGCAGTTTTCTGACCTTTTAGCTGTTTAAAAAGCACCTGCTGCATAAGTAGGTCCTTCCTCCTTCTTCTTCTGATCCTCTGCAGCCAATTTGGTCACTCAAACTTTCCTCCGGCTTCTCTTGAATGAAGATCTGGTTGTTTGTTCACTTAGGTTTAGTCGACGTTTATCCCTTTTCACACTTATTTCAAAGGATGCTGGGCTTAGTTTTTCATTATTAATGTGACATTTTAGTTCCTGGGTAGCTCTGCATCCCATATTGAACTGTGACACAGCAGAAGTTACACAAATTTCCAATTTCTTTTTAGAAACAAATATTTCTTTAGGACATTTTGCCCAAATTATATGGTGAAGTGACTCATTCGCATTCTGTCTTGCCTGACCTGCATCTTTTAAGCAGCTCATCATTGGCAAGCCTTTGATAAACTGGCAATATTTTAGTAATTACCTGTGGGGAGAGAATGGTTTTCATGGTGGAGTCATCATGTACAGGTAATGGGTCCCCTTTAGCGACAGCCCTATTATAGAAACACCACGATGATTCACCTTTGGGACATTTATTGTGCTGGGGCTTATCATTTGTGGATGAGCAGTGATATAGGGTGGCAAATATGGCAGATTTCATTTGTTCTAGGTGTGGACTATTGTCTTTAATGGCTTTCCTGTAATAGTTAGTGAGTTTTACAATTGCTTGTTCTTTTAGGCTTCCTGCTTTTCCCCCCCAAGTGTTATACCCTTAGAACTGTTTTCTTTTACTAAGTTTCTAAGTCCTGTCCCCAGTCTCTTGGCCACATGGTTAATACATTCATCTTTCAGAATTTCTGTTTTCCCATAGATTCCCAATTCTTGCAAATGTTTGTGTTTTCGCATCCCCGTCAGATATCACTGTTGTGTATCTCATGTTACAGAGCTTGATTGATCTCTGCCACATTATTGCTGCTGCTGTCATCTCCATTGCTGCAGAGGATCCAGTAAAATTCCTTTCACATTCACCTGCTGCCTCATGTGATGCCAACGCGGACCTGTACTCCTCACTTTCACTATTTAACTTTTTAAGTGTTTGTTCACAAAAGCCACAAAACTTTGATAATATTTCAAAGTCAATTACAAGCCCTGTTAAAGTATCAATTACTACACTAATCCCATGAAGAGAGGAAAAGCCACGCTTTTGCCATGTCTCATCGTAGCTTACTGTGATGTCTAGTGTCGACTGCATATTTAGACTTGGGTCCAATTCCAAATAAGCTTCAGGCACAGCAATACGTGCTTCATTTAGGACACTTTGTTTCACTGCAACATTTTCTTTCACTAAGTTATGAAGGTGTGCATTATAGGCTGATCCACTCATAAATGGCATTCCCATCCCCATGCACAATTGCTCTAATCCTGCATACCCCTTTCCAATTTCCAAAAATGTACTTACTATTTTTTTTGTTCACCTCAAAGGGTGGCCTGGTAGACTCAGCTGTGTGTACTCTAGGACTTGTATAGTTTTGACTTAAAACTGTGTCACAATCATTGCATTTAACAACTATTTTAGATGCAAATCCCAAAACAAAGGATTTCTGAGTGTACATTTCATTTCACATGAAAATATCTTAAACATGTGTTTTAATCGAAATCGTTATAGCCGTTTTTGAGAAAATAAAAACTTTCGGAAAAGGTTCCATATAAAGCGTAGTCTGTCAAAAATCACAAAAACTGATTTTGGTGTTATTAAATACTATGATTCTTCTAGTTTTGTTTTCTGTGCTTTTTATACCCCTACGGCCCTTTAAACCATGTCACATGGTCATTTAAATGGCTCCCTGCAGGTGGGCGTACCCACTAAATCAGACGCGGTAGTAATATAATAGCTGCGAGGAAACAATCACTTACAGCCTTCTAGAAAGCAAGTTCTGTTGACACAAATGCAACAGGAACTGTCCGGAAATGATTGTTTAAAGACTTGTGCAGTGCAATGGTTGCAGCTAATATTCCGTGGCATAAACTTCAATTTCCTCAATTTTGTTCCTTTGTAGAAAAATATTGCAAGAAAGGTATTCCTGACGAATCTACTCTGAGGAAAAAGTATCTTCATGTGTGTTATGGAGAAGCAGTTGCTCATATACAGAATGAAATTGGAGACCCCTGTATTTGGCTTGTAGTCGATGAAACCACAGATGACATGGGTCGCTCGGTACATAACAAATTTAGTAGTAGGAAAACTAGATTCCGAAAATCCAGCAAAACCATTTCTAATCTGTTGCAAGGTGTTAGAACAAACAAATCATTCTAAAATTGTAAGATTTGTAAATGAAGATTCTGTGGCCAGAGAGTGTGTGTGAGGAAAAGGTTTTAATTATGTATTCAGATGCCGCAGCGTACATGATTAAAGTTGCTACTGCCCTTAAGGTTTTCTAATACCTGCTTGGCCCATGCATTGCAATGTGTTGCTGAAGTAGTAAGAAGTAATTTTCCCTGTGTGAATAAGTTGATATCTGCAAAGGGGGAAAAAAAAAAAAAAAGGCTTCATGAAAGCACCGCACAAAATTCAGTGCTATCAAAATCATCCCCAACATGTACATTTGCCTCCTGAGCCTGTACTTACAAGATGGGGTATGTGGTTAGAAGCTGTGAACATTTTAAAGGAGTCCAGTCAGTGGTGAACAGAAGTAGCTGTTTCCATACGTGAATCTTAGGACATCTAAAGTGGCAAGCTCCTGTGCTTACATCAAAAGTAACTTCGGCTGGTTGCCTAGCACCATCAAGCAAGCAGTTGGAAACATCAGGTTCCCTTCTTCTTGAATCTATGGATTTAATGGAACGTGCGTCACAGAAGTTTGGTGTTGTTGTAGGAAGGTAGGTAAAAAATTCAAAGCTGTGCTAAATAGGAATCCAGAGCACTCTACGCTTGTGTCTGTGTCTAAAGTGCTAAATGGTGACAGTGTTGATTTCCAAAACATTTCTCTGCAAATCAGATTCCTATGTTAAAGTATGCTCCTGTTACTTCGTGTGACGTGGAGAGAAGCTTCTCTGCTTATAAGAACATTTTATCCGATAGGAGACAATGACCCCTGAACATATGGAGAAGTATATGGTTATTCACTGTACGTTGAAAGAAGCAATAGACTCAAAATGAAAATGTCTGGTTGTTCATTGTATGTCAAGAGATAGAAAACTGAAAAGGCATCTCCATTATAGAATTTAATAATTTTGAATTGATTGTTTCACTCATTGATAAATTGGTTCAGTATTTCAACATTGCTTTACCGTCTAAAATTTAAGCAAAATAATTATGTGAAATGAGTAAGTTTAATAAACATAATCCAAAACACATATTTTTATTTCGTGATTACCTACTTGAAAATAAATTTTAGGTAAATTCTGCATACAACAAAACATTTTCCCTATAATTAATTTTATATTTAGTGAATTTTAACTCGTAATTTATGTACTTACAGACATATCAAATTACAAAATTCTGGGTAATTTGCAGTCTGCATTTAGATTTGTGGTTGTAATCTTAGCATTTAGATTATTACATACTTTTACATATTTTGTGATATTACATATTTCACTACATATTTTGATGTTTTTGTTACATAAATATGTACATATTTTGCACCTTGATATTACATAAATATCCGGGCTTTAGATTACACTAATATTAACTTCACAGTTCAGCACTTCTTTAGCAACTGTCCCAGCGCAGAGAAAATCTTAACTGTTCCACAAGCGTTCACCTTACAACACGCTCTGGAGTCATCTGTTCCCACTCTGGGCGCTGTTGTAACTAAATTGGAAAAATAGACTACTTCCACTATCTGTTAAATGCTTCAAAACTTGTAACACAGAGCATAATGCCGTGATATGTGAAAGAACTTCATATCACGGTATTAGGGATATCATGGAATTGGGCATCTTTACTCTACTCCCAGTGAAATCTCGTATCGAAGTTTTGGGTGGAATGCAATACTTTCCCTACTTACTATACGTGGTAAGGAAAGTGAAAACCAACAACATATTAGTATTTGAGAAACATATAAGCAATGGAAAACTCAAGCAAATATTAAGGAATATCTCGGAAATGAATCAGTTCATTAAAAGAATGACCGACATACATCTTCTACATTCTTCTACATTCTTATGCAGTAAAATGCTGTCTACCTCCTGCGCTTCACCAGTAATGAAAACGTCATCCAGAATGAAGAGGATTTCTGAGTGTACATTTCATTTCACATGAAAATATCTTAAACATGTGTTTTAATCGAAATCGTTATAGCCGTTTTTGAGAAAATAAAAACGTTCGGAAAAGGTTCCGTATAAAGCGTAGTCTGTTTTTGGAAGATTTTCAAGAAAATCTTCCAAAGGGTCTCAGAACATTATTTGCGATGAAATTTCGATATCTAATTTTTGGTTATACTTCCCCTACTTACTCTATGTAGTAGAAAAAGTAATGCTTTTACTTCTAAGTTTAAGGCTACATAGAATAAACTTTTATTAAATATATCCTATAAGACTGTGGACTAGTATCTTGAGAATACTAGTGATGTGAAATTACTTTCTTTTCATTGTGTCAGTCCTAGGTGTGTATGTGTGTGTGTGTTGTGAGTGTATGGGTTTGTCTGTGTGTGTGTGTGTGAGAGAGAGAGAGAGAGAGAGAGAGAGGGAAGGGAGAGAGAGTATGTGACAATGTTCATAATGTACGCAAAAAGAAGAAGATGAAGATGAAGAATAAGCAGAAGAAGAATGACCACACTCTTGAAAAGCAGAATATGTCTAAACTACACTTTGGATCAAGTCCCCACACCTAGCTTAGGTCGTACACATCGCTCCAAACCTTCGAGTTAGTAGGAGTTTCCTCCAACATGGGGAGAAAAAGTCCGAAGCACCCACTAGCTGTCGATGAAGCGACCAGATCAGAAGCTGAGTGGGCAATCGTCAATACCGCAGTAGCTGAAGCTTAGCGCTCGGACCCTGCGCCATCTACTTCTCAGCTGGAAGGCTCTACACTGATCTCAACCGAAACCACAATGCCATCTACCGCAGTCTCTCCGGCTGATGTACGGCACCCACACCATGCTGAATACAGCGCCGTGGTTGTGGGAGTAAATACGCAACTACCAACGCAGATACTCCCAAGACTACGTAACACAACGCTGGCCTTTCAGGATCCGCACCTGGAAAGGCCCAACTCCTCTTGTGCGGCTGGTCTTTAGGGACAAGTCACACTATGGCGCCACTCTTACCTCCGCGTTGGTCTCCCAGAGCCCAGCCGAACATCCTGGATGCCAGCCTGCCGCCACTGTCGCCTTTACGGGCACCCGCGAATAGGTGTACTTCACCGCCCACGGGGCACTACTGTGGTGCACCGAATAAGACATATACTTGCCAGCAGCATGACCTTAAATGACGACGCAGCTTCTGTGCAACCTGCTAGGGGTACGACCACTTTACCGGGCAAACTTACTACACCGTCGCAGCCAATGGCCACGGTCAACACGCGCCAGCAGCAGGCTCGCATGTGTGGGTTAGCATAAACCCAACCTCAAATCAGGATGCGCCGACAACTGCCGGTACCATCCATACCACATCTGAGCCTGTGATCCCGGAGAAGCTGGAGGATGCACATGCTGACATAGTCAACCTCTCCACCAAGATTGATGCGCTCGAGAAGGAAGTAAGTCATCTCAGTCTCGATTTTGCTATCCACTACGCAGATTTCAAGGTCTTCCCAACAATCCTGGACTTCGAACGCCTTCAGACGACACTGGACGAACTACTACCCGTACAGGCTCACCCCTTTCGGGGTCACACTTCTAAAGCTCCGGCGATTTACCCCCATGGACGTCGGAAGTTTCACTAATCCCTCGCCCGACTCCTTTTAAATCCTCACAGTGAATTCCTAAGGGCGCAATCAGGACTTGGGTCATGACTGCGTACTAGCACCCTTCATTCACCTGGCCTTGATCCCTGTGGCTAGCCCCCTACAGATGACAACGGATTTCAGAGCATGAGTGAAAGTACGTGTTTGAATAAGACGATAGTGGAATCTTCTAACTAAAAGCTTGTAGGTTGAAGTTTTGCATCTCCATATGTTCACATTGATCCGATATTTTCTGATTTTCTTTTTTTTTATATGTTTCATCATGAATTTAATTTAGTAAATGTCTATTTTAAGTATCGTTAAACTACTCATGAATATATTCTCATTCCTTTCAAAGTCTTCCATCGCACATCGTCAGAAGTTCAAGTCCTACCTCAGACATGGGTGTTTATGTGTATTGTGAATAACGGAAAAGTACGGAAACCAACACGGGGAAACGAAGGAAAAGGGAGCAAAGCTTATATCCTTCCACAACTTAAGAAACAATACCATTTGATTATTTCATAAACATTAAATAATTCCATGTAACAGCCATTTGAAAATATGCATCTCTCACTTTGCATTGAACTTGTTCTGGATGTTTTACAATACCTACTTCCCTAATAAGAAACGCCAAGAATGTGATTTTGGTTCAGGAGTACTTTTACCAGTTCTTTTATTCTACTCTAGAGCACTCCACGTATATTACCACACACAAGCTTCCCTCGAGGACTTTGAACATTTAGGATACACCCTGCTGTTAACGTATTTTATTTGAATTGAAATAATATCACTACCTGTTTTTAGATGTACAGGAGCAGGTTGAAATAGAAAAGAGGAATAGCACTGGAAGGATGACGAACGTCTTCAGGTAAAAGTAGAAAAATGATCCTGTTCAACTGCAGCTGAATTGAAGGCGGATTGTCACTTTTCTGGTCCTTTCTTTGCAGATGTGTCTGAAGCACACTCCAGATGGCTCACTGCAGCCGGCATCGCTGTAAATAGATAACTCTTCGTGCGTTAAAATATTTGCAGAACTCCACGACGCGAGAGAGACCAGTGGCGTGTTCTGCCTCCCAGCGAGACGTGCGGTGAGAGGCAGTTGAGCTATCGTGTATAGTGCGTGATAATAGACAATAGTACAAACAACCGGAAAGGTCTCACTTTACATACAGGATCTTTATTTTCCAGGGAATGCACTCACTCCTGTATGTGCTGCTATTGTCTAACATTACAAATGACAGATTGTAAAGCGCAAGCATTAGGGCTCGTAATATTTCATTGGCATTTCTTCGTTTCATATGAATACTATTGTTGTATTTATTATTATTATTATTATTATTATTATTATTATTATTATTATTATTATTATTATTATTATTATTATTATTATTATTGTTATTATTATTAATATTATCATCATCTTCATCATCATCATCATCATCATCATCATTATTATTATTATTATTATTATTATTATTATTATTATTATTATTATTATTATTATTACAAAAGGTTTCATAGGACCATAATAATGTAACGTTTTGCTCATTCGAATGGTGTCCATTGAAAATAGTTTACATAAATACATGTACTCTATTTACTTAAATAACCTAGTTAGCTATTATTGGCTTCTATCGAAAAATACATCTTATTAGGTCCTAACCAAAAATTAGGTTTATTTGGGCTCTATAAAATTGAAGTATATCACTCATTGTTTGGTAGGTAGAACATTTAAATGAACTGAAATTTAGAGAGTAAGAGGACAGGAATAAAACAGATCAGAACCTAAGAATCCGGAGATTGGTCATCATCTTCGTCACCGGTTTCCGCCCCATTGTGTTCAACTATAAATCTTTCAGTTCTTTGTACCATATTTTGGCACTTTCCGTTCTCTTGTTGAGACGTGTAACTTTGTTTCCCAAATGATAATTTCTCATGTTTTTATTCATCTTGCACAGTTATGCGAACAGAACTATGGACGTTTGGGGCTGCAACTCTTTCTTGCAATGTTTAGAATCCGTTTTTAAATTTTTTATTTTTTATTTTTTTATTTGAAAAGCTTCGTAGAGTAGCTATATTTATCCTTGACCTCTTTCTTAATGTATTCACAAGCCTTAGCAGCCATCTTACGATTCTGACTATGAATAGTTTTCCTTTTAACTTTGAAATTAAAGGAGGGATTATCACAAAGTTAACTCAACACATCCATACTAACATCCGTACGACAGTACTTTACAGCGAATTATACTCAGGAGCAGACGATTCACCTGCGTATCACATCAAATAACATGAGACTAAGGTCGCTGCCTATAGGAGAGAGAGGCTTATATCCAGGCTTGCTAACTGGTTTCTGCATCAAGGTCACTGTTCTAGCTATATCTGCATTATATGCTACTAAAATGTCCAATTGCCTCCTTAGGGGGCACAAGAGATACGTGCGTAGAAGCCGAGGTCATCACTTAGAAAAAATACTAGATACTTACGCAGCCCCTAATAAGGATCTTTAAAGCGCGTTGAGTGAAACAAAAGAACAGAACTAAGCAACATTTCGATAATGCTGTTTGTATACAAAAGGTTAACTACAGATATACTAGTTTGCTTTATATTCCGTTTATCTTCAGCTTACTGCGCAGAACTGATCGCTTTGACGTTTAGAATTACTCTGCAAAGCGTATACTGAATAATAACCACAATAATAATAGTAATAACAACGTGATATTAACAATAGCAATAATAACAGTAATTAACAATAAAATACAATATCATTCAAAAGAAACGAAGAAACGCTAATGGAACAATACGAGCCCGCATGCTTGCGCTTTACAATCTGCAATTCAAATGTTAGAGATAAGCGGTATATACAGGAGTGAGTGTATTCCCTGGAAAATAAGGATCCTGTGAGTAAAGTGAGATCTTTTCGGTTGTTTCTACCATTGTCTATTATCACGGACTACACACGCTAGCTCAACTGCCTCTCACCGCACGTCTCGCTGAGAGGCAGAACACGCCATTGGTCTCTCTCGCGTCGTGGAGTTCTGCAAGTATTTTAACGCACGAAGGTTATTTACTTACAGCGATGCCGACTGCAATGGGCCACCTGGTATAATGATTATTAGGCCAAAGGGGAAAGGTCTTAACGCAGCAATAATATGAATTTTAACACTGAAGCAGTTTAAACTTATTCTTTTATTTAAAAATTCACTCTTTGCTTAATTGTTACTCATGCAAACAACGAAAACATTAAAATTAAAAATGGAAGGCTGTGTGCGAAATTCGAACCTGTGCAATGCACTATCTATGTTGTATGGTTTCATCCGCACCTTTCTACGATAGCGGCAGACGGAAACGAGCACCCAGTACGCAGACAGGCGAATCACCGCGCAGCCGGTTCGTAACTTTTTGACTCTTTCGTTTCTACCAGCATTCTTGAGCCCTGTAATCTACCGCTAGAGTCGGTGTGAGTCAAGAAGGCCTGTGCTTTTAACAAAATAACAACTGTCATTGTCCATACTCCAATGATAACACTTGTGCATTTTACTGTAGGTATTGCGTTACATTTGTTACTGTTCTCAGTGTTCTCTTGTTGCGTCATCATATCGGTTTACTTTGTGTTTTACTTTTGTGTTTAACCAATTCATACAGTAACTTTCAGTACCAAATGGTTGAAGCAGATTCAGAACCATCAACATCTTATGGATGTTGGCTAACTTGGAAAAAACCATTGCGTAAACTACAAAACACGGCCTTCTATGATATAATTTAACGTACATACAACTGCCTAAAGGACATAAAAAGTCCTGTTGCGGTCTTCAACAACAATACATTATGAGAGTTCAGGATAAAGTATGCGAGTAGTAGGTAGGTACTCATTGACTGCTATGCCAGCAGTGGGGTTAGTAGTCATCGGTTGTTTTGTCTACTTGCACATGTATAGAATCTTCAGACTCAGAAAATTTCTCGCGTTACATGTTCGAAAGCATCTCCAAATATTTCAATTCCAAGATTATTAGGGACGTTTACCGGTCCTGTCCCTACTAAATCACTCTTTAGCACAACAAGAATGTGTAATGGATGCACAGCCTGCACATGAAACTGTAGGACTTTCTAATAAAATTTGTTTTGCTTTTGAATTATTCCAAATGTTATTAAAGCTTTTCTCCTTTTACATAGCAACTAGCCTTTTATTTATTTTTTCTTATGTTAGAACACTTATATTCGCATCACGAAAATATCAATACAAATGTAGCAACATTGTTTCTTTTGCTAACGTTGGAACAACATTTTTCGGATCGTAAAAATATTAATACTTATGTACCAACACTACTCCCTCTCCAGTAACGAAGTTACTTTACATAAAATATAATGCACGTGAAATTAAGAAATTACAACATTCTTTAACACACAAATATTTAATTCTTTGTCATAAATTCATTCTGTATAGCGAGAAGGCAGGTGTATCTTGTTCTTCAATGTCATCCTGTGAGTATTGAAGAGCCTGTGATGACTATGTCTGATCCTTCCCTTCAATTATAGCAGATAAGGCGATTTCAGTCTGTCCACTGAAATATTCACTGACTTACCTTTGATTACTTTCGTGAAATATGTGTCATATCTGTTTATTATTGGAAATGAACCGACATATGGAGGTTCAAGTGCTTTCTTGACCCTAACACATCTAAGAGACACCTGGGGAGAACACTGCAGATCTTTTGGAATGGATATTGGTCGTGTCGGGACATTTTAGGTTAACTGGTTTTAACAGTAACATATGTTACTGCAGGTTACATGCAAAAGTGTCGGGTTTCATTTTACTTCGGAGATCTTCAAAAAGTTTGCACGGTAGTGTAACTGATTTTCCGTACACCATCTGTGCCAATGAGCAATTTGAGGTGCCATGTAGTGCACTGCGTAATCCCAAAAGAACAGTTGGTAATGTTTAAGTCCACTTGATAGAATTATGAGCTCTAATGGCTGCCTTTAAAGTTTTGTGGAGTCTCTATTTTGTCGTTGTATTGCGAATATGATGTTTGTGCTTTTGTTTTCAATCGACACACAACTGCTAAGTGTGCAAAGAGCTGTGATATGAACCGTGTACCTTTCTCGGTGATGACACGTAACGAAACACCAAATCTTGAAATCCAGTTATGATAAAAAGCTTTCGAGATTGCTTCGGCTGTGATGTTTGGAATAGGTATGGCCCCCATCCATGATGTAAATCTGTCAATACATGTCGAATAATGTGTTATTCTAGTTGAATGTGGTAGAGGGCAAACGAGGCCAATGTGGACAACACTGAATCGTTAATCTGGCTCCTCGTAATTTCCTAATAAATTGTGACATTACATGACGACCAATTTTGTTTCTTTGTCAATTTATACCGGAATTTATCCAGCGCTTTATGTGTTGCTTCATATTTAGCCAAATAAATTTTTGTTTTATTAATTTCACATGACTTATACTGTAATGAGCTAAGCCGTGAAACTTGGCAAATATTTGTCGCCAGAATTCCTTAAGAATATGTGGTCTTATGTTGGCAGTAGATGTTTTATACCAAAGCATTGCGCCAGAAGGAAGCGGATACTGCTGGAATTTCAAAGATGAACATCCACTTTTGAGTTCTTGCAGTTCCTTGTTCTCAGCAATAATATTTTCTCCCCGCTTTTTCCTGGCGAATATCCGTGGAGAACTGTGATAATATACCGTAAATGTCTCAATTGCCTAGGTAAAACTTTCTCACTATTTTGTGATCTGTATAAGTTGTGGAATCTCTTCCTTCCAGAAAATGCTTGAATTTCTTGATTGATAGATAGGTTCTCAATAGTTTTCGATAGCATGTTTTCTTCTTGCATTATTCAACTTTTATTCAACTTTTGTCGAAAAGAACGCAATTGGTCTCCATTTTTCACTTTCCAGTCGTTGCAGAGCGAAACCAATGGCTGTATTTGATGCATCCGTGCATAATCCTTGCGGTAGACCAGGATCTGGAAATGTGAGTAGTGTAAAGTTTGGTAAGTTTGTTTGCACTTTTAAAACATTGCTTTTGCTGCCTTCGTCCATTATACATATAAGTATTAACGTTTTATCCTTCTTCCTGGAACCCTTAAGTCAAGGTAATCAGGAAGGATGACTTGAGTTTGGGCCGCATCTTTGAGATAGCATCTCTAATAGTTGACAATGCAGAGAAATGTTTGAAACTCATGGACTCCCGGAGGTAGATTGAAATTCAGGATTGTATGCAGTTTTTCTGGGATTGATTTAGTTCACTCTGATATTATCCAATAGCCAATGAATCCTAATTCCTTTGTTCCAAAGACTACTTTGAGATGTTGAAGTGCAAGCCATACGTTGATAATGTGACACCTATTTGAGATGACAGCGGCGTTCATCGATACTTGACGAAGCAATCAATGTCATCCAAACATAAGTTTAACCGAAGCAGAAACTTCATTTATGAAACGTTGAAATGTTGAAGGTGCATTTTAAAGTCCAAACATCATCACATTAAAATCATGGAAACCAAATGGCGTGATTATGGCGGTTCTCGGTTTATTTTATGCTTCTTCTTCTTCTTCTTCTTCTTCTTCTTCTTCTTCTTCTTCTTCTTCTTCTTCTTCTTCTTCTTCTTCTTCTTCTTCTTCTTGTGCTTCATATTTGAAAATATACCTTAAGAAGATATGTTTTTTGAAACACCTTCTACCCTTCCAAAATATACTCAGGATAGCCACCTGGAACGGATTTATCATTTAATTTTCTGTAATCACCGCAAGGTCTTAATGTACCATCTTTCTTGTTTACTAGCCCATGGAAATTTATAAGGCCAAATAATGTCATTATCTAGCATTCATTGAAATTCTTGCTTTGCTACCTGTGTTCTCTTTTGGTCTTGTTGCCTTACCTTGCCTAGCCGACACTGGTGCACCCTGAGTAATGATGTGATGCTTGACATAATGTTTGGTTTTGCTAGGCACTAAATTTGGTTTGGTTATCTCTGGATGTTGAGAATGCAAATTTACGAAGATTACACTTTGATTCATGGAACTGCCTGCAATATCTTCGGAAATTGGCATGACTCTATCCTTAACACAGAGTATAGTTACACCGTCTATGACTTTTCTGTTGTGGATATTTAAGAAGTCTGCTCTCAATATTGCTGTGTTCTTTTTGGCCGCTAAAACTGGCCGCTGAAGCTGACGATGCATCTCTAGATCTATATGGGCTATTTTAATACCGCATGCTGCAATTTCAGGTCCATTGGTGGCATTCAATTTACAATTGGATTCTATTTTGTAATTTTTCTTTGCTGGTATCAGCGAGATATTAGCAGACAATCTACAAGAAACTTTTTTTTTTGTGCGTTATAAATAGGCGAGTTTGGCGGCAGCTCTGAGGAACATCAGAATTTGTCGCTAGTTCTACTGAGACAAGTTTTCCTGCTCCTGTGTACACTTTTCTGGCTTGCATTATTTACCAAATCCAAAGTGGCGATAGCTGTATTTTCTTCTTATATTTTACTTACTCCTGCTTACTGCGGCTACTGTTGCGAGAATAACTGGGATTTCTAGAGCCTGATCTTCCTTTACAATTGGTGAACATTGCAGAAATTTGTTGTTCTAGTTCCAATAGTTTAGACATAACCTATTTCATAGTTGCTTCACTTTGTCGTATTGCTGGAAGTTTCATATAACTCAGTAGGTATGTGGATTCATTTCTATAATTCTGGCAGCCATAATTGCTATTTTATCCAAGTCTCCGTTGCTCACTATTAAAATGTTTCTAATTTCCTGGCAACTTTTCCAGCCACAGTGTCTTTAGAACTTTATCTCAGATGTCCACTCCTGCCGAGTTTCTGGTGTCCTAAGTCAATACCAGTAACTAACCTTTTTTAATTCGTGCATCCTCGCTCTCTTTGCACGCTATATAATGTCCGAGACATTTTCAACATAATTAGGTTCCAACTGTAGTATTAAATGGTTAAATTTGTTATCCTCAGTTTTTATGTGATTTATACTAAGCTGCGCTTCTACTCGATTAAATCAGTCAGGCTTATGGTTCCAGAAGGGCGGATTTTTGATGCTGACTTTTTGCGCTTCCAACATCTTCTACTGCTAGGTATATTCTTCCTTATCAGGTCACCAGAATCTAGGGATCTCCAGACTCCCAAACATCGGAGGAGTCGCCTGAGGACGGCGAAACTCATATAATTGGTCCCAAGTGAGCCAAGATCAAAAGAAAGAAGAAAAGATAAAGGCTGACCATTAATCTCTTTTTAATATGGAAGTAATCCAGTGGAATGTTAATGGGTTCCGGGCACGTGCTCCGTATATATAGCCCTCAGTCTTTCAACGAACTCCATCAATTGTCTGCCTACAAGAAACCCATTTGAAGCCTAATCATGTATTGCATCTTCGTGATTTTTCGGCATTTAGACATGACTCTGCAGCTGATCGGCGCACAAGCGGTGGTGTTGCTACTCTGGTAGATAACATCTCTGCTACAAGCATCTGTCTATCTGCCACCGGTCAGTGTCGTACAACGAAACCATTTTCGAGCTCTTTTGGCACAGGTTCTGCCACCGCTCTTCTTCCTGGGCGATATGAATGCCAAAAATACCCTTTGGGGCTCCGATACGGACGATATTCGTGGGTGCCTTATAGCAGACGTTTCCGATATGTCCGGCTTACTTTTGTTAAACACTGGTGCCCCTACCTTTCTATCATCTACCTACGGTACACACTCCGCCCTAGACGTTTTCTTTAGTTGCCCACCCTTGGTACCTCTTCTTGATTTGCGGTACTTTCCAACATATGGCAGTGATCATTATCCCATTAGCACTCACCTATACGGCCACCATCCTGTGCCAACATGACACCCTCACTGGGATATTTCCATGGCTGATTGGGGGAAATTTCGTTCCCTCATTCACCTACGCGACAGTGGTTTTGACACCATTGATGAAAGGGTGGAATATTTTACCTGCTCTATCTTGCTCGCGGCGGATTCCAGCGTTCCTCGAAGTTCCTCTACCCCACGACACGTTTCCGTGCCTTGGTGGACCGAGGAATGCCAATTGGCTATCAAGGCACGTAGGCGTGCTTTGCGTGCTTTCCGCTTACATCCTACGGAGGAAAATTTTATTTCTTTTAAACGCTTTCGTGCGAGGGCGTCTTTTGTGCTTCGTATGCAAAACGTATCTCCTGGGAATCTTACGTCTCTTCCCTTTCCCGTCGCAGCTCTGCAACACAGGTGCTTGGTGCATGTACGGTAAGTGGCGCCGGACGATAATACCCGGTCTTGCCTTACAGGTCTACTCTTACATCCGCGAGCAGCATATCGCCGACGCCCTCGCAAACTCTTTAGCTGCTAATAGCCAAACCTAAAGCTACAATACCTATCATGGAATCTGCGAAGCAGGCAGTCCTCAAACCTGACCCATACTTTGTCTCTCGCGAAGGGCTCTTCTCCTGGTCCTGTTGACATCCACCGAAAAATGCTGCTTCATCTTCCACCTGAGGCTTTTTCCTTCCTGCTGAACATCTACAACCGTATCTGGCTTTGGTAGGTTTTACCTTCTTCCAGGCACGACCGTATTGTCGTCCCTATCCCTTGGTCTGGGAAGGACTGCACATTTCCTTCTAGCTACCACCCTATTGCCTGCCGAGTGTCGTTTGTAAGACCTTGGAACGGATGATTAACACTCGCTTAGTGTGGTGGCTAGAGACGAATAACCTGCTGAGCAATGTTCAGTGCGGTTTTCGTTGCCATCACTCCAGCGTCGACAACCTGACACGCATGGAGGCTTACATCCAAAATGCCTTTCTCATGAAGCAGCATGTCGTGGGGGTCTTCTTTGACCTACAGAAGGCCTGTGACACTACATGGCCTTATGATATCCTCCGTAATTTACACGACTACGGTTTACGCGGCCATCTAGCTATCTTTGTTTTTAATTTTTTACAACTTCGCCGATTTCGTGTCCGCATTGGCCATACGCTCTCACAAGAACGGATCCAGGAGAATGGTGTACCCCAGATATCGTTCTCAGTGTAACGCTTTTGGCCGTAGCCATCAACGGCGTCGCCAGTGCTGTTCGTAGCGGAATCCCAAGGTCACTGTATGTTGACGACTTTGCGATATACTATCGCTCTCATAGTTTGGAGCACATCGAGCATCAACTGCAGCTGACCGTAGCATCCTTCACCAATGGGCATTTCGCACCGGCTTTCAGTTCTCCCCTACGAAAACACAGTGTGTCCACTTCCATTGACTTCGTGGTGTACACCCTCCTGCTGATCTTCATTTGCGTGGCACACGTCTTCCATTTGTTCCGCACCTGAAGTTCTTGGGCTTACACCTCGACATTAAACTTATATGGGTGCACCATATTCCTTATCTTCGTGCTTCCTGTAATTGTTCGCATCGTGTACTCAGGGTTTTATCTGGGGCATCTTGGAGCGGCGATCGCACGGTCATGTTGAGTTTGTATCGCTCACTGGTTAAATCAAATTAAATTATTTTGCTGTTTAACGACACTGTCAATTGCAAGGATCACATCAGCGTCGCCGGTATGCCGGAAGTTTGTCCAGCAGGAGTTCTTTTACATGCCAGCAATTCTACTGACATGGAGCTGTCGTTTTAAGCAATTTAAAAACCATCGGTCTGGGCCGGATCTGAACCCGCGACCTTGGGATCAGTAGGCCAGCGTCTAACCAACTGAGCCCCTCACTGGTCCGGTCCAAATTAGACTACGGCTGTTTTATCTATGGCACCGCTTCCGCCTCTAAACTCCGCCTTTTAGACACAATACATCACACTGGTATCCGCTTCGCTGGGGCTTTCCGTTCAAGTAGAGCGGATTGTTTGTATGCTGATTCTGGCGAAATCCCCACTGTCTGTCCGACGCTCGTTGTTACTTTGTTCCTACGTAGCAAGGTTGGCCGCTTATCCAGGTCATCCTTCGTTTCCACCTGTATTGCGTCCGGACTTAATGCACCGTTATACGCGAAATACAACTATCTCCCGTCCAAATGGTATCAGGTTTCGCGAACTGCTTGTCGCAAACGCCCTCCGACTGCCAGCTGTAGAGCGGCATTCACTTGGCAACTCCAGCGTGCACGCTTTTATCTGGAGCTGTTGGGCTGTGCGAAGTTAGCTACCCCTCATTCGGTGTTTCGCCAACTTTTCACCGAAGTTCTGGGCCGATACCGGACTTATACTCCGATATTTACTGATGGCTCACAAATGGGTAGTGTGACGGGTTCGCTTTTGTATACAACGGCGATGTTCACATGTACGGCCTTCCAGACGCCAGTTCAATATTTACCGCCGAGCTGTTTGCCATATTTCCTATTTTTTATCTCCAGTTCAGGTCCTGGAAGTTTGTCCTCTGTTCCAACTCCTTTAGCGCTCTCCAGGTCCTGCAACAATTTATCGGCACCTCTGCATTCATTGTTAAAATCCAGACGTTGATCTCTCAACTACTGTCTCACGGATATCAGTGTGCTTTTACGTGGATCCCAGGCCACGTGGGCTTTCCGGGCAACGAGGCGGCGGGTGCGGATGCAAAGTCTGCATGTCGCCTCCCGGAATATTCCACCCGTACGCTACCCTATATAGATGTGCAGAAGTACTTTCGTCACCATCTATTTACTCTCTGGCAGCAGTCTTGGAAAGCGTTAGCTGGTACTCAGTTACGGGCAATAAAGGACACTGTGCAACCCTGGAAGAACAGCTGCAGGGATTTCAGGCGGGAAGAAGTGGTCTTAACCCGTCTGAGGATAGGCCACACCCTAGCCACGCATGGACACCTTTTGCATGGTGATCCAGAGCCTGTCTGTGCGACGTGCAATGTTCCACTCTCCGTCATACATGTCCTTGATTGTCCACGATACGCTCGTGAGCGCCAGTCCATTGGCCTGGGTCTTACACTGTACTCCGTTTTAGGCAACGACCCAGTAGAGGTAACTACAGTGCTGCGGTTTCTTGCCAAAGTTGATTTTAGTAAGCAAGTGTAAGGTGTTTTTTATCTTGGCGGATTTTGAATTTTAGGGTGTTTTACTTCTGGTGTTTCTATCTTTTTAACGGTTTTACCAGCTTAAGTTTTTAGTAAAGTACGTTTTTACCTTGTTAACTTTTAGTAGTTTTAACTCAAGTTTTAGTGCTTTTAACTTGCATTTTTTGGTTATTTTATCTTTGACTTTTTAACATTTTAGGGGTGCGTTTTTACTACTTTTTTTTGCTTGTTTTTATTTTTGGACTTCGGGTCCTAATGACCTAGTTGTCGACGGGCCCTTAAACATAACTCACTCACTCACTCACTCACTCACTCACTCACTCACTCACTCACTCACTCACTCACTCACTCACTCACTCACTCACTCACTCACTCACTCACTCACTCACTCACTCACTCACTCACTCACTCACTCACTCACTCACTCACTCACTCACTCACTCACTCACTCACTCACTCACTCACTCACTCACTCACTCACTCACTCACTCACTCACTCACTCACTCACTCACTCACTCACTCACTCACTCACTCACTCACTCACTCACTCACTCACTCACTCACTCACTCACTCACTCACTTTGTGCTGCCTCTTAAAACACTGCTAAACACAGTAACATAAAGCACATTCTAATTTTAAATATAGTTTTTCTCGACCTTTTTTCGGTATTTTTCATTATTTAAAATGCTCCACTGCCAAAATATTTCACCCATTAAGTTCTCATTTTCAGCAAAGCTTCATTAATAATTATTTATTATAATTATTATTAATTAATAATCCTATAATTAGTTTGAAACTTTATAACTACATTTTTATTAAATATTTTCATATCCTGATATTTGTATTATCGAATACTAAAATGCTAAGGACATGTAGTTTTTTCTAACATAATTTCAATTGAATTTTAATGAACTCCTTTGTGGGGTGCTTTATAAATGTTTGTTCAAGATGAAACAAAATCTCTAGTATGGTGTAACAAGCCGTTTGATACTTGGGGGATTTCTAATTAATATAATTAAATTAATTAAAACTAGGAAAAAGACCTCTCTGAAACAAATGTACATATGACTGAAATTTTGTATGTGATCGTTATATTCATTACCACATTTTCAGTATATGGCAATTACCATATTATCATACACATTTCACATCACTGAAAGGGGAACTGTGGATTTTTTATGTTTTTCTCAGATGCATTGCGTTAATATTCATTATACCTACTTGTATAGCCTTACATTTTCAACGAAAATGGAGGAACGTGGTCAAAATTACATTTCAGAGGTAGGGAAACTTCAGTTCTTACTCCAAATGATTATTACTTCAAAGTAGGTTATATTCTCTGGAGGGATTATAACTTTAATGGGATTTATGCGAACATACATACATTGCATAAGAGTCAAAAACATCACGTGTTGTTGTGCACGTGGCTTAAAATCAATATTGATGTGCAGTCTGCTAGTCACAGATAGCAGCAATGTCGCAGTACACAACACAATCTGTGGTGCATACGGGTGAACTACTGCAGAGAGTTCCCCTTCGGACAACATGATGGCGCTGATATTTAAATTCGTCTTTTGCACAGTTCAACATGGCCGATTTAGGGATAAAGATGTCGGAGGATTATTCTTGAAAATGTGCGTGAAATTATGAGGCGCAGCGATTTTTCTGTGATAAATATGTGTGTCAAAAGACTAAATATGTACGAGGTTACTTCTTGAACATGGATAGTACCGGGATCCTGCCAGTTTAGGAAACCGGAGGAAGAACGGGTATGTGTACTTTATATTTATCTACTTAGTTATAAAATCAGTCGGCTAGTGTATTTCTCAGGTCTGCACAAAAATACAATGCGAAGTTATCTGTATTTCTTGGTTAATGTGCTCTTTCTTTTCTTTCAATTTCTATAGAGTTAACGTGTGCTCTTGAATTTCGGGCAAATTAATTTGCTCGTGATGTCACTTTTAATCGCATCAACGAGAATGAATTCATGTTCTTATAAAAGCGAATCAGTCTCTGACCTCATGCTCATTGCACACATTGTTTTTCTTTATCTGCTTATTACTATCGATGGCTTTCTGCAGCTCAGATTGGATTTATATTTTTATGGGTGCGTAAGTTTTATTTAATTCGGGCAAATTAATTTGCTCGTGATGTCACTTTTAATCGCATCAACGAGAATGAATTCATGTTCTTATAAAAGCGGATCAGTCTCTGACCTCATGCTCATTGCACACATTGTTTTTCTTTATCTGCTTATTACTATCGATGGTTTTCTGCAGCTCAGATTGGATTTATATTTTTATGGGTGCGTAAGTTTTATTTAACCGCACTTAAAAATAAAATAAAAATGGCTTTCATATTAAATTTTCTCCATCCTTAGATTTCTGCATAAGCAGAATTTGCGTTATGAAGCTCTAAGTACTAAGCGAGTCAAGAGACCCTTCCCGGACATATTATTAATATAAAGTGATTAGATGAACCTCGCACAACTAATCAAATCAGCACTATCTAAATGGGCACATCGTTTTAATGTAAGTTATACTAATTAATTGCTTGAAGCTGTAATGGAATGAACTGTGGTGTGCCAAAGGTGATGGAGATGTCTTGCCGCTTAGTTCGGCTTCCGCAGTCGCTCACTAGTCGATATTGTACCATATTTGGGAACTGAGCATAAAAAGGGTAGCACTCGAGCGATATAAGACAAGAAAAGGTCACTTTTAAAAATCGCGGCATATTTAAATTTTTGACCTAGTAGGTCAAAACTCATCGGAGGTAAAGGTTACTTATTATAGGACCTTTGAAATATAATGACCCTTGCTGTTGGATGATAGGACTTAATCGCGCTAATTTAATGTTAAATATTGTTACACCGTTAATTTACTTATGATCTGCAACATCATGCATAGGTTATGCGCTGTTAATATCGTTCTTTTACTTTTTCAAGCTTACCTAACGTCTTCTACTTTGTTTCCTCCACTCCTAAACGAAAACTCAATGGGAGTGCATATTCTAAGAACCGTCAAATTTAGAAAATGCAGATTTTTCAGGAAATTTCCTCCCCCCTTAAACAGGAAATAGTGCTTTACATGCAAACATTGTTACTTTTCCGAAAACAATTGTTCTGACGATTGTGGTTAAATGTCATAAACTTGAAATACCGGCAAGCAGTTAATGCAACGTGCATCTTTAATAACTTTTATGGACAATGTAGGACGCTTTCTTATTCTCATTGAATTTAATAAGGTGCCTGTCCTTTTCGTTAGCCACAGAGAGAACGCTGCATTTCCTGGAAACCTGCTGCTGCGAATATGGAATCCGAGTGCTTGTAATCAACAAACTGCAGGAGAGACTTCCAACTTTTATCGGAAAAGAAAATGTAGTTAAAGTAGGACCTCCGAAGCATCCTTTAAACATACCCAATACTAAAAATGTCATAGGCATTTTAATGATAATGTTCTGAAACTAAATCATGGCTCTGTGGGTGTAAGACCCTAAATAAATTGTTTTGTTGGTCAAGTTGGTTTGGATCACAAGCGGATATGAAAATTTAAACAACATACACTAAGCAGTAAATGGCGCAAGTATTCCTTCAATCACATCGTTTGTGAGGAAGAACTGAAAATGTTTGGTAAGAACAGAAGAATAGAATTTTGTTTAAGTAATAAGTATAGAAGGTCATTGTTCAGCACAACATGGAAGTTAGAGAAAAAAATAAAAAACAGAGCAATAATGTCACACTTCATAAGTTGTCTGCTTTTCAGGGAAACAATCACTTGCATTTCGTGGCCACACTGAGAGTGCAGATTCATCCAATAGAGGGAATTTTGTTGAGTATATAAATTAATTAACTAAGCATGACATATCTCTCAAACAACACCTCGAAAAGTCCAATGTACGATGTATTTCGTGCTATCTCGCCGGATATACAGAACGATTTAATGTCCAGCATCAGCACAGTGATGACCAACAAAATCAGAAGAGAGATATGTAAAGCACCTCGTGTTTCTCTGATATATGAAACTTACGATGATAGCCAAACGTCTCACCTATCGACTAGCTTTAGGGGCCCTAATGACCAAGTTGTCGACGGGCCCTTAAACCCGACACTCACTCACTCGACTAGCTTTCGCTATGTAACAACCGAGGGAACAACTAAAGAAAGGTTCATCAGTTTTACAGGTATAACTGCAGACAGAAAAGCTGAATCCCTTTAGAAGCATGCTTTAAGTACACTAAATGACCTTTCATATTAAGACCGACTGATTGCCCAAACATACGATGGGGCAGCAATGATGTGAGGGGAACACGCTGGGCAAAAAGGTAAAATTCGGGAGCATTGTAAATTGGCGCTGTTTTTCATTGCTATGCTCACTAATTAAATCTTGTTTTGCTACAACAGCTAGCTGCATCAAAGAAGTGAAAGGTTTCTTTGTTTCCCTTACATGCTGTAAGAATGCTTTAGTGCCTATTTTGCTAAATCAATAGAGAGTTCATGCTTTGGATGTAAATTTTAAAAGAAAAATTCCTTCTGTGTCACAAATCCGTTGGAATTTTAAAAGTAGACCACTTACTGCAATAAAAGAGCTTAAGGTTGATCTAAAGGATTTATTTCAATCAATTATAATAAAGAGAATTTTGAGTGGGCTCAAGTTACAAGTATATGCCCAGGTGGTTTACTAGATAAATTGAGGGATTTTAATTTCAATTTTCTACTGGTGGTTTTTTCCAATATGTTTCAACACACTGATGTGTTAGTTCAAGTGATCCAGAAAAAGCTAGCATATGTAGCGTAATGTAATAAAATGCTATATAGCCTCCAATATTTTCTGCAGAATTATAGAAATGAATTCGATCCAGTTTGGGAAGAAGTGACAAATAACATAATTGGAATTCAACATATTGGGCTAAAAGGGTTCGCCTTGATGTCCTGCTTAGATAAGAGAAGCATCTACAGACCATATTCTGTGAAATTATTTTTAACGTTCGACAATGCATAGCTTAAAGATTTGCTGAAATCTCAAAATTGAGTTTTGTTTTTCTTATTTATTCCTCGCAATTCTCAGACTTCAAGAGAAATTTTCCAGAAGAAGTGTTTTCTAATGTGGTGCGGTTTTTGTAATAATGCTTCGTTGGGTCTTTGAGCTATTGAGATCTTTGTGATCTCAGGGCTTGGTAACGGATGGATGAAAAATCACACGATGTTTCTTCACCACAATGTATTATTTTATTAACATTTTATCGATATTTTACATTAAATAATTCCTCTTAGGACCATTCTAAATGATTTAAAACGTTTCCACTTTTTCATTTAGTGGAACTAATGCTTGATGAAAGTCTGGTGAAAGTTCTATATTCACACGTTACACCAATACATCCTTATGTCTTGATTACACACACACGAATGGGCAGTTTATGGCGTCACTTCACGCGACACCGCCTTTTTCGTATACATCCGCGTATGCGTCCATCAAATAGTTCTTTCTTGTTAGGGAAGCGATCCCTAACCATCCTCCCCTACTTTTATTATGGAACACATATAATTTTAATATTTATACATATATATTAAAATCAAATATGGAAAGATTTATGACGTCTTTGGGCAAACTCAGTTGTTCGTAACAATGAACATTATTAACACGTTTTCGCCATTTAACCAACTCATACCAATATCAAAAAACAAATTACACTTTTAACAAATATTCACATAAACGATTTTCTTTTGGGGTCTTCTAATATTCTGTCTCAAATGTAAATGACAATTACGGATCCTGTTTTGATTTATTTGGATTAAGAAGTGAATTGTGTGTAATGTATATGATACCGAAATGAAAAAGAACAGTGTTGTTGAACTGTACCAATAAAACAATGGATCTTACCTCTATTTTTCCTCAGGTTTTGATATTGACAATACCTGCAACAGCTGCTCCGCTGAAAGGTCATATTCTAGCCTGAAGAGGATTAAAAGGTCTCTCAGAATACACAGTATCAGCAGAGCGAGCAGAAGCCTCTTTATATTCGCTTTGGTATCAGCAAAAACTTTGATCCCTAGCTATGAAGAATACTGAAAGTAAACTGCTTCAGGACCTACGCTCCCAACTCAGCTTCGAGGATGACGTCATTGACAGAAGAGCAGGAGAAGCCAGTTAAACTACAGAAAGTAATTACAGTCGTGAGTTGATACAGCTATATTATTTGGTTCAAACACGAATTTGGTCGTTTGCTGTGAGTTCCAAAACACTCAGTATCTGGTTTATACTATCATTAATTTGAAATTTAATAATGATGTAAGAAAAATATATTGTCACCTTACTTCCATAACTACGACTAGAGATCGCGTTTGAGCTAAACCACTGACTCTATGTCTCTTTATTTCGCTCACGCTCTATTTGTCCCGTTTTGGGGGGGGGGTACACACAAGTGAAATTTGTTCAAAGTTTTCAAAAGATTCAAATATAGTTCTTACGTCCAAAAAATAATTTGAACCCTAAACTTCCGCTGTGTAACATTACTTTTGCTGTAAGAGTCATTTAAGACTTCAACAAGTGGTAATATAAATATGGAAGAATACGCGCCATATGGCCCATACCTACTTATTTTCAATACATTTTACAGACTTCGACTTTTCTCACACCTTTGCACTTGCAAAGTGTTCCACACGATGCAATATTTGTTCAATTTTCTTCAAACTTTCGAGGCTGGTCCCAAAGAGGAGACAGAAGAAAATAGTGGAAGTGATTTATCTGTAGTTTTAGTATTTAGCAGTAGGTGAATTATATAGTTCTATGAAAATAATAAAAATAGCGAAAAAATATTCTTTCAAGGTTAACAAATTTTGTTTAATAAACCAAAGCATTCTAAAATTTTCTGTCCCCATTAAATTAAACTAAATGTTTTTATTAAATACATCTTTATTGCTGCATTCATTGACGAGGAGGATAAAAAGGGTAGCTTTGATATAATTGGAACGAAATGTTACACCTTAGATTTTAAAAAAATGGAGGTAATTCAAATATTCGGAACAGAACTGAGTTATGGGAACGTAAAACGACAGAAAAATGTTTCATTCTGTACCCGTGCAAATATATTCTGGACATTTGCTGATGCACCTGTCAAAGACCTAAAACTCCAGCATTTCCATTTGAGCGACCTGAAATTTCTATTATGGTTTTTTATTAAAGTTTCAATTAGAAATCTCATTTGTTTCAGAGTTATTTTTTCTTCTGGATTTAGTTAATTTAACTGTGTGAATTAAAAATACTCCACGTGCTAAACGTTGTTTCTCAGCCTACTTACTAGAAATCTTAGTTTGCCTTTAACAGACTATTGCACAGATCTCCACATTGGAATTCTTAAAAATTCAAATGAAGGTATGCTAGAAAAGAACAAGTCCTTTGCGTTTTGGTATTTTTTTTGAATTTGTAATATGAGGTTATGAAAATAAAAAAATAACGTAGTTAAAAAGTTTAAAAAATGACTGTGTGAGTCTCTTAAGTAATAATTCATGAACTGTTGCTGAAAATCAAAAGTTAATGAGTCAAACATTTTGACACATGGAGTATTCGAAGTAATCAAAATACGGGAAAAAAGAGCTGAGAAAATTGGAATGTGCATAACAGTTCTGTGCTCAGGCGTGTTTTAAAGGTTACACAGTGTATTGCGCATATTAGGAAACCAAAAGCTCCAAATGGGAGTATGGTGTATATAGTAAAAAGCACAAAATTAAAGTTATGCATTTTTCCCAACTTTTTACCCAATTCATTAGCCCATTGCCATTTTTGCATGAGTATTGTTACCTTTGGGATTTTAGCTATATTCTTGTTGTTTTCCTGGTTCTTGCGGTTTTACTCACACAGAGATTTGCAGGCACACACAAACACCCATAGGCAAAAGGAGACACGAACCTGTGATCTCCTGCGTTACGCATCCAAGCTAGGCGCTTGAATGTGTACATGGAAACGCGCATCCTTTGTTTAAAAAAAATAAACAAACAAACAAACTGTAGCGGTGTTGGTTCAACTGCCAATGAATAAAACGCTCCTCAGGCAAAACTATTTCTTGCATGAAATAAGCATTCTTTACGGGAGAGTAGCAAGTTCAACATTACATCAATGACTGCAAAAAGGGAATGAGATATCTGACGAATCGATAATTTGCATAAGGAAAACAAACTCATACATCTTGATTTTGTAAAGATAATCTGGTAAACAACCATAAACCAAGTGGGATGGCTCAGGCGGTACTATCTGTGGCCGTCATTCTGGAGGTCGTGGATTCGATCCCTGTGGCCACGAACTCTGACATCGGTTTTCCTATAGTTTCCCCTTCTCATTTAGATGAATGCTGGGGTGCATAATTTCATACCACGGTTTCCTTTCCACCAGTTCCTTCATCTTTGAAGTGTGCTTTCAGGCGCGTGGTGTGGAGGTGCCGAACAAACGGGCCGGCGTGGATGTTTTGTACATGGTAACTGCTGTTCTTGGCTCGAGGTGGCGTTTGGGCCGCTGCTGTCCTCCGTTGTGTGCGACACCCATCGGGCCTACGGAGTGCTAACTCCGGTGAGTGGAGGGGCACACATGGGCGACCCAGACACGCGGTTTATGGTGACTGCTCTGCGGGGCTGGCGCCGGGATGAAGAGACGTCAAAACTTGTCAGGGACTTCCGCGCGTCTCTGTGCCCATTCTAGCTGCGATCTTGTGGCACCTGTGGTACCCTCACTTCATCCCTGCCTCCTGAGAGGTGGTAGTCACAGTAGATCTGAGTTGGTCGCGGTGTGCGAGGTGTCTCCCTCTGTGTTTACCCTATACCCTAAACAATTTCGGCAAAAGAAACATTGTACGAATATATAGATAGATACCTGTAACTTATTTTGGCCAAACATTTTCCCAGTCTGGCATTTTAAAAACCCAGCAAGATGTTTAAATTACCCACGCCCTCCCTTTTAATACCAATGTATCCTTTCTCTATCTGCTTTTTTTGTTTGTTGGTTTTACAGTTTTGCGTAAGAAATTTATTCCTCAGTTTGCGCAAATTTGCTTGCGTAATCTCAAATGTTATATGTAAAAACAAAGCATACATTTTATGATTTACTTATTCATTGGCTATAAAAACAGTTTTACTGAAAAACAAGACATATTTTAACACCTAAAACTTCATAAAATCCAAAATTAATTTTTTTGGAACTAATAATACCAACTTCATTAAAATAATTATATTTATTTTCACTGTACTAAGCTATCAGAAGATGTTACTATCATACTTCTCTAAAAATGTGAATGTTTAGGCAGATTTTTAAAAATGATATTTTTCGCTGATTAAAAATATGCTTAGTTGCATTGACAAGGTACTTGAGCTACAGCTTTGAACTTCTGCATTTACTCAAAGTTTGCCAAATTTCAATTAAATAGCTTTATAATTAAAAGAGAAAATTCAGTCCCAGCGTAGCTTAAAAAGCTTTGGGCATTTGTAAACATTTGTCATTTTGTAGTCATTGACAGATTGGGCAATATTCCGCCATTTGAATCTCACAAACAAGAATTTTAGCATATATTTAAAATTACGCTTTACAAATTTGTTACATTTTATGATATATATTGGTGTTTGTTCACTAATTAAGTACACCAGTTGCTTAACAATAAGCTTTCGTTTCATATGTACTAGATTTCAGTATTGCCAGCACAAGATTTGTTAAAGATGTCAAAAGTAAATGGTATAATTAATTTGATTTAGTTAGCTTTGAGAACATTTGGAGGAAAGATTTTAAGCTTTTGTAAATTCTAGGAGCTTTTAATGTAAATGTTGATGTGCCACTTGTTTAAAATAAGTGCTACGTTACTTCGCAGAAGTGCTTCACGCACTTTATAAACGCACAAAGTTGAAATATGATGTGAAAAAATACCACAAAGTAATATATTCCGTAAATTAGCAATAACAAACTTTAATATTAAAATAAAATAATTCACTAATTAAGATAAAGCTAAACCACAATAAAATATTAAAACCATTTTATACGCAATGATCAATTTATAATAGCAATGTCAGGAGATGAATTACAACGATCAGCATATAATTTGAACAATATTGCTAAACAGCACTCTATAAACATCCACATTGAGATGGCTCAACTTTCCATCACGTGATGCGAGAATTTTTTAAAGTCCAAAATGAGTGGCATAGTTTTCTGGAGTCAGTTTGATGTTTTGTCTTCTAACATGTATTTAGAAAAACCGGAAAAAGACAAATGTCAATAACAAAACTAACATTAGAGAAATGTAATGCAGTTTTATATTCGCACATTGATCGCATTTTCATTAATAGTATATTTAGTGTTATTGGAGAGCATGCACATTTTACAACAGTAGGAGTAAGAGTAGGGCGGACGCGGAGGAGGGTGGGCCCTTCGACGCTTCAACCTCAGAAATCTTATTGTATCTGTGCCCTGAAGGGGCGCTCCCGGCAGGCAGGGGTGAGGTGAGAGGAGACAGAGGGTGGTCAGACCATAGGAGGACAGGGATAGCAGAGGGTAGGGTTCCTACATTTGCCAACCTACTAGATTTAAGCACGTTAAACTGAAAAGAAAAAAAAAAACTTGGAAGGAGAATGGACAAATAATGAATAAAACAGGTAGTGTGGGTTGTTTTATAAATCAGACACATGTTGTTTTCTACCAATGTTCTCATATGACAATTTATGCAATTTTTAAGAACAATTACGTATTTATTTACTATGTGAAGGGACAAAAAATTACTAAAGGAAATATACCATTAACCAGTAAGTGCTGCTCATTACCTTGTTCTTCTTCCTTTTCATCGAGACTCTAGTTTTAAAATACTCACCAAAACGACTTTCGACTTTATATCCTTCAGATCTTCCAAAACCTTCAGCCCCAGTCAAGGGAATCACATTATTTGTTGGTAGTTCGTATGTTATAGTTTATGTCTTCATCATTTGGATGTTTACAAGGATGATCATGTTTGTTGCGTCAGACAAGCCGACCGCCACTGCCTGCATCCCATATACCGGCAATCTATCTGGCAGAACCAGTAGAGTTCTCACCAAACACAATATCAGGACCGTCCACAAGCCGCCTTTGAAGATCAAGCATCTGGTGAGACCGGTAACGGACAAACTGGACCTTAATGTACCAGGGGTATACCGCATCCCTTGTTAAAATTAAATTATTTTGTTGTTTAACGACCCTGTCAATTGCCAGGATCACATCAGCGTCGCCGGTGTGCCGGAATTTTGTCCCGCAGGAGTTCTTTTACGTGCCAGTAAATCTACTGACATGGAGCTGTCGTTTTTTAAGCACACTTAAAAACCATCGGCCTGGGCCGGGTTTGAACCCGCGACCTTGGGATCAGTAGGCCAGCGTCTAACCAACTGAGACACCCAGACCGATGGGACTCCGTACATAGGGCAAACCAGCAGGACCATTACTAACAGAGTCAAGGAGTATGAACGATCCATACGCTTAATCAGCCTGAAAGGTCGAGGCTGGTGGAACACTGCTTTGAAAAAGACCATAGAACTACCTTCAAAGAAACGACCATTGTAACAAAACCTAGCGGTTTCTGGGAAGGGAGGGTTAAGGAGGCCCTATGCATCTCCTCTGAGAAGAGTACACTGAACCGGAATGCCGGATTGCAGTTCAGTCCCTCCTGGAAACCGGCGTTAAAGTTGGAGATCTACCGGCTAAGGAAACAGAGATTCCGTCGGAGCGCTTTTTGTTGTTGTGCTGGGCTAAAAGGCACTTACACCCTGACCACAGGCAAACCTGCGAGTGTAAGAATCCCACCCTAGATTCGAATCAGGGCAGCACTACTCACTAAAAACAGCCACCGGTAGTCTTGAGATCTAAACCTCACTGTTGCAGTACCGCATTAAAGCACCTGCGCATTCTTTGGTAATGTATGAAAGCTGCCGGCCAGTGGCAGTAACAGCGAGTAATAACTGAGGTGCCAGAGGACAAACATGACGTAAGCCCTGAATGCCCCTTGGGTGCTATTCATGGTGACGGTAGTGAGTGGCGTTACTCTGTAGTCATGGGTGATGTATGTAGATGGACGTGAAGGGTGACTAGAATGAGCATCTTTGAGATTCTATGGTGTTAATTCGGAAAGTTGGTGATCCTCATGTGGGCGCACAGTCCATCGCAACCGATGCGTTGCCGGGTTGCAGGCTGTGCTGTGTGCTGGGTTGGTGCTATATCTGTCTGTGTCCAAGTCTCGGAGTTGATCTTCTTGGCTGGGTATGTTTTGTCGGGCCTCACGTGTGGTGGTAAGAGTTGCGTTCTCGAGCCAGTGAAGCTTCCGCTGGATTGACTCGAGAGCCTCTGTGTATTTTTGTATGGTGGTGCTGGCTGAAGTGGCTGCGGAGATAGAGGCAAGAGCCTCTTAACTGGCAGTCAGGTGGGTACTGACATTCAGTATCTCCGCTGGAGATCCTGAACCGCGTCATGCAGCTCCTGGCCGACTGCTGCGACTGGTGGTGTGCTCGTTGATGCTTCTATCACTAATGGTGCAAGTGATGCTGTTGGAGTATGTGCAGTGGCTGTTGGCGCCGGTGGAAGGTTTTACATACGTTGTGGGGCTGAGCTGGTGTGTTAAGGGGTCCGACGAGGATGGAGAGGGCATGTGTAGTGGCCGAAGCCATTACAGGTGGCGCAGTATCGGTGACGGCGTGTCAGGCCATGTCTCTTTGCAGTGTGTGGTCAATGCCCAGACGGCGCAGTAGTGGTACCGTGGGCTAGCGGAGCAAGTGTCAACCTGATGGCCGAACTAGCAGCAGCGGCGGCAAGGGATCAGACGATCCGTTCGGCTGACCTCAATGCGCAGGCGTTGCCCTAACAAGGGCAGTCCCACTGTCAAAGCCGCTTCCCGGTCGCCCAGATCCACCATGGCTGGGCCACGACCGGTATATATTCTCGTGGCCCTGATGACGGAGTGCCACAGTTGTCTGGTGGTGGACAGCACGTAGCACGGAAAATCCCGTGGAACTCCGCAAACTACTGCCCTATGCCACCAGAAGGATGCTGTGGATGGCGGAGGCTGGTGGTGTTGGATCAGCGGCGGCGATATCGATTCTGGTGGTGCAGGTGGCGTTGGCGCTGGCTCCTCCGCAACTGCGGGCGGCGAAGACTCAACCACGAGTGGTGAGGAATGAGCACTGGCTGGTAACTGCTCTAGCTCAGGTGTGATCCTGCGCCCTGGTGACGAAGCTGGCGAAGTCGCTCGTTCCGGCGTGGCTGCACGCGCTAGGGCAGAAGCCATCGGCGAGCCTTTGGTGCTCTGCTTCTTTGCTGCTTTCTTCTTATTCCCATAGTTGCGTGCTGTAGGTCAGGTTGTGGTGAAGATCTGATGAATCCCTCTGGCAGCCTCTCGTAGCTTTGAACCACCTCCCGAATAGACTTGGTGTTTTCTGCTAGGTCCGTACTAGTGGCCAGTATATATACTGGTCCTTTTACTCTTGTTTATCTGACTCGCTTGCATGTACTTCATGCCAGCTTAAAGCTTTCAATACTAACCGGGGTGCTATGCGGGACCCGACTAACGCACGATGATGCACGAAAACATTAGCATTGTACGAACTAACACGTGGAGTGGTTTTTTAGTGAGTGACCCTCCCCCTTCAGGGCGCAGGGACCCTCACACTGTTGGCTTCAGCATGTCGGCCTCCGCCTGTAACGGGGTTTTTCCTCCACGGTTAAAAAAAATCTTGTTAGTCTAAAGATCGCCGCACATCATCCTCAACACCAACCTCTGTTGGAGCAAGGCCATCTTTATTTAAGCAGGCCTGAAGACGGAAAGAGATTACGTTAATGACGTCATCACGGGGGGCTCATATTTATCACTTGCTTGTTCAATACCGGAATGCAACATATCAGTGCGTGGTTGGAATGCTAAGAAGTTGCTTGTGTCTTACAACGTGCCAATAAACAATTAAGTGAACGAAAAATCGAATTAAAAATTGGTGTAGTTTTCAATAAAAAATGCCTAGGAAGTGTTGTGTGCCGGGTTGTACCTCAAACTATAAAACACGTGTAGAAAAGTATGTTATAGTGTTTTCGTTTCCAAAGGATCCACACAGGAGAGAGCAGTGGGTAGGTGCTGTTCACAGGGATAATTATGAAGCACATGTGGTATGTATTAAACATTTTTCTGAACAGCACATAGAGGAAGAATTTACTGCTACGCAAAATGACGGAAGTGTTCCTGTAGTACCCAGAACAACTCCTAAACTTACTGAAAATCCATTCCTCAACAAAGACATTACCACCGACCTACGCAGACACGACACCACCTACTCCACGGGCCACTCCTTCCTATGCTGCAGTCAGCGCCGGAGCAACGCTGTCCAGCCATGAGGAAGAGGACCTTTGCTCGAAGGTCCGGAGCTTCCACCAATGCCTAGGCAGCGAGGAAACTATGAAGCAGCTGACATCCACCGTCACTTCTATTGCCAGCACCGCAGCCAACACAGAAACTGCATAGGGGCAAATAGAGGCTGTCCAAGCCACTGTGTGCGAGCTACAACAAATAGCAGCAGCCAGCATCCCATCACTACACGCGGACGTACGGAAGATCAACCTCAAGATCAGCACACTCCCACGGGCCAACAACAAAAGAATAACAGCAATCGGCCAACAACTAATCCATCATACCACTGGATTTAATGCTGCAGTCAAACTGTTGGAAAAACTACCATAGAATTAGACAACACAGACATCCTCGACTCCATCCAGCGTAAGCTGGCCAGAATCGAGAGCAGAGAAGCAACAACCACTCACGAAGCTACCACACAGACACAAACGCCTGCACCTGAAGAAGAACCCAACAGACGTCAGCAAAATCAACTCACACTCCCAGGACTGCAAGCTGCAGCGTCAGACTACAGCCCCGAACGTCCACAATCACGACACTAGAGATCACCAGAACAGTACCACATCACTCCTAACGGTGCAGTATTCGACGACACGACGACGGAGCTCCCAGCGTGGCGACCACTGTAATACAACAGCTGAACCACCCGTGAGCTTAATCGCATACTGCGCAAGAAGGGCAACTTTCAACCTTACCATGAATAATAAAGAATAACGCACCTTTTACTCCTTCCTCTCTAGTCTTCCAATGTCACCTTCACTCCCCAGCGCCTGAGGAATTTTCCTTCACCCGCTCCGCATAGTAAACGGCATTAAGCAAACCACGCTAATAACGGATATGTTTTTAGCGGGACTCCATACCTTCTCCTTCAATCCTTTCCAAAGCCACATATAACTTTCCTTGTTGAGTTTCTTCCCTCCCTTCATCCTTTCCTGGCCAAATAAGCCAATTCTTTTATATCCAACTCTACTTATGTATTCCCTTTCAAGTTAAAAAATAAATCTTGTTAATCATTCATCATCCTGATGATGGGAGAGATGCACACTTCCGAAATGTCGATGGGTCTTCATTACCACACCTTGGCTCGAAGCCCGAGAACGTCTTGAATATCCAAGTTTGGTGTTTCTTTGGAAACTCTATCCTGGCCTTATTTTTGAAAATTATGAATGGTATACATGATATTCGCGTACTATTTAAGTCACCTGTTACTAGGCGACGTTTTGCAGTAGAGGTATGTAGTCCATGATGCTGCTCCAGATAGTCCCTAATAATTTGTGGAGACGATTTTCTTGGATCAACTGCCAACTACTTGCAAATCATTCTGTTCTCCTTGCTTGCTTTCTGAGGACGACCTGGCCTTGACTTATCGGTTACCGTTTCTTCCTGTTTTGTTGTCGACTCCACACACTTATTAGTTGTGATAGCCAAAGGCTCTATCAACGCTGGACTGCAGCTTTCCCTTTTTCAAAGGCTGGGTACTAATTTTGTTTTGGCATGCTTCTAGTTGTCTCTATAAATAAACATTGTCTGAATGCCTAAGTAACAATATGTAATGTACATTATACCATCAAATCAAATTACTTTTGAGCTTAAGTGAGATATGCTTACATTGGCATTTTATGAACTTGCTTGTTCACGAAATGGGTAACTAACCACAGCAACGCAAAGCTCTTGATGAAGTGGTACAGTTAAATGTGCGGCCTTGTTGTGACTGCATGTACATACAAAATACTGACAACATAAAACCTGAACTACAAAATACTTTTGAGCGCTACTGTATAGGGGGTATTTCAGTAAGGGTGTCATACTTGTTTATTTAATTTATATTATTTTGAAGTACACTTACTGATATGTATGGAGAGAAAACCAGTTAAATGGCCATCGAGCTTCTTGTATTTCAACTTTAAATTACTGACAAACATAAACCAGACACGATTTTACGGATAGCTGGTGTGATCTTGTTCCTTAGATCATTAACTGTTTCTGCCATGGTAACATAAACCCATAAATTAACATAACCCGATAGAAAAGAACCCAACTCCTTAAATCACATGATTTCGGATGTCAGTTAATATCACCACCACTTGAAATGATAAAGCCTCTGGACTCGTCATTGAAAAGGTTGATTAATTAGTGAGCAGTAGGACACATGGCGCCATCTTGCTGAAACCAAATGTTTACGAAATCTATATCTTCCAATTCAGGCCCTAAATAATTCTTTATCATAGTCCGGTATCTTTTACCGCTGAAAGTCAAACCCTTTCCTTGTTCACATTGAAAGCAATAGGGGCCAATGATTCAGCCATACCAAAGTCCACACCAGACGACACTTTTGGGGATGGAGTGCTCATTTTTTAATCTCCACTGAGTTTTCATTACTTCCATAGCAGAAACTTTGTTGATGAAACTATCTTCCAAAAAATGGGCCTCCTCACTGAAGATGATTTTTCAGCTAAAAGCAGGGTCAACTCCAATAATTGCTGCATAACCCTGTCGGAAAATACATAAATATTCAAGTTATTCTAATTAAAATTCTTTGGGTAATTTTTGAAAAAGCCAAAATCGTCAAAAGTTTTTCATATAAAGGATATTTTGCAGTGGGGGGGATTTTTTTAAAAACTTCATATTGCATCTTCGAAAGATGTGGCACCTAAATAACAAGTTTGGTATTTAAGCACTATTTGGTTTTGAATTATGCTTTTCACACACACGCACACACACACACACATGCACACACGCACGCACGCACACACACTCAAACACACCTACGCGCGGACATACACACCTTTTTCTAAAACAGAAAGCATTTTTTGGAATCAGGGATTCTCAAAACATTTATTTCCTAATAAAATAAATCTCGGTAAGGATTTGGGTGGAATACAAATAGGTACATCACTGCCCCTACTTACTATAACGTAGTAGAGAAAGTTAAATAGCATCGTTCTCGTATTGTAATTCTGTTACCGACAGTTTATAATTTTATTAAAGTTTCACGGGCGATCAGCCGTGTGAGGTTTGAAAATATTGAGCTTTCGGCCATTCTAAACTCCATGGCCTTCGTCAGAATGAAATGACCGTACCCGAACCAGAACCATAATCAAGTCGTACAGGTTCTCCTGTACGGTGTGTCTTTTCGCACAGCACCTAGCCGCTTCTGCGGCTTTATCTGTGCGATATGGGAGGTTGTCCGTGTATTGTCGTGCGTGTTTGTTCTGGGCAAAGGTTTCTTTCTGTATACCTAATTCAGGATACAGAAAGGGGGCAGGAATAGGTGATGGGTAATGATGTGTTGGAGGATGGGAGTGGCGTTACCCTTATCCAAGGACGTCCTTGGGTAAGCGGTAGCTTTTCTTCCTTCTAGGTGCTAAGTGGTCATATTGACCTAATACCCGTACCAGCTGATTGGTGTGGGAGTTGATTTTCGAGTACATGGTTCGGGATCGCTCCTTTACCAAGTCCTCGATGTAGGGAAGTCCTGTTTGGGTATGTAGGATGTGAGACGGGAATCTACGTCCGGTATTGAAGATCATTCTTAGTGCCCTGTTCTGCACCGACTGAAGTTTGATGATGTGTGAAGGTGCTGCTGATCCCCAGGCTTCGCAGCCATAAAGGATCATGGGCGGAATGATGGCCCGGTAAATCCTTAATTTAAGGTGGTTTGGCATAGTAGATTTGAGGATAGGGTAGAGCTGTCTGAGCGCAGCGTGACCAACTTTGGCCTTTGCGCGGACGTGTGGGGCGTATGTTAGCCCGCGATCGAGGACAACGCCTAAGTATTTGGCAGAGGTTACCCATGGGATATTTCTCCGCCTGAGCCGAAGTGACCGATCCGGTCGCCAATTGCGAACCTTACCAAGGAGGAGAGCGGAGCTTTTCCCCGGACTAATAGCCATTCTCCACTTTTCACTCCAACGGTCGACGGCGTCGAGTTGTCGTTGAAGGGGAGGGAGGCAATATCTCACATTTTTATTCTGTGCCATGATGAGGACGTCGTCCGCATACTGGCATGTCGCAGTATGTTGTTCCGTGGGGAAATCGGACATGTAAGCTGCGAAGAGTAGCGGGGAGAGTACACTGCCCTCTGGGACTCCGGCCGCTATTTGTCTTTAGGTAGACAGTTTTCCTTCCACTTTCACTCTGAAAGTGCGGTCCTGAAGGAAACTGCTAAGGTTAGTGAGATATGGTGGAGGGATATTTGCCTGCTTAAGTTTGTACAGAAGGCCCTGGTGCCAAGTTGTGGCGAAAGCCTTTTCCACATCCAACAGCACCGCTACGGTCTTGATGTTTCCCTGGAATCCCAGAGATACCATCTCGGCCACACGCAGCAACTGCATGGACGTGGAATGACCCCGACGAAAACCAAACTGGTGATCCGGTAGGAGTTGCCTCTCCTCAAACAGAGGTAATAGGCGGGTGTGGAGCAACCGCTCAAAAACTTTTGAGACGATTGGGAGAATGCTGATGGATCGGTAGTTGTTAGGAAAGACTGGGTTTTTGGTCGGCTTCAATAAACATACCACCCTCGCTTCCTTCCAGAAAACCGGAAAGTAACGAAGACGGAGGCATGCATTGAAGATCCGAGTCAAACGAACCACAGCCTTTTTGGGTAGGTGCTGAAGCATGAGCGCCGTGACGCCGTCATGTCCAGGGGATTTGTTTGGGTTCAGACTTAGGATTTCAGAAATCACCGCTTTCGGGGTGATTATAGGGAGATGGATCCTCTCATGTAGCCGCCGTGGTTCCTCATAGAGGTAATCCACGGTTGCATCCACGAGTTCGGTAAAGTCTTCGTCTTGCGGGTCCTCCCGGGGTTCAAACTGTACCTCAAGGTGATCCGCGAACACAGTGGCCTTCTCGTCGGGCTCAAAAGCGAGTCTCCCACGAGTGCCGTGCAGAGGATGCTGGTATAGGGCCTTGTCCTTCCTCAAGGCCTTTATAATCCGCCAGGGTTTCTTTTCCTGTAAGTTTACAGTTTGCATTGTATTTTCCCAGGCTGATGTTCTATGCGCACGGAGCAGTCGCCTTACCAGGGATTTGAACCTCTGGTAGACTGCTCCTATCCTGGGATGGCGGAAACGCTGCCATAGCTTCCGAACAGTTGCCTTGACTTTTATCAACTGTCGGAGTTCTATTGGTATGGTTCTAGGGTCTGGGGTGTTGGTGGGAATGCGGTGGGTGTGTGCGCGTACCGCATTTAGGATCTGGTGGGAAAAGTCCGACGCTGCCTCTTCCAGCGCCTCGATATCATCGATGCGAGGTCGAGGGTCGACGGAACGGTTTAGTTCTAGGACTGCTGCATCCCAGTCGGTCTCAAATGTCCAGTCTGAGTTTAACAGAGCTGGCATGGCTATGGTGGAATCTACCACAACAGGGTCATGGTCAGAATCCAGCTCATTTTCTGCCGAGAGGTCAAAATGTAATGGCATGTTCTTGGTGATCATGATGTCTAAGACGTCAGGCCTGCCGCGGGCCGGATGGAATGTAGGACCTCTCGGCCCGTGCGCGACGAGGTTTGGGTCTCCGCTGATGAGGCGGTAGAGCCCTCGCCCCCTCTGGTTGCTAATGCGACTGTGCCAGAGCCCATGTTTCGCGTTGAGATCTCCAGCGATGCAGACTACTGGGTGTAGGTTGAGGAGTGTGGTGTAATCTGCTTCATAGAAGCGATGATCTGGAGGGTCATAAGCCGCAATCAACAAAGTGTCCACACCACCAATGGCAAGCCTGATGGCAGTAGCTTCCACATGTTGAAGGGCAGGAAGAGGGAAGGGTGTATGGGTGATGATGCTTTTGATGAAGATTGCTGTACCTCCGCCCTGTCGGCCGACCCGATCAGACCGATGGGCGACGTAACTTGGCAGCGAGAAGTGTATACCAGCATGCAGGTGTGTTTCGGTCACCATGAGGATGTCGATCCCGTAGGACTGTACAAATTCTAAAATGCCTGGACGTTGTTCCCTGACGCCGTTGGCATTCCAGAAAGCGGCTCGTAATGGTCTACGCACGACGCGGTAGGCCATTACTGGGAGGATCTAGGGAACAGCTGCTCTAGTGTTTGCAGCAGGATTTGGTGTTCTTGTAGGACGTCAACATTGGCGTCCGTTAGTGTCTGCATACACTTCCTCAAAATGGGAAGTGTCCGTTTAATCATGTCCCCGAACCAGTTGGACAGGGTCCTGAATTCCTCTAGGTCTGCCGAGGATATAACACCTCCGAGTGAGGTCAATGGGGCCACCGGAGTGGCGCGTGCCGGTTGGGCTCGTTGGGTTGGGGCCGGGGTGGGTTCCTCGGCAGTGGCGGTGACTGCGTCAGACTCAGTCATTTGCTCAAGAAGAGCTGACTGTTGTCTTTCAGCCTTTCTTTGCTTCCTCTCTCGCTTTTCGCGAGAGGGGCGGGGAGGTGGAGCTACACTCTCCTTTACACTAGTATCTAGTGTAGGTTGCACAGTTTGTGCCTGTGCGGGTGTGGTTTGTGCATGTTCCACTTGCTGCACAATTTGCTCAGCCTCTTTAAGGGTGGCGGCAAAGCTCACCCCTGCACGGACTGGTGCCACATTTTTGGGACCGCGGCGGCGGCTGTCTATAATTTTTTGCCGCACTTCACACCCCTTGTAAACACTTACGTGGGGTTTGTGGCAATTGGCACACTCCTTTTCCTCTTTGTCGCAATTTGCGACGAGGTGCTCCCCAGCACAGCGTAAGCATGCGAGCTTTCGTTCGCATGCTTGGCTGGAGTGGTGAAAGCCCATGCACCTTCGGCATTGGGCTGGGCCATTTTGCCCATAGAAGCGCTCCACCTTGACCACAGTGTGGAACAAGGTGCGTATGGCGTCTATGGGTTGTACCTGTTGGTCCATGACTTTATCCACTACCACTAGGTATAGTGGCATAGGTACCTTTTTGGACCCCTCCTCGGTCCAAATGGTTTTTCTCAGTTGCGCTGCAGCTGAGATTTTGATATTATGCTCCTCTAGGAGTGCCTGTGTAATTTCCTCTGGTATACACTCAGAGGAGAGTCCCCTAATAATGCGTCTTTCAACGTTAGGACGCTGGATTGAGTAGGAGTAGAAGTGAATCTGCTCCTCTCTTAGGACTTGTTTCACCCTTTCGAAGTCCTCGGACGTGTAGGTTCGGATATGAACCTTTCTTGGCTTCCTTTGAGCCTCGAAACCCTTGACCAATTTGGCCGCAAGTAGTTTCATGATTTTTATATGGTTTGGGAAAGAATCCGCTATGATGGGCGGAATCTTAAGGCCCTTTTCGGGTAAGGGTGGCTCTTCGGCTCCTTCTGGGGGATGCAGACTTGAATTGGAGGATTTTCTTTTCCTCCTGCGCTCAACGACAGTGAAGCCGTCGTCTTGCGCCATGGCTTCGTCCTCTGATTCTGTCTCAGACAGCGGGAGGTGCGGGTTGTTTGGTACTGGTATCTTTGATGGATGAAGTACTTTTTGAGGGGCCAAACCTTTGCGTTTGGACCCCTTACGCCTCTTTGCGGCGGGTTCTGCCACTTCAGGTGGTGTTGGTTGGGAACTAATCCCTGGTTGTTGCCCGTCGGTGTCCATGTCTCGTCCGTTCCTAGAGTCGGTCGGCACGGGTGCCATCCGGCTGCTTGTAGCGGACCCGACCCCCTCCGAGATGGAGGAGGCGCCTATGCAAGCCTTTACGGCTTGAGGTATAGGACCAGAGGTCCTCACCATTGGCTATGGCCTTGCAAGCCCCGTTGTCTCGTGGTCCGTTAGTCCGTTAGTCTGTCGGGAATAGTTACCTGATTTTTTTCCTATGCACACCCCCTCCGAGTGCAGGTTAGATGCAGCGAAGAAGCGCAGAGAAGTGTTGCTGCGATACCCCACCACTTGCTGTCAAGTGTCTTGCGGCGTATCGCAGAAAAAAAAAATGTGCTTTTGCCTTAAGGCAATGTCGAAATGCGTGCAGGACGACGAACTAGCGGCGCCCGGCCTGGCTATTACACTGTATGTAGTTGGCGCGGTGCGTAGTAGTAGCTCCTCCTGCGTCGTTTCCGCTCCCTGACGAGAGGCCCTGCTGTGCCGTCACGGTTTTCCACCAGTGGTGCAAAGTAGACGTGGACGAGGCGAGTACCATTCGACGAATGATGTGTGCCCATGTGTGAAATGACCGTTAGGAGTCCAGGAGTCCAGGAGTGAGTACTAGTCCAGAGGCACCAGAGGCAGTTCGAGTCGAGCGGGTGCAATTTTATTTGCCCCGTTCGAGTGTGTCATGTCCGCAGTACCTAGCCGTTATACGGCTTAACCTGCGCGATGGTTTCGATGGTGTTGCTACAGGGATGTTTGTTACACTGGGAAAAGATTAATGGAAACAAGGGGTTTTTATAGGGGCAGGAGGGGTGGTTGGAAGGGATTGGTCCGCGAGCGGGCTCTGCGCGGTTTCTGATTGGTCGTTGCCGGCCCGTCAGGTGACGCGCTAATCCCTCCAGGGTTCTGGCCGTCAGTCACTCACTGAGAGGTGAACTGAAACAGGTGTTTTCTCTGTTTTGAATACAGATTGTACTTTCGCCTTTCCCATTTTCAGAGTTAAGCCGCCGGACTTAGGATGTCCTTTGGTAATCTCTTTGATGGTAGTCGGCGTGGCTCTCTCTGGTCGTATTGACCCAGAGTATTCACCAGAGGGTTAGGGTGGTTCTGGAGTTTGTTGTACATTGTGCGAGCGCGGGTCTTAATCACGTCGACAATGTACGGGATACCGGAGTGTTCATGTAGGATATGGGCAGGAAATCTCCAGTCGGTATCATAGATCATCCTTAATGCCCGGTTCTGCAGCGTCTGGAGTCTGATGAAGGTGGACTTTGCCACCACTCCCCAGATCTCGCATCCGTACAGGACCAGAGGCGGGATGATCGCTCGATACAACTGGAGCTTCAGGCGTAAGGGCATGGTTTGGGATCTGAATATGGGGTATAGCTGCCGGAGAGCAGCATGGCCCTGCAGTACTTTGCCCCTGACGTGATGTCTATACGTCAGCCGACGGTCCAGCGTGACTCCGAGATACTTCGCCGTAGTGACCCAGGGGATCCGACGGCGCCGAAGCTCGAGGTCTCGCGGGAGCCGGTTGGCTATCGTATTCGCCAGGAGAATCGCAGAGCTTTTCTCCGGGTTTATCGACATACGCCAGTTCTCGCACCATCTACTGATGGCGCGGAGATGGGCTTGTACTTGTTGGAAACTGTAGCGCGGATTCTTGTTAGTAGCGAAGATCATAAGATCGTCCGCATACTGACAGATGAATGTGTTTGGGTGCGTGGGGAGATCGGCCATGTAAGCTGCAAAGAGCGCCGGTGACAGTACACTGCCCTCGGGGACTCCTGCGCCAATGGGCCTCTCTCTAGAGAATGATCCCTCCACCTTCACCCGGAAGCTACGTTCCTGTAGGAAACTAGCCACCAAGTAAATGTATGGAGGGGGGATTTCGTGCTGTATGAGCTTGTAGACAAGCCCCTCATGCCAGGTGGTAGAAAATGCCTTTTCCACGTCAAGCAACACTGCCACCGTTTTAGCCCTATCCTGGTAAGCCAGGGAAGCTTTTTCGGCTACACGCAGTAGTTGCTCAGTCGTGGAGTGGCCAGAACGAAAACCAAACTGATGTTCAGGAAGGAGACCTTTTTCCTCCAATAGGGGTCCAAGGCGGGACAGGAACAGTTTCTCGAATACTTTCGAGATAACTGGTAGGAGGCTGATGGAGCGGTAACTAGATGGGAGTACTAGTCCAGACGCCAGACGCCAGTTCGAGTCGAACGGAGGTGAGGTGAATGTTCCTCCGGTCGAGTGTCTTTACCGCAGTACCTAGCCGTCATACGGCTTTACCTGCGCGATGGTTTTGACGGTGTCACTACAGGGATGTTTTCACTGGGAAATTTGTTGGGACAGGGGTTTTTATAGTAATTGTAGGTAGGGATTGGTTCGCAAGTGAGCTGTGCGCGAATTTTACGCGCTAATTCCTACCAGGGTTCTGGCCGTCAGTCACTCGTTGAGAGGTGACTGAACTGGTGATTCGCTCTGTTTTGAGTACAGATTGCATTTTCGCCTTTCCCATCTTGGATTAGATCGCCGGACTTAAGATGTCCTTCGGCAATCTTTTTGATGGTAGTCGGCGCGGCTGTCTCTGGTCGTATTGGCCCAGGGTATTCACCAGAGGGTTGGGGTGGTTCTGGAGTTTATTGTACATTGTTCGAGCGCGAGTTTTGATCACGTCGACAATGTACGGGATGCCGGAATGTTCGTGTAGGATATGGGCAGGAAATCTTCGGCCTGTATCATATATCATCCTTAATGACCGGTTCTGCAACGTCTGGAGTCTGATGAAGGTGGATCTTGCCACCACTCCCCAGATCTCGCATCCGTACAGGACCAGAGGCGGGACGATCGCTCGATACAGCCGAAGCTTCAGGCGTAGGGGCATGGTTTGGGAACTGAGGATGGGGTACAACTGCCGCAGGACAGCGTGGCCTTGAAGTACTTTGCCCCTGACGTGATGTCTATACGTCAGCCGCCGGTCCAGCGTGACCCCGAGATACTTCGCCGTAGTGAGCCAGGGGATCCGACGGCGCCGAAGCACGAGGTCCAGCGGGAGCCGGTTGGCTATCGTATTAGCCAGGAGAATCGCAGAGCTTTTCTCCGGGTTAATAGACATACGCCAGTTCTCGCACCATCTATTGATGGCACAGAGGTGGGCTTGTACTTGTCGGTAACTGTAGCGCGGGTTCTTGTTAGCAGCGAAGATCAGTAGATCGTCCGCATACTGACAGATGTGTGTATTGGGGTGCGTCGGGAGATCGGCCATGTAAGCTGCGAAGAGTGCCGGTGACAGTACACTGCCCTCGGGGACTCCTGCGCCAATGGGCCTCTCTCTGGAGAATGATCCCTCCACCTTCACCCGGAAGCTACGTTCCTGTAGGAAACTAGCCACCAAGTAAATGTATGGAGGGGGGATTTCCTGCTGTATGAGCTTGTAGACAAGCCCCTCATGCCAAGTGGTAGAAAATGCCTTTTCCACGTCGAGCAACACTGCCACCGTTTTAGCTCTCTCCTGGTAAGCCAGGGAAGCTTTCTCGGCTACCCGCAGTAGTTGTTCAGTCGTGGAATGACCAGAACGAAAACCAAACTGGTGTTCCGGTAGGAGACCTTTTTCCTCCAAAAGAGGTCCGAGGCGGGACAGGAACAGTTTCTCGAACACTTTCGAGACAACTGGTAGGAGGCTGATGGAACGGTAACTGGATGGAAAAACCGGATTCTTTCCCTGCTTCAAAACGCATACCACACGCGCCTGTTTCCAGACAGCTGGAAAGTGGCACATGCTGAGGCATGCGTTGTAAATGCGGGTCAAGTGCATCACGGCTCTATGGGGTAGGTGCTGGAGCATTTCCGCTGTTACACGGTCCTGCCCAGGGGCTTTACTAGGTTTTAGGTGCCGGATGGTGTTAGTTACCTCGCGAGGGGTAACTACCGGGATGTGGAACTCCTCGTGGCCCGCGGGTCGGACTTCTAGGAAGTCTTCTACCGCTTGTTCCACGAGGTCAGTATGGTCATCGTTCTGAGGATCTACCCTAGGCTGGAACTGAGTCTCCAGATAGTCTGCTAGTGCCTCTGCTTTTTCCCTCGGTTCAAAGACAAGTCTTCCCCGAGGGCTGTGCACTGGATGCTGGTGTGCAGATTTGTCTTTCCTCAAGGCTCGGACGATGCGCCACGGTTTCCTCTCTTGGAGGTTTACGCGACGCATTGTTTCGTCCCAAGCTGCTTGCCTGTGTTTTCTTAGGAGTCGTCTCACCAGGGATTTGAACCTCTGGTGTATTACTCCTATCCTAGGATGTCGGAATCTCTGCCATAGCCGTCTGACAGCATTCTTTGCTTGAATGAGGCGTTTTAATGGGACAGGGATAGATGTCGGGTTTGGTACTTCGGTAGGAATGCGATGCGTGTGAGCACGCACCGCGTTTAGGACAGAGGTAGAAAACCCCGTGGCTGCCTCCTCGAGAGCCTCTATCGAGTCTATTCGAGGATTTGCTTCCACAGAGTTTTGAAGGGCTAGGACGGCTGCATCCCAGTCGACTTCATCCACCCAGTCCGGCACTCCCAGGGCAGTAAGATTAACGTCTGCATCCACCACAACAGGGTTGTGGTCGGAGTCCAGATCGTTAATCACAGAGAGGTCCAAGTGAAATGGTATGTTTTTGGTGACCATGAAATCGATGATATCCGCGGCGCCGCGTGCCGGGTAGTAGGTTGGACCTCTCGGCCCGTGCGCGTGAAGGGCGGGGTTCCCGCTAATGAGACGGTACAATCCCCGGCCCTTAACGTTCTGGGTGCGGCTGTGCCAGCTTGGGTGTTTTGCGTTGAAGTCGCCTGCAATGCAAACCCTGTGGTGTAGGTTCAGGAGTGCCGTGATGTCCGCTTCATAGAAGTGACCATCCGGCGGGTCGTATACCGCCACAAGCACCAGATCGTTCCCGCCCAAGGATAGCCTTATGGCGGTTGCTTCCAGGTGTTGTAGCGGAGGAATGGTAACAGGAGTGTGGGTGAGATGGTTCTTTATGAAAATGGCAGTACCACCGCCCTGTCGGCCGACCCGATCAGACCGATGAGCGGCGTAACTTGGCAGGTTAAACTGTACACCAGCGTGCAAGTGCGTTTCACAGACCATCAGAATATCAATCCCATGGCTGTCCACGAACTCCAGCAGGCCAGGTCTCTGGTCTCTAACTCCATTTGCGTTCCAGAACGCAGCTCGAAATGAACGCACAGTTCTATGCGCCATTACGAACTTATGGAGTTAGAATAGAGGTCCTTAGCCGTTTGAAGCACCGTGAGATGCTTCTGCACAGCGGAAATCCCGGGGTTGATGATGGTTTCCCTGCAGCGTCGTAGGATTGGGAGGGAACACTGAACTAAGTCGGCGAACCAGGTTGCCAACTCGATGAATTCAGCCATCTCCTCGGAAGCGAATGTGTCCCCTAAGGTTGGTTCTGGGATGTTTTGTAGAGGCACTGCTGCCTCGTGGTTGGTTGAGCCAGTCCGCTGGGACGGGCTAGCATTGGCTGTCTCTGTCGCTTGTTGATTGGATGACGCAGCTTGAGCTGTGGGTACTGGTGGTGAGGAGAGTTTTCCAACAGTTTTGTTGGAATCTTTCGCCACAGTAGGTTTTTCTGTGTTTTTCACCACAGAGGCTTTCTTCTTCCCCTTCTTGGGAGGACGTTTTTCTTTAGGAGCAGTGCTGGGTGTTGGAGCAGGTTTTGTGCTCACAACCTGGGGTGGGACACTTTCCGGGACTGGCGTTGTCATCGACTTGGCAACCTGGTCGCTAGGGGTTACTTCCGCGGCCTCGGCCTGTGCGAGAGCACCTTCGTGTCTCGCCAGGGCCGTGGCGAAAGAGACCCCTGTTCTGACTTCAGTGTCAGCCTTGCCCTGTTTGCCTTGCATTATCGCAAGTCTCCTAGGGCACCCGCGATAGATCCCTATGTGGGATCCATTGCAGTTGGCGCACCTTCTTTCCTCTTTTGGTACCGGGCAAGCCTTTACCAGGTGCTCGCCCGCACAACGGAGACACTTGAGAGTCCTCTCACAGGCAAAGCTTGAGTGGTGGAAACCCAGGCATTTATAGCACTGGGCTGGCCCCTCCCTGCCGTGATAAGGCTCAATCGTGACCCGTGTATAGTACAGGCAAGTCACCTCGTCAATCTTAGGGGTTCCCTCCCCTTGTTTCTCTATGGTTACTAGGAATAGAGGTAGGGGTACCTTTGTGGGTTTCCCCTCTTTCACCTTTGTAGTGGTGAGTTGCACCACGGACCGCGGTTCGATTCCGTGTTCGTCCTTCAGGCCGGCACAGATATCCTGGGGGTCTGTCTCCGAATCGAGACCTCTAATTACCCTGCGGACCACGTGGGGTCGCTGTAGCGAATACGTGTGGAATTTTATTCCACTCGCTTTCAGCACTTCCTTTGCGGCCGCATGGTCTCCAGAGGTAGTGGTTCGGATAACAACACGCCCTGGGTGTCGTGTTGCCTGGAATACCGCCTTTAACTTTCCCCTGAGTTCCTTCATCACCTTGATGTGATTAGGGAAGGGGTCAGACACAATTGGCGGAATTTTTCCCGCCTTTTGTGCGGCTTGGTGCTGGGGGGACGCTGCAGGTCCCGATGAAGGAGCGGGTCTCTCTGGGCTCGAACCAGAGGACCTTTTCCTGCGGCTTTGTACCAGTACAAAGCCATCGTCGTCCGGCAGTGCTGGAGTTGGTTTGACAGGAGCTGGCGGTGTTATAGGGGCGACAGTCCCTTGATTAACAAGGCCCACGGCCTTTTTCACCTTCGGCCTACTCTTGGCCCTAGTAAGTGCCTTGGCTTTCGCCTTGGCGATGCTCACTCGGGGACCGGGTGAGGGGTTCGAGGTAGAGGGTTTCGGGGGTGTCAAAACCATGTCAGGGCTTACCTGCTTGCTGGTACTCGGTTTTAGTGTCAAAGTCGGTGCAGGTGCCATTCGGCTCCCCACAGAGGGCCAGACGCCTTGCGGCGCGCCTATTGGGGTTCCAGCGAACCCCGGGTCCAGACCTGAGTCCAGACCCTTGGCTACAACCTTGTGGGGCTGCGGTCTCGTTGGTCTGTCAGTCGGTACCGAGTCTCCTCCGTCCGACATCTCTTCCTGGTTGGCCCGTGAAAGAGCTCGGCGAGCCTCCTTCACTAGACAGGCCAGTAGAGGGCCCAAGCCCGGTTCTGTGTTAGGACAGCTCCGGGAAAGCTGCCTCGGTGGATTCTCTTCTCTCTTCTTCAGTTTGGAGTGCCCTAAAATCTGCTTGCCAGATCTCTTATAGGACACTCCTCGACGAACTAGCGGCGCCCGGCCTGGCTATTACACTATATGTAGTTGGCGCGGTGCGTAGTGGCTGCTCCCTGGCGAGAGGTCACGCAGTTGGCTCTCCCTTTCTTCCAGTAGTCCAGCAGAGTGGTCGAGAGGTGTACACTAGGCGAGTTCCAATCACAAAGTGTGAATGATGATGGCGTCGAATGAGTACTAGTCCAGGAGTCCAGGAGTGAGTACTAGTCGTCTGGGTTAACCCAGGCGGATGGTAAGGTGGCCACGGTACCTATCCGTTTAAATACGGATTTACCCGTGTGGTGGTATAGGTTGGTATATGTAACAGGCTTTTTTTTGTCTTTGTATGTCTGATGGTGCAGGGTGGGTTCCTGTGTTGTCACTGGCGGCGGGATCTGTCGGATCTTGGATGTCTAGCCATCCAAGCGACCTTTTCCCTACTGATTACTTCGTCAGCCTTGGCCGGCGAGCAATGCAGTGCCAGTGACAGGAAACCGAGGGGAATAGGTGATAGGTGTGAAGGATGATGAAGGCAAAGCGGTACCTACCAGCCAAGGGCGTCCTTGGGTAGACGGTAGCTCTGTCTCCGCCTAGGGAGGCGATGGTCATATTGCCCCAGGCTGTTCACCAGCTGGTTTGGGTGAGGTATGAGTTTGTCATACATTGAGCGAGTCCTGTCCCGCACTACGTCCACAATGTATGGGATGCCGGAATGAGTGTGAAGGATGTGTGATGGAAACCTACGGTCGGTACCGTAGATCATCCTAAGCGCCCTGTTCTGCACGGTCTGCAGCCTGCGGATGGTGGAACGAGCCACCGTACCCCAGACCTCGCACCCGTACAGGATCAGGGGCGGGACGATCGCACGGTACAAGCGTAGTTTCAGGTATGTGGGCATGGTTGATTGGAGTATGGGATATAGCTGTCTTAGGGCGCCATGTCCCTGACCGACCTTTGTTCTGACGTGTGGAGTGAAGGTTAGACCACGGTCAAGTAGTACCCCCAGGTATTTGGCAGAGTTAACCCAAGGGATTCTTCTCCGCCGCATTGCCAGGGATACACCCGGCCGCCATTTTCGAACTTTGCCCAGTAGTAGAGCTTGGCTCTTCTGCGGGCTAATGGCCATTCTCCACTGTTCACTCCACCTGCCGATAGCGTCGAGCTGTCGCTGAAGTGGAGGGAAGCAGTACCGAACATTTTTGTTCTGTGCCAGTATGAGGACATCGTCAGCATACTGGCACGTAACAGTATGCGGTTCCACGGGTAGGTCAGACATGTAGGCAGCAAAGAGCAACGGCGATAGCACGCTACCCTCCGGAACTCCAACCGCTATGGGTCTGACCGAGGACAACTTCCCCTCCACCCGCACCCGAAAAGAGCGATCCCGAAGGAAGCTACCAATCAGGGTGAGGTAGGGGGGAGGGATTTCAGCCTCTCTGAGTTTGTACAGTAACCCCTGGTGCCATGTGGTTGCAAAGGCTTTTTCTACATCCAGAAGCACCGCGACTGTTTTGAAGTTTTCCTGGAAACCCAGGGCAACCTTCTCAACCAGCCGCAGCAGCTGTAGTGTAGTGGAATGTCCATGACGGAAACCGAACTGATGATCCGGGATAAGTTGCCTTTCCTCGAAGAGAGGAGTGAGGCGGGATAGGAATAATCGTTCAAAGATTTTTGAAACGATAGGTAAAAGGCTTATGGAACGGTAATTGGAAGGGAAAACCGGGTCCTTGCCGGGCTTCAAAATGCAGACCACCCTCGCCTCCTTCCAACAAGTAGGAAAGTGACGAAGCTGCAGACATGCATTATAAATCCTCGTCAGGTGGACTACGGCCTTTCGGGGAAGGTGCTGGAGCATGGGCGCCGTGACGCCATCATGACCAGGGGATTTGCCAGGTTTTAATCTTCTGATTTCAGAAGCCACCTGTCTTGGGGTGACTAAGGGGATTTGGATCTCTGCGCGTGGCGGCGGAGGTGCCTCATAGAGGTAATCTACCGTCGCCTCCACGAGTTCAGTAAAGTATGAGTACTAGTCTACTAGTCTTTTCCCGCTCCCCCTATATATACAATGTTAGATGAGAGGGGGTTGCGTTGCCCTGGCCAATGAGCGGGTGACGATTTGTGATTGGGCCTGCTGTTTCGGGCTATGTTTGTCACCGGCCACAGTGTTTTCTTGAGGGTCAGTACAAGAAAACACTGTGGCCGGTGACAAAACCCCCTCTCATCTAACATTGTATATATAGGGGGAGCGGGAAAATAACGGTCATTTCATTCTGACGAAGGCCATGGAGTTTAGAATGGCCGAAAGCTCAATATTTTCAAACCTCACACGGCTGATCGCCCGTGAAACTTTAATAAATAAATAACGTGCGCCGTGAAAGCTTTAAATCTTACAGTTTATAATTTTTCTTAGGTAATTTAATTGAAGTTTTGAACTAATTATCATTACAATAACTATTCACTAATCTTAATTAAACAACTAAAAACCTATCAGCATTCGTGGTGTTACTGAAAATGCTATGTTCTAAAATATAACACTAAAGACTTAGTTTATTAGAACTTTCAGGTTCGGGGGATTTTAGACAAAACCACATAAGAATAATAACACTACTTTCCTCTGAAAACACGGACAAAAGATTAATGTAGGCTGTCTTTGCAAAAGTTTTGAATGATCATTAACTTTAATTCTTGTCTATTTCTGCTTAAAACTGTCTGTAGCATGACATTTGCATTTACACACCGAACTTATGCCTACTTTATGAATCCTGCTTTTGACATTTGTATTGAACTGAAATATAGAGTGATTTAAACGATCAACCAAGTAGTCATTGTTTTAAACAAGAACAGAATATCGACTTTTTTTCATACTTAACTTCGCTGATTTGTCGACTTTTTGGGCAATAAGTGACAGTTTTGTAGCTATCGTAATTCATGGAATATATCTAAAGAGCACATGGGGATAGCAAGAGTGCCAACCCAATTCCGTCTTCCAAATATAGGACCCCTGGAGCCACAACCGAGTGACTCTTCTCCTTAAGCATGGTGCCTATTTTATATATCAACCTTTGACTAGACGGAAGTGGATATGCCAGTTACGCGCGTCAACCGCAAAGGGGAGAACTATCGAAAACCTCGATAGAGCCAACTGCGATCTAGCACATTAGCTGTATAGCGAAGGTCTGTCGCTCCCTTAAGTATTGTTCGGGTGTGTTTCTCTAGCACCTTTTCGGGACTCCTGGCCAGTTCTGCAGAGGTCCTGGCGTATGATAACTAAGCGGCCGGAAGCGTTTTTACATTTTTGTCAGAATTAAACTTCCAAATAAGGATTAGTCATACACATAGATATCAAGGTTTTGTAACGTTTGTCCTTTTTCCTTCCCTTTTTCTTTTTGATAAATTTATTCTTATCTCTAACTTTTGCAATGATTAATTCTGTATACTTAAGTTTATCTGTGACTTTTTCTAAAACCTTTTTAAATTTATTTCTTATATTTTACTATTGTTATGGTTTTTGAATCCGTGGTTATCCTTGGCCTTTGCCATGTTCTACTTTATTAAGGCAATATTCATGTAATTTGGTGCCCTTAGATATGCACCATTATTATACCACTTCCAGGGACCTGCTTCGGTAGACACAGGTTTGTCGCACCAGGTGTCCCGTGCTGCTCACCACCATTATAATCCCTTCATATCCATCGGTTTGAATCACGTTTTCTTTGCTCAGTCTCTTTCTGTTCTAGTTTTGTTTTTACATAGGTTAAGTATTAGATTTATGAGCTCCTATCTCACCAACAAGGATCTCTGTCATCTCCGAGGTTCCTGTCCTACGGTTTCGGCGCAGCTTCAAACTTGTGTGCTCTTCGGAGGCTCAGGCGAGGAGGTTAAGTGAACCCTCCTCTCTACCCCTTTTGTGCGATACTAGGTGCAGAGCCGTTCCATTGTCATGTACGCCCACGTAGCTGCATAGGGTCTCGATCTCCAGTGGCCGTGCGTCGCTGGGGTTTACAGGGGGACCCGACGTGTTGCGGCTGTCTGGGGCCCGATGTAATTAACCACAAGTCCCCTGAATCCACGCTGACTCTGTTGAGGTAGCGTGGCCTAAACAGGGGAGCCACCGGTGGTTCCGCAGTTGGTAGGGGCATAAAGCCCCTTTGGTGAACATGTCGCGTGTCAGACCGTAGTGACAGGCGGAGGTTAACTTTTTCTGAAGTACTCCTTGAGATGGGGTCTGAAGCAGGTGCTTCGGACTGGCACAGACCGGAATATTTAGGTGTCATTTTCTTTCATCCCCGGATGGCAGGCTGACGCCAACCGTTCCGGAAGGGGAACCTAACCATAATGTCTCCTCTGCGCTCAACCCCCGAACTCCACGTTTTTTTATTAATGCGGCTGACTAGTGAAAAGAAGACCATGGCAACCATTAGCCCATTTTATATAAACAAGGAGCTGGATAGGATTTGTGGTCTGGTAAAGAACGCCTTATTGATTGACGTTTTTCAAAATGCCTAGACTGCGAAACTTCTAAAAGCCAGTCTGATGGATTCGCACCCTGTCAAGGACTTGAGTCCCTTAACAGTTACGACGGCGTGGTTTCCACCACAAGTTAGGACGGGCTCTCTAATGAGGACATAGCTATTATATAGGCATAGATATATGCCTGAGGAATCAAGGAGTAATTGAGGAGCATTTTTTCAAAACTCGATAGATGCACAAAAAAATGGTTTTGTTCTGTTTATTGGCAATACTAATTGGTTAGTACAGCAACTATACTAATAATTCAATTCTCCTTCCTGACACTGTCTCACTGAATGTAAAAAGAAACAAATAACATAGTTTAACAAGTGCAAATTCGGGGTTTGAAAATGCGGAGTTTTTTTCAAAAGTCGATAGATGCTGATAAAACTTTTCTGTGTGAGCGAGAAATTACGACATGAAATTTCGCTATTTTTGAAATTTATTGTT
>CM060966.1:60069021-60224021 GCA_030765045.1 Tenodera sinensis | reverse complement strand
TCGTTTCCATTTTGGCAGCGAGGTTGTCGTTTGCCGTCTTCATTTCTTCTTTCAGCTCGGCAGCGAGGTTGTCGTTTGCCGTCTTCATCTCTTTCAGCTCGGCAACGAGGTTGTCGTTTCTCGTCTTCATTTCGGCGAATAATTCTTTCATCATTGCCATCTTCCTGGTTTCCGAATCTCCCTCCATCTTGGTTCTAACGTTGCAACTTCTAACGACGATGTAACGAAACTAGAAGCAATTCGACGGATCCCACTTCTGACACCAGTGTGACTTTTTGGTGTGTGTAAAAAGTAAAGAAGACAGATGTAGTCGAGATAAAGAAACACTTTTATTTCCGTAAACAGTAACTTTTTACACTCGTTGCAACAGTAAGAAAGTCTTTTCCGATTCACTCACAGCACGGCTCCAAATTCGTAACACCAGAACTGTCCCTTCTCTGTCGGCACGACTGCTCAACGCTTCACATACGTCTGACTCCTTCTGTCGCACTTTACCGCTATTTATATCTCCCAGGCACTATTCTGGAAGCTTCAGGAACGTTCAGTTATTGCGGCGAGATACAATGTAGAAGACTCCAGAAGCCTCTATCCTTTTCTCTCTTTCGGCAAGCGCCCCAACAATGCGGCCATTCTCTGTCTCTTTCCTTCGGCTCCTTTGCCGTAGTGCCGACAATAATGCGATGGGTGACACTGCTGTTGTCGGCAATTAGATGCGGCGGGCGCGGTGACAATAATAATAATAATAATAATAATAATAATAATAATAATAATAATAATAATAATAATAATAATAATAATAATAATAATAATAATAATAATAATAATAATAATAATAATAATAATAATAATAATAATAATAATAATAATAATAATAATAATAATAATAATAATAATAATAATAATAATAATAATAATAATAATAATAATAATAATAATAATAATAATAATAATAATAATAATAATAATAATAATAATAATAATAATAATAATAATAATAATAATAATAATAATAATAATAATAATAATAATAATAATAATTATAATAATAATAATAATAATAATAATAATAATAATAATAATAATAATAATAATAATAATAATAATAATAATAATAATAATAATAATAATAATAATAATAATAATAATAATAATAATAATAATAATAATAATAATAATAATAATAATAATAATAATAATAATAATAATAATAATAATAATAATAATAATAATAATAATAATAATAATAATAATAATAATAATAATAATAATAATAATAATAATAATAATAATAATAATAATAATAATAATAATAATAATAATAGTAGTAATAATAATAGTAATAATAGTAATAATAGTAAAAATAAAGTTCTCTCATTAACCGCTTCAGAATGGGGAATGTCAATGGGTTCCGGGTATGAGCTCTGACATACAGGATCTACTTTCGCAGTGGCTGCCTTCAATCGTCTGTCTACAAGAAACCCACTTGTAGTCTACAGCTTTTATTTTCGTAGTTTTTCGGCATTTGGGCATGACTGCAGCTTTTCGGTGAGCAGGAGATGGTGTTGCTACTCTGGTGGTGCACGCTATCTCTGTCGCCAGTGTACCGCTAAACACACGGTAGTAAGCTTTAGCGGCACGTGTACAGCTCCAGGACATCTGTTTCTCTCTTTGCAATGTCCTTTGCAATGTCTATTTACCACCGAGCAGTGTCATGCACGGTAACATCTTCGGGCTCTTTAGGCACAGATTCCTCTGCCACTCATCTGAATGCCAAACACACTCTATAGGGCTCCGACACTGACGATGGTCGTTGGTGGCTTATAGTGGACGTTTGCGATGATTCCGGGTTAGTCGTGTTGAACACTGGCGTGCCTACCTTCTTACCATCTGCCTACAGTACACACTAAGCACTGGACCTTTATTTCTGTAGCCCGTCCCTGGAACCAATTCCCATTATCCCATTAACACTCACCTATCCGGTCGCCATCCTGGGCAACAATACATCCTAACTGGATTGTTTCCAAGGCTGACTGGTGGAATTTTGTTCCCTAATTCATCTCAATGGCGATACTTTCCCCACCGTTGATGACATGGTTGTATGTTTTACCTGTTCTATTCTGTTCGCAGTAGATTCCAGCATTCCTCGAGCTTCATCTAGAGCACGACACGTTCCAGTGCCATGGTAGCCCAAGGAATGCCATTTGGCTCTTAAAGCACACAAACGTGCTCAGCGTGTTTTTTACATAACACACTGCGCATAACTTTACTTCCTTAAAATATTCTCCCCCCCCCCTAGGAGGCACACTACGGTAGGTATTGTTTTGGTGTACCCGGGGCCACCCGAGCCGTACACTCTATTGGGTTCCTCTAAGGGATGAGAGGGTACATGCTAAACGCCCAATCAACTTTGTACCACTTTTGTGTTTGACCTCCCACCTAATACCTCCCTGTACACAGTGATGGATAACCTACGCACGGGTTGTAGGTGGATGGGGAGACACAACGCATGATTGGATAACCGCGTAATTCTCAGCCACTGGTTATCATGTAAGATCTGTGTTCGTATCCGCTGAAGGTCACTCCTGAAGGCGATTAGGGCCCTCTGTTTATACACTGGGAGGTGAGACCCTAGGGTGAGCAACGACCAGGCCAGGACTCTCACCTAAGCAGGGGTGGTTCCCAGGATGTGAGCATACCATCGGAGACATTTGCAATTACAAAAGATAACATCGCCATGAGTTCCCAAGAAAACTCAAAATAAAACTCAACACCAACAAAGCAAGAGTTCTCGCTACTTAGTAATAGCTAGAAATGAGGAAGGTCAAAAAAATTTTATTGATGAGCCCCTTTATTATTCAAAAGGTTTGGATAACATTGCTGGTCCAGTAAAGTCATGCACTAGGTCTCGCAATGGCATGCAAAATTATTGAAAGCCTATATGTTCACGGACGATTTGGCCTATGAGGAGGACATTAAGGAAGGTCTTTTGGAGCAAGGCGTTTCTAACGTTCACCGGGTTCAGCGTAGAAAAGGTGGTGAACTAAGCCAACTCGTACACTAGTCCTGACCTTTGATCGAGTAGATCTCCTTGAAAGGATGAAGGCAGGGTACGAATGCATCGAAGTTAGGCCTTTCATTCCGAACCAGCTCATTGTTTCAAGTTTCTGCTCTTTGGACTGAGCCGTTTTACCAGGCTACGGCTCACTCCATTTACAAACTATATAATTCACCAGAGGACATACTTTCGAAAAGGCAGTGAACAACATCACGTCTATGACGTAACATCAGAGCATCATCAGGCGATCCTCTCATTGGGCAGCACTGGCGAGGGTCGAGTAATATAAATCCAGCCCTGGGCTTCGTGAACTAGACGGAGAGCTACAATAGTCAATCACCGTCGAAGGCAGCGACGTTTCAAGCACAGTGTTAAAATGTAAGATAGCCGTTGGGGCAATACAAGTAACATACAGGCAACCTTGGTAAGTTCTTTCTTTTTCCAAATTTAGTGTTCATTATATTTTCTTTAATTTCCGGGATTAGTCAAAACTAGATATAAATTCAGAGATGTGGGGTGGGGGAATTCCATTATAACCAGTCGAATGCAACAACTCAATGTAAAGCTTTTCATGTATGACTCAAATACTGGTGTAAACTCAATTAATCCTTTGAAGCATTAAATATTGTGTGTTAACCTTAAAGGTAAATTTATTACTTTGCAGCCTATCCCATTCCTGGTACGTTTCCACCAAACATCCTTATAACTAAGCATAGTCAAAATGGGAGGGATATAGCCAAGTAAGGTCAGAAGAACGAATACCTTACGGTGCAGGACATACAAGCGAGCTTTTTAAGGGACTAGCTACATGCCCTAAATGTGGAGACGCATTTCATGATGGCGCATGTACTGTAGCGCCGTCATGCGTAAACTGTAGAATTGAACATCCAAGAGATACGGGTAAGACAGGAGGTGCCAAGCCCGGAAACTCTTACGTTTACGCCAACAGTATGTGTCAAGTTCCGGTACCTATATTTCAGTTATGGCTAAACCGGTGCCGAGACGAGAGATCGCAACGCAGACCAGCGATCATAGCTGGCCCACAATCTCAGAAAACATACCTGTACCCTGTGGCTCTATTTCAAAGCCCTTAACATCAACGCGTCCATCTGTATCAACGTGTACAAAATCTGTTAGATCACCAACGCAAACCTAAACTCAACACAGAGGACTAGCAAGCCTGTAATGTATAATGCCTCACCGATAAAGTTTAAGCGGAACTCCACGAATAATGACTTCCTCAAAGAGGATAAATCTGATCCCACTACATCGAACGGATATATATGAGTCCACGAATTTCTCTTCCAAGATCTCCCTGAAAAAAAAAAAAAACAAAAAAAAAACGAAGATCCTCTTATGGGGAATCTTCCGGGGTGAACTCGGACCGACGTCTTTCATCTTCGCCGGTCCTCGTTAGCAACCGGTTCGACACACTCGATCGCATGTTCGCTATGGGAACACGGAGTCCTCGGCAGAGGACATGGAGCTGGAGAGAGCCCCAGTGGAAAAGAAGTGAGAAAAGGCCTCGGACAAAAATGTCAGCCCAAGTCAAAAGAAAAGAGCTAAATTAATCCGCCAACCACCTACTTCAAAGCTACCTTGGAGCACCTGTCCCATACATGTATTAATATGGGCATCCTACAATGGAAAAACGTGGTATTAGAACGCAACGAGCTGAACTGGAGCTTTTGCTCAATAAGAGCGAACCTTTGGTCGCTTGTTTGCAAGACACTAAGCTGCGTCCACAAGATGCTTTCCATCTCAGATTATACACCCCAGCGCGGTGTCATGTTACACGAGAAGAGGGTGTTCCGGCACATGGCGGAGCTATGATACTGGTCAGAGATTATGTATATACGGAATCAGTACCATTACGCTCTGATCAGTTGCCGTAAAGATTCTACTGCCAAACATCCAGTTCACCATTTGCAACTTATAGTTACTTCCGTCCCATGACTTCTCGCACATTGATTTAGAAGATCTAGTTTCCCAGTTACCCACACCGTTTCTGTTGGTGGGACACTTCAATCCACACCATCCACTTTGGGGTTCAAGTCGCTCTTGTACCAGATGTACGCTCATTGTCGACTTCTTGGACAGTTACAACCTAGCTCTCGTCAACACTGGAGAGCCTGACTCTATCAATAGCTTTTCACACCTTGATCTTGCAGTTTGTTCACCTCAGTTGGCAGTCTCCTTACAATGGAATGTCATCTCTGATTTACACCCTAGTGACCACTTTGCATATCTTATTAGTCTCTTAACGCAAGATACATGTTCGATACGTATGTCCAGAATTCGATTGGACCATGCCAACTGGAACCTTTGCTCCTAGTTAGCTGTGTTTACGTAAAACGAGCACGACTCTGATTGATTTGGCGCAGCATCTCACGGATAAGATTCTCTCTGGTGCTGAACAATCTATTCCGCGGTCCACTTCCCACCCCCGTCGATTTCCTGTCCCCTGGTGGACGGAAGAATGTCGGAACATCATTCGTGCTGGAAGGCGTGCTCTTATGGTTTTCCACCGACACCCTACGTTGGATAACCTAATTCAATACAAGCAAATGCACACGGTCCAGACAAGTCATTAAGGATAGCAGTAAAATATTATGGAGCAAATTTGTAGCCTCATTTAACCGACATTCACCTACCTTGGTTGTGTAGGATAGGTTAAGCCGCGTTGCAGCTAAATTGAACGAATTACCCATAACGGGACTGAAAACAGCCACGGGAGCTGTTGTTGGTCAATTTGATGTGGTCAACACGTTTGGCTGTGCCTCCGTTCAAGGGTCTAGCTTGAAAAACTCCTCCCCTGAGTTCCTTCCAATTAAAACTCAGGCGGAATCCCAAGGCTTCGCGTTTCGTTCTAGAAAGGTAGATTACAATCGCCTTTTCACCATGGTGGAGCTAGAAGGTTCTCTTAAATCTTCGCGATTATCAGCAACAGGACCAGACTGTCTTCATTTACAAATGTTACAACAGCTCTCCCGTGAAAGTAAGACATTCCTGTTCGAGGTCTATAATCGTGTTTGGGTTGACAGTATTCTTTCAGAAAATTGGCAGGAGTCCACCGTGTTTCCCATCTTGAAGGCTGGAAAGGACCGTCATCTTCCCTCCAGCTATCGTCCTATTCCCTTACCAGTTGCGTTTGCAAAGTGATGGAACGCATGATCAACGGACAATTGGTGGTTAGAAAGTCGTAAGTACTAACATCCAGTGTGGATTTCGACGACGCTGTTCAACTGTAGACCATCTTGTGTGAATATCGATACAGATAATGAACGGATTTATGAAGAACCCTCAAACCGTTGACATATTTTTCGATCTCGAGAAGGCTAATAATACGTGATGACGAACAGGGATTCTACGTTTCCTGTATACCTGAAACTTACGTGGACGCCTACCGCTGTTCATTCAGGAGTTTGTGAAAGGCCGCTTTTTCCGAGTAGGGGTTGGCTCGGTTTTTTGAAATTCTTTTGTTCAGGAGGGAGTACCTCAGGGTTCGGTATTAAGTGTCACGCTGTTTGCTATAGCAATTAACTCCATCTGAAGATGTGCTCCACTTGAGTTTCGCCATGCCTAATCGTAGACGACTTCGTGGTCTATAGCTCTTCTCGCGCACGGCGTTCTTACAACGGCGCCTGCAGCAATGTTTGGACAACCTTAGGGAATGAAGCTAAAAAAAAAGGCTTCCGTTTTTCAAATGAGAGCTCAATCTGCGTTAATTTCCGGTGCCGTAGGAGACGATTATCACTTTCGCTCCGTTTTGGTCCAGATTTATTTCCCTTCGCAGATGAGACGCGCTTCCTGGGGTTGATCTTGGATATGAAGCTTAGTTGGTTGTCGTATATAGCACAGCTAAGAGAACGATGTAACAGGTTCCCTAAATCTCTTGCGGGTACTAAATGGCAAATCGTGGGGAGTGAATCCGACAATTTTGTTGCGAATGTATCGCGGACTGGTCCGATCCAAACTAGACTATGGGTGCATTGTTTAGTTGTCAGCACGACCATCTGTGCTGAGAAGATTAGACGCGGTCCACAATAGGGGCATTCGCATTGCAATAGGAGCTTTCCCAACAAGCCCAGTGGTGAGCCTTTACACCGAGTCCGCAGAACCTCCTCTGTAGTATCGCCGTGAGATTCTCTTGGTAAATTATGGTTGTGCGCATATATTTATGCCTAAGTACCCAACTTTTGCTTCGTTTTTCACCACCACGCTAAGGGAGCGGTATAGGAAAAACCGCCCTCAAGCCTAAGCCTACTGGGTTTCGTTTCCAGGAACTTCTAGCGAAGCTTGAAATGGAACTGCCTAGGATGTTCGCCAAGGGCAAGAAGCTTTACCCCCTTGGCTATCTGGTACGCCCCATGTAGATCTTGGGATGACCGTACACCGGAAGTCGACGATGCCTGCTTCAAGTATTCGCACGTGTTTTTTAGAAATTTTGTCACATTACACTGATCATCGATGTATTTACACCGATGGGTCAAAGAGCACCAGCGGTGTTGGATGTGCTTGTGTTTATGGAACCGAACCACATACAGTCGGTTTTCCAAATAGCACTTCCATTTTTACTGCAGAGCTTTATGCAATGCAAATGGACCCCGGACCATTTGGGTATTCCCGCCAACGAAGAGGCGGTTGCGGCTGATAAGGCTGCATGTCGTTTTCCACAGTTTCTCTTCCTTTTAGGCATGTGCAGTGGTACTTCCGTTGCCATCTTTATTCGTTCTGGCAGACGTCGTGTGAAGAGATGGCGGCCACCCAATTACTGACAATCAAAGACACGGTACAATCCTGCCTGACTTCTTGTAGGGATTCTCGTAGGTCAGAGGTTATTTTAATGTGGTTGCGTTAGGAAACACACGCGCCAATCATGTTCAGCTTTTACGTGAGAACCGGTCCCTGTCTGTCACATGTGTGGCGCACAACTCTCCGTGTCGCACGGTTTGGTTGATTATCCACGATGTACTAGAGAGTGCCAATCCGTTGGCGTGGGTTCTTCCCTGCGATCAACACTAGTCGACAGCAGGGTCACTGTCGATACAGTGTTGCGGTGCGTCACCGGAATTGATTTTACGAAACAAGTGTAACTTGTGTTTTATTCCTGGGATTGTTTGATTTTACGGTTTTAGAATACATCTGGTTTCTGTTGTTTTTAGCACTTGCTTTTAGCATTTAACCCTTATTCTTTTAGCATTCCGATTTCGACGTTTTAAATTTTAACGTTGATTTTTTACTGTTTTTAGTTAATAGTATTTTCATCTTGCGCTTTAGCTTTCACTTTTTTATGGTATCACCTTATGAGTGTTTTAGCCTTTAAAATCTGACTTTGGGCCCAAATGACCTAGCAGTCGACGGGTCCTTAAACTCCACTCACTCACCTCCGATCATTATATCTGCTCCTAGCTCCCCAAGTTACAATAGTAACACATTGGGGGGCCTCACAACCCCCGTTGAACGTCAGCCACACATACTCAATGTCCTACAGCTGTCAGAAACCACTGACTCTTTGACACCAACCCAATCCATGCAGTTGCCAAAAGGCTTCAAGTTTGAAGTTTTCTTTATTCATAATTTTGGCCTGGTCCCGGTACAAGGGGCCCGGCTTACAGGCTAAAAATTTACATTTATTTACAATTTTTTTACAAGCTTATAGTTTTGGGTATCACCAAAAACCCATACGGTGGCCATCTTTAGGCCACCGAGAATAGTTGTCGTTAGTCTTTTGGTATTCTATCCCAATTATTTGTTGTTGTTTTTTCTTATATACATATATACATCTGTATACACACATACACGCACGTATTCACCCACACACACACACATTCACACGCTTACACACACACGTTCACTGGGCACACCAGAAATATGCGTCCCAGCTCGCGCACTGCACTATTTACAATATTTGCATTTTCCCGCTGTTTTCCTGGGTGTTTTCCGAGGCGAGGGCCTCTGCCGTAATGTATGTGTGGCCTAAGAGCGAGATTGCATGGACACGCATTAGTCGGCGAGCCGTGCCGCGTCTAGAACATTTTTATTCTATTATGTTTGCGGTGCTTCGGCTCGCCTTTGCCAATGTTCGCGATCACGTAGTTTTCGTGGTTCCTAATGCGCGTCCATGCTGCCGTTGCTCTTTTTGCTATTGCCTCTGGGATAGACGGGATCTGAGTTTCGAGGTGAAGAGTTTTGTTAGTGGTAAGGAGTGGATCAGAGAGGATTTTTCTAAGGGAGAGGGTTTGGAGGGTTTCAATTTGTTTGAGGGCAGTTTTAGAGGCATTTGCCCAGGCCACGCATGCGTACAGGACCACCGAGAGTATAAATGACCTATATAAAATCAGCTTGGATTTATGTTGTAGCTGTTTGCTGCGGAAGATGGGGACGCATAACTTTATCCGCTGTCTGCCTTTGTTGGCCGTATTTTTTATGTGGGTGGACCAGCACATCGTGCGATCCATGGTGACGCCAAGGTATTTGACATTCTGGCGACATTGCAATACTCGACCACGGACCGTTAGGTCCATTGCCAAAGTGTGATGCCGCTTTGAAAAATGTATTAGCTGGCATTTATTGGGGTTAATTTTGATTTTCCACTCATGGAGACATGAGAGGAAGTTGTTTGTGTATCTTTGCATTTCTGCAAGGCCTAAACGAGGATTTTTGTGGTGGTTGTATATTGCAGTATCGTCTGCATACATGGCGACCTTGCATCTGGCATCCACTGGGAAATCGTTTGTAAACAGTATGTACAGGAACGGTGACATGATTGCCCTTTGTGGGACGCCAGCCCGCATCACTCTCTCCCAAGAGAAGGAGCGGCCCACTTGGACGTAGAAGTGTCGATTTTCTAAGAAGTTGTGCAGCAGGTACAGATAATTTTGGAGTGCCGGGAAATTGTGGTGCAGTTTGTAAATGAGGCCATTGTGCCAGCACCGGCCAAATGCAGCTTCTACGTTCAGAAATAGTGCCAATGTTGAAGCCCCATTGTTACATTGCTCTGTTACGTCATCAGTTAGTCTGAGAAGCTGTAATTCTGTAGAATGTCCTTTTCTAAAGCCAAATTGTGAATTTGAGAGTTCATGTGTTTCCGAAATTTGTTTTTGAAGTCGAGAAAGGATAAGTTTTTAGAGCAATTTACCAATAGTAGACAAGAGACTAATGGGGCGGTAATGTTGCGGCTGTATGGTGCTTTTTCCTTGCCTTGGGAGCATGATGACCTTGGCTCGCTTCCAAGTAAAGGGGAAATAGCTGTGCTGCAAGCAGACGTTAAATATTTTGGTCAGTTGCGCCAGAGCTTTTCTCGGGAGATGCTTAAGTTCCTCATTAGTCACTTTGTCTGGGCCGGCAGCTTTACCATTAGGCAATTTCCTAATGAGCTTGTAAACTTCCTGCGGTGTTATTAGGGATAGCTGTTGCTCTTCCTTCTGCGCCACCCAGTTTTGTACCCATGTCTGGACTTCCAGTTCTATTTCACGGTTGGTCACTGGGTTTTCGGTGAATCTGTCTTGGAGACAGTCAGCGAAGACCTGGGCTTTCTCCTCTTCGGAGAAGTGCAGGCCGCCTTGAGTGTGCAGCGCCTCAGTTGCGGAGTTAACGCTCGTAGAAACTTTAAAGGCCTTTAGTAATTTCCACAAAGAAGAGTCCGAATGGGTGGTGTTAATCATTTTCTTTTCCCACTGTTCAATTTTGTTGATTTTAATTTGTTGCAGAATGACGTTGCCTAGCAAATGAAATGAAATGAAAATTAAAAAGAGTTCTTTGGGAAAGTTTTTCAACATGCCTTGGCTGTTATAGGGACAGTCCCTCTTCAGCCGCGTTTTTTGGATTATTATCTTGTTACGTGGCGGGGAAATCTATCGTGTGTGCGTATGTATTGTGGTCTTGTGTGTTTGTGGTGTGTTGTGTGTGTTGGTGTTCGTGTGTTCATGTGTTCATCCCTAGGTGTGTGGTGGTGGCTTCTACCCTTGGAGAAGATGGTGATTTTGATTTATTGTGGAGTTTTGTGTGTTGTTGCTGCAACAGCTCATATGGGTAGTTTTTGACTGTGTTGTATGTTTTATGTGTTATGTTATGTGTGTATCAGTGTATTTGTGTTTATTGTGTGCTTGTGTTTTTTATGGTGATTGGTGTGCTGTCATTGTTCGTGTGTGTCTTTGTTAAGTGTTCTCATTTATGAATATGGCCAGCTGGTTGCCAACTCTGGTTGTGTTTACTGCTTTTTTTAAGTGTTTTTTGTGCTGTCTGTGTCAGGTTGTGTAAAAATCTTGTTCTGTGTGCGGGTGGTGTAATGTATATGGGTGGTATGAGTGTGCTGAGTATTTGTGTAATTGTCGTGTTTGTGATGTCGCGGATGCATTTGGTGATGTTTTGTTGCATGTTTGTGATCTGATCCTGTAGGGACTTGATCTGTTGCTCGGATTGCGTGATGACGTTTTGGAATGTGCTTATTGTCTCGTGTCTTGTCATTTCCTTCTTTGTTTCTGGAATCTTGGGGAAATTTGTCTCGGGCCAGTCAGTCACGTGTTGTGGTTTTGGTGGCGTGGGGATGTTATGGGGGAAGATGTAGGTCTTGGCGGTGTGTTCTGGTTGTGTCGGGGGTTGACTGGGGTACATCGGGCATTTTACTTGCCCGGTGTAGTGCCCATTCTGTCGGCAGGTGGAGCAGTAGGGGGTGTTATGTTTGATGGGGTGGTTGCACCGTCTCGTGTCCGAGTTATGTCCACAGTGAAACATATTGGTTGTTGCGTGCAGTTGTCTTCGTGGTGTCCGTATTTCTGGCATTGTCAGCATGGAACGTGTCTGTCTGTGTGTTTTGAAGGCCCCGCCCTGAAAATTTGCTTTTCAATGACGGCGCCTTCTTTAAGTATGGTGTTTATTGTCGTGATGCAGGTGCTAAATATACGTACTAGTTGTGTCTGTCGGTTCTGGCTTATTATTCTTGATACGCGGGTTATTTATGGGTGTGTGTCTCGTATGCTGTGTAGTATTTCGTCGTCAATGATGTCATAGGGGATGCCTTTGATCACTGCAGTCAGGGTTTTTCGTGGTCTTGGTTCTGCGTCAGGGTTGGGTGTGGGTTTGTTCTGTGGTGGGGAGTTTGCATAGTATGCATACTTCCCAAAATTATGGATGGGGATGGCCTGTGAAAATATTACTGCCTGCTGCTGGTTCTTGAAGGTCAGTGCAAATGTATTTCGTTGTAGTCGTTGTGCTCTGTAAAGGGAGTCGGTGTTTTGATGAGTCTTAGTCATTAAGCTTCTGACGAGCCACGTGTTTTGCTTGTCTGGGTTGCTGTTTATAATATATAGGGTGAAATATCCGTAAGGTGTGGGTGGTATGTATGTATGTTGTTGTTGTGCGTTGTGTGTGTGGTCGTGTGGTCAAGTAGTGTGCCTAGTCGGTTTTCAAGTTGTGTGGTAGATTCTAGACTTGTGTCTGTTTCGTGGTCTGCAATGTCGGGTGCTTGAGCGGATGAGCTGCTGCTGCTGGAGCTGACAGAGTGTGTGCGATGTCGTCTTGTGTGTTTGTGTAACTTGCTTGTTGTTGGTATAGGTGTAGGTGAGGGTGTCCGTGATATGTGTGTTTGAGTTGTCGGTGTAGGTGGTTGTTTTGTGTGTGTGTGTCGTGTATTTCTTCGAAGATCATTTCTGTTTCGCTAGCTGATGTAGAGTGGGCAGGTTGAGTAAGCGGCGGTGTGTTTTTCGTTTTAGTCAGGACGCGTCGGCGGTTGGTTTTGGGATCAGGGGGTTTGGCCGTAGAATGACGCCTAGGCATCTTCTATGGCCGGGAAAACTTAGGTGAGAGAGGAGGTGGCTGCTGAAAAGCGCGGTTTGTGTATACCTAATGCCTATGTGTAGTCCCAATGGACTACAAGACTTTCGTCTTTTGGCTTACTGGGACGGGCCCGGTAGGTACACAAACCTCACAACAAGGAGGGGTAGGGTAGGGGTTTTGTGGAAAGGGCGCGGACTGTCGTGTGATTGCACTCTCCGCTTGCTTGCCAAGCGTCTTGAGAGTGCACTTCTCGCTGTAACCGTAATTATGGAGTGTAGCTTGCCGGTGTTGGTGCAACCAATCCCTGTCTCGGCATCTGGCGTGGAACGCTGGGAGAACGAAGCTGACTGGCTGAGCGTTGGCTCACCACTGGCTGCGCTTCAACTTCAACTTATTTTATTATAAAAAACATTTGCCCGGTGCCGGTACAGAGGGGCCCGGCTTACAGGCTAAAATTATCATTAAATATATTTTACAGTATTTACATTGGTGATTCATCTTTTGCTTTTCTATGTTCAAAAACCCATACAGTGGGCAGCTTTAGCCCACCGAGAACAGTTTTTGGGCGTATTCTCAGTTTTTTGTGTTTGTCTGTTTTTGATAGTTTTTTTTTTTTTTAAATTTATATACACGAATATATACACGCACTTACTCCTGGGCATACCACACATATGTCCCATCACACGCACACACATACCCCCACACACACACACACGCTCGTATATACATATTTACACACACTGCACTATATACACTTCACTATGTACAGTTTTTCCGCAGTTTTCCTGTGCGGACCAGGTTGCAGCTCCTGACTGGTTCCCTGGGATGCAGGCCTCTGAGGTAGCGTGTGTGCGGCCTAGGGCCCTTCTTTGCGTGGACGCACATCAGTCGGTGAGCCGAGTGACGTTTAAAACATTTTAATACGTGCATGCTTCCGATGCTTCGGGTCACCTTTGCCAATATTGGCAATGACGTAATTGTCATGGTTTCTGATGCGCGCCCACGCGACGGTGGCTCTTTTCGCTACTGCCTCGGGAATGGATAGGATCTGTGTTTCCTGGTGAAGGGTTCGGTTAGTGGTTAGGATGGGAGCAGAGAGGATTTTCCTGAGAGACAGGTTTTGGAGGGTTTGGAGAGTTTTCAGGGCGGTTTTTGAGGCGTTTGCCCAGGCCACACACGCGTATAGAACCACCGAAAGGATGAAAGCTTTATACAGTACGAGTTTGGACTTCAATTGCAGCTGTTTACTGCGAAAGATGGGGGCGCATAACTTTAGCCGCTGTCTGCCTTTGTTGGCGCTATTTTTTATGTGGGAGGACCAGCACATTGTGCGGTCCAAGGTAACCCCTAAGTATTTGACTTGCCGACGACAATGCAATACTTGTCCACTGACCGTTAGGTCCATTGCCAAAGTGTGATGCCGCTTACAGAAATGTATTAGTTGCTGGCATTTGTTAGGATTAATTTTGATTTTCCAGTCATGTTGCCATGAGAGGAAGTTGTTAACATAACGTTGCATTTCTGCAAGGCCGAAACGTGGATTTCTATGGTGATTGTATATTGCAGTGTCGTCGGCATACATGGCTACCTTACATCTGGCGTCCACTGGAAAATCGTTAGTGAATAATATATACAGGAAGGGTGACATGATTGCCCCTTGTGGGACGCCAGCCCTCATCACTCTCTCCCGTGAGGAGGAGCGGCCCACTTGGACGTAGAACTTCCGTTTTTCTAAAAAATTGTGCAGCAAGTACAGATAATTTTGAAGAGCCGGGAAATTGCGGTGCAGTTTGTAAATAAGGCCATTGTGCCAGCACCAGTCGAATGCGGCTTCTACGTCCAGAAATAGCGCCAACGTTGAAGCCCCATTGTTAAATTGCTCTGTTACGTCATCTGTTAGTCTGAGAAGCTGTAACTCAGTGGAATGTCCTTTTCGAAAGCCAAACTGTGAATTTGAGAGTTCGTGTGATTCCGAAACATGTTTTTGAAGTCGAGAAAGTATAAGTTTTTCGAGCAATTTACCAATAGTAGACAAGAGACTAATGGGGTGGTAGTTTTGCGGTTGTCTGGTGCTTTTTCCTTGCTTTGGGAGCATAATTACCTTGGCTCGTTTCCAAGTAGAGGGGAAATAGCCTTGCTGCAAACAGGCGTTAAATATTTTGGTCAGTTGCACCAGGGCTTTTCTCGGGAGATGCTTAAGTTCCTCATTAGTCACTTTGTCTGGGCCGGCAGCTTTCCCATTAGGTAATTTCCTAATGAGCTTATAAACTTCCTGCGGTGTTATTAGGGGTAGCTGTTGCTCTAGCTTCTGCGCCACCCAGTTTTGTACCCATGTCTGTACCTCCCGTTCTATATCACGGTTGGTAACTGGGTTTTCGCTGAATCTATCTTCAAGACAGTCAGCGAAGACCTCGGCTTTCTCCTCTTCGGAGAAGTGCAGGCCGCCTTGAGTGTGCAGCGCCTCATTTGCGGAGTTGACGCTCGTGGAGACTTTAAATGCCTTTAATAATTTCCACAAGGAAGAGTCCGAATGGGTGGTACTCAGCATTTTGTTATCCCACTGATCAGTTTTGTTGATTTTAATTTGATGCCGAATGATGTTGCGTAGCCATTTTGCTAGCATTTTGTATTCAGGCTGACGGGTGTACCGCCACAGTCTTGTCAAACGTCGTCTCCGCGCGATGAGTTGCTCTACCTCGGGGTACGTGCAAAAACCGGGTGCTCTTGTGGTGTAAGTGGTAGCGCTTCTCTTGGCCGTGTGTAGCGAGGCAGTGAAGTTTTAATGGCGACATCTATGTCTGCCTCGCTATAGTATGACAGCCGGGGTTGCGCCATCCTGTGCATTTCCATGGTGAACTTATTCCAGTCGGTCTCAGCCCTCCTTCGAGGCCCAGAGGCACCGGCTGGAATGCCACCCTGTATATCGAAATGCACGGGAAGGTGGTCATAGTCCAGGCTGTGATACACTGTGAAGTTAATTAAAGGTGTCGCATTTTTTGTTAGTACGAAGTCCAAAATTTCGGGGTCAAAGTGCCCCGATCTGTGCTAAAATGTTGGATCTGGGGGAAGGTGTACCTCTAAGTCGTCATTATCTGTTATAAGTTCAACCAGGAGATTTCCAGCCGCGTTTGCCATGCGTGAAAACCACCAGGGGTGCCGAGTGTTGAAATCTCCTGCAATTATAACGTGCTCCTCTAAAGCGAGGATTTGTTCGAGGTCAGGTATGAAATTTAAGGATGTGGGGGGCCGATAGAGCACTACCAGCATTACCGTTTGATTATTTACACGGGTTTTAAGTGCTGTGCACTCTAACGCTGCCATTGCAGGTAGCGTAACAGAAGCATGAGCAACAGTGTTTCTGAGCAAAATAGCAGTCCCTCCCCCCTGTCTGCCAATTCTGTCATTCCGAAAGATTTGGTACCCCTGGAGCTTAAAAGTGTACTCTTGCTGTAATTTTGTTTCGCAAATGAATGCGACATCAATTTTGTTACACCGCAGGTAGTTTTCAAGTTCGTGTTGCTTCCTGTGGATGCCATCTGCATTCCACAGGAGTGCACGAGTTAAAGTTATGCCTCCCCTTGAAGTGGCCATTTACTCGACAAGAGTGGTGACCAAACATATGATGGCTTCTAGCTTCTCCATGGTACTGTTGCAGCTTTTTAATCTTGCGGTTATGGGCCGCAACTTTGTTAGTAGTACTGGGAGGTTTAAATCCTTGAAAAGGCTGAAAATTTCTCTCAAACCTCCCAGGTCACTGGTGGGTGCCTCTGAGGGCTGGGGTTGTGGAGGGGGACCATTTGGCGGTTGCACGGGTGCATTTCGCCCTCCGGCGGCACCTGCAAAAGAGGTGCCTTTTTGGACCAGGGCCGGGTAGAGGATGGGGCGTGGCCCTGGTTGAGTACCAGGAGGGTTCCTGGCTGCGGCGGCCAGTTGGCGGCGATGACGTTCCATTTTGAAGGTCTCGCACGCCCTATAGCTGGCAGGATGCGCCTCCCCACAGTTGGCACAGTGGGGTACGACGTCTTCCTTGGCCCTTCTTGGGCAGTCAGCTAGGCGGTGGAGGTCACCGCAAAGGACACACCGGGAGGTCATATTGCACATTTTAAATGTATGCCCTAACTGTTGGCAACTGTAGCATTGGGTTATATTTTGGGAGGTTTTGAGGACCTCCACGGTGACCATCATGTGGCACACCTCTCTTTCCTGCAAAAGCTTTTGATTTTCAGTGGTTCTGAACAAGCTTACCGGAAAATTTGATAGAGGCCTGCCGCGGGAAACCATCTGTCGAACTTGCACGCCGGTGTGTCCCTTGAGTTCCAGGTCCTCTTTGATGTAGTCCGCTTGCAGATCCGCAGGCAGGCGTTTAATGACATATCGCAGAGGCTGGTCACTTCGGGGTGTAAAACTGTAGTTTTCCACACCGGCGTGTGTCAGGAGCTGCATGGTGGGGATGGCGTCTTGTTTTCGTAGGAGAAAGAGTTTTAGGCAGTCCCTCGTTTGCAGCTTGTAAAGTTCGTTTGGTAGTGAGTTCTTAAGTGTTTGTAGCACCTTCACCGCCTGGCGGACATCCGGGATGATGATCCTCGGCGGCTTTTGGTTTTCAGTATCTTGTGTGCTGGGTGTTGTTGTTGTTGTTGCGGAAGCGGAGGAGGTACTTGGCATTGATGGGTGTGGGCGGGGAGTAGGGCGGGTTTTTGTAGGTGTTCTTTGGTGTGTTGGGATCTTTGGGTTCTGTAGCTGGGGGATGGGATTGTGCGTGGGTGTGGGTAGTGCCGGGTATTCTGTATCCTCGCGTTCTGCTGTCTGTAGAGGCGCGAAGGAGTTGCGTAGAGTGAGGGGGTGGGGCGGTGTCGTCTGCCGTAGTTGTCACTTGTTGGTTACGGACTGACCGGGTCGTTCACCTTCGGAATCGCTACCGGTGTCCCGCGTCCGCTTCTTCTTCGGGGCGGCTAGCTTCCACCCCTCACTTTGCTTTACAAGCTCCCTCTTTTTGAGCGCATATTCCCTATAGCAGAACGCGAGGTCCTGCGTGGCGTGAACTTTGAGAATTTCGTCGAGTCTGCTTCTAGATTTGATAAAATGTTGGTGTAATAAGTGATTTCGTTCTGAATGTCTTCAACTTCTTTCTTTAGCTGCTTGAAGGAACGTGCCTTACGCTCTTCCTCCTTTGTCTGCTGTTCGTCGTCTGTCAATGTACGTGGTGAGGGCCGGATTTGCGCTGGTGCTGCTGTGGTGGCTGAATCTGCAAGTAGAGGTTCTGGCACGCCGCTCTCGGTCAGACTGTCGTGAGCGGTCGGCCCGGCAGCATGTGTTATTCCTGATGCCATTGTTTCACTTTCACTGCCTTCGTTCTCGTCAGTTTTATGCCGTATGCTGGTTGCGTAGCCATTTTGCTAGCACTTTATATTCAGGCTGACGGGTGTATCGCCACAGTTTTGTCAAGCGTCGTCTCCGCGCAATGATTTGCTCTACCTCGGGGTACGTGCAAAAACCGGGTGGTCTTGTGGTGTATGTGGTAGCATTTCTTTTGGCCGTGCGTAGCGAGGCAGTAAAGTTTTCAATGGCGACATCTATGTCTACCTCGCTATAGTATGACAGCCGGGGTTGCGCCATCCTGTGCATTTCCATGGTAAACCTATCCCAGTCGGTGTCTGCCCTCTTTCGAGGGCCAGAGACACCGGCCGTAACAGCGCCCTGTATGTCGAAATGCACAGGAAGATGGTCGGAGTCCAGGCTGTGATACACAGTGAAGTTATTTGAGAGTGTCGCATTTTTTGTGAGTACGAGGTTCAAAACCTCAGGGTCAAAGTGCCCTGATCTGTGCCAAAAGGTGGGTTCTGGGGGGAGGTGTACTTCAATGTCATTTTCTGCCATAAGTTCAATCAGGAGTTTTCCAGCCGCGTTTGTCCGGCGATAAAACCTCCAGGGGTGCCGGGCATTGAAATCTCCTGCAATTATAACGTGCTCCTCTAAAGCGAGGATTTGTTCGAGGTCACGTATGAAATCTGGGGAGTTAGGCGGCCGATAAAGTGCTACCAGCATCACCGTTTTACTATTAACATATGTTTTAAGAGCCGTGACCTCTAACGCTGCCAGTGCGGGCAGCGTGACAGGAGCATGAGCAATGAGTTTCTCAGGAAAATAGCAGTCCCTCCCCCCTGTTTGCCAATTCTGTCGTTTCGGAAAATTTTGTAACCCTGGAGCTTAAAAACGTGCTCTTGTTTTAATTTTGTTTCGCAAATGAATGCGACATCAGTTTTGTTACGTCGCCCGCACAGCAGCAAGTGAAGGGGTCGGAACCCCCCCCCTCCCGCCCCCGCCAGCTATGGGAGATCCTAAAATGTAGTCAACATTTGAGCAAACAGCCCGTTAGATAGAAGCTATTCATGGAGCGAGTATAAGACCTACGTAGCCGTCAGATCGATCCCAGTGAAAATCCTGTGTTTGTCGGATTTAATCTTAGTTTAGTGCTTGTGTTAACATGAACAGAATTGAAATAATGGGTGTGACGCCAGAAAATAAGGAATTTGCACCTCGATCAGTACTGTTCCCGTGGATTACGCCAACACGGTTGGGTTGGCAGTTTCCTTCTCGCATTTGCAATGTTAGCAAACTTAAGTAATTTGTTGACCTAGCACGATTTTCTTAATATACAGAAAAGTGTATTAAAATGTGCGGGCTATTGGGTTATTGCTCCTTTAAGAGTTCACATTTCCTCTTAAGTAGCTACATTTAAATCAGTCAAAGAAACTATTTGAATAATTAAACTTAAAGGAGCCTAACAGTCAGCTGAAGGACCTTCATACGGCCACGGTGAATTCTAAAGCAGTAAATATATATATATTGATACACATTTAAGAACAGCTTATCTTCTTCGCTTTCTGTTTTTCTACATTTTGATATTTTACTGGAAATACACCTTGAGGTCCCCGAAGAAGAAAAGCATTTTTAGAAAAAAGGCCGTGTGTATGTACGAGGTGCGTGTGTGTGTGTATGTGTGTATGTGTGTGTGTATGTGTGTGTGTGTGTGTGTGTGTGTGTGTGTGTGTGTGTGTGTGTGTGTGTGTGAACAGCATACCTCAAAAACAGAAAGTAGGTATTTAAGTTCAGCATCTTCCGAGGATGCAACACAAAGACTCTGAAAAAAATGCCGCCTCCCCAAACTATCCCTTTCGTGGAGCACTTCTAGGACATATTTATTTTCTCAAACACGGTTTTAACGATTTGATTAAAATATCGTCTGTTTAAGATATTTTCAAAGCAAATGGAGTACATAGCTTGAATTTTCTTGGAATAACATATAGATTAATATTAAAATGAAGAGTTCTAAGCAAGAGTAAAACTCATATTTATATTCTATTTTAAAACATTGCTTTAAGAAATAAATAATTTAATATTCCTCTGAAGTCCTGTTCATTCTGGATGAAAAAGTCTTAACTCGCAAACCATACGAGAAAGGTAAAATCTTACTGTACAAAAAAGTGTAAAACTCGTCAAAGCTCACAACATATATCAAGTATATTGTGACTTTGGTGGGTGTAAAGTAAAGAAGACAGATGTAGTCGAGATAAAGAAACACTGTTTCCGTAAACAGTAACTTTGTACACTCGTTGCAACAGCAAGAAAGTCTTTTCCGATTCACCAACAGCACGGCTCCGAATTCGTAACACAAAAACTACTGTCCCTTCTCACACTTTACCGCTATTTATATCTCCCAGGCCTATTCTGGAAACTTCAGGAAAGTTCAGTTATTATTGCGGTGAAATACAAAGCAGAGAATTGCAGAAGTCTCTATCCCTTTCTCTCTTTCGGCAAGCGCCCCAACAATGCGGCCATTCTCTGTCTCTTCCCTTCGGCTCCTTTGCAGTAGTGCCGACAATAATGCGATGGGCGACACTGCTCCCTCCTCAAGGCTGGTCGTTAGGCCAGGTAGGCGACTGGCTGGGTCCCCCCTCCCCAGTGCAGGCAATCAGATGCGGCGGGCACGGTGACAATATTTTGTTTGTGGATATAATCATTTTAGAGATATTGTTTGTTATTGGTTTGATGTTTCCATTAGTTATACCGTTCTCAAACAGGAAGTGTCTATTTTTTTTATGTTATGACCATGCAAAGGGAATGGAATGTCAAAGCCATCACATAGCGGCCAGCTCTTAAGGGATTTGTCTGTTGCTTGAACCTACCGTATTTTCCTATTCCCATTGTACCTCTAGGAAACTCTTAATGTGTAAAAAGTCACTCTCTTTGTATTTGTGTGTGTGTGTGTGTGTGTGTGTGTGTGTGTGTGTGTGTGTGTGTGTGTGTGTGTTCCTTATAGGATTCTACACCGTTGCATCGACCGAACTTGAAGCAGATAGCCTTACAGACAATGCGAAAATTACTAGCTAACTTAGGATTCGAAATTCCATTCCACCTCGCACAAATAATTATTTTATTGTATGTAATGCCTACAAAACCTCGCAAGACCATCTATTTCTTGGTCAATGATAGTCGAATAGCTCGAAGATTGCTAGCATAAAAAATAATTACTTAGGTTTCAGGGTCTCACAAAAAAGGGAATTACAAGGAATTCATTGATCTCCTTTCTGACATTGACCATGGAGTGCTAAACGTTAAATTTCACCTTTCTTTTGTTTTGACTTTCTTATGTTTTCTTTGTAGTTTTGTGCGAGATGCTGGTTACTGAGAGTGGCCAAAGTTATACTGACATTACTTAAAGTATTATTATATCGTCTCAATTATATTTTCTCTATAAATAGCAACGAGGTAGCCCAAATGCGATGACGTGAAAGTCCTTCAGCTGCATTAATGAGAAATCATTACAAACTGTGGAATTTGTAGTTGTGCATCAGTGCTTTCTCGGCATTTATATATATGGTCTTCTGAGAGTTTTAATTAACTCTTTAAGTGCCTTGTGTAATATTTTTCAACCTTCGAAAGAAGCGCAAGTCCAATGAGCAAGCGCAACCTAAGGTTAAATTATGTATGGATAAACCGTCAAGCGACGGGGGCGGAAAGTAATTAATGACATTTTTGTTATTTGTGCACATTTCTATTGGGTACCAATAAAACAAGCTTTAATGTTTTGAAAGGCTCTTGGATGTCATTAGGAAGCTAAACAAACTTAACATATGACACTACTGTGAATTCTGGTGACACAATAACGAGAATGGTAACCCAGTTTGGGTTGGTTATACTTTATGTGCTTCTACAAATAATTGTTATAAAAATAACAGGTTAACGCTTGCTCAAACTTGGGTAAAAGTGAGATAAAATTCTTCCTAGCTCGTGTTGTAACTCATACTCCAAGTGCACTTTATTCCTAACGTATTAGTGGATGTTCAACATTGCCTTTACATAGTATTTTCTGGGTGTTTAGTTCACTGATTTTGTTTATTTTTTATTTACAGTATCCTAGACATTTTAATTATCTCTTTAAGTGTCTTAATACTTTTTAAATGTCTCCGAAGAAACAGAAGGCTATTGGGAAAGTGCGACCAAGTCCAAAAGTTGTAGAGATAAATCGACAAACCGGCGGGTAGTTCAGCTAATAAATATAATGAAGCAACTTCTACAAACGTTTATTTCGATTAACGTGAAGTGGGTAGAAGAAGTGGGTTACAGAATTAGTAGTTTGTACAAGGGTGAGTAGTGAAAATCATTTGAGTCATATATCAGATTTTATAGTATTAAAAGTGCTCCTTGGAATGCAATTTTTATATATTTCTTTGAAATTTTCCACACGCGAATATTCTTAGATGGCTGTTTCCTAAACTTTGGTGTTTTATAACTTCTAGATGGAGCAGTTTAAGTGCTATTGCGTTTTGATTTTGAGAATCATTAATAATTTTAAACAACCTTATCTATGTAATCAATAGGTTGAAACAAAAAAGTGAAATTTGGCAGACCTATTGGTTAACCTTCGATACAAATTGTCGGACGCCACTCTCTCCTTCTTTAACTATCTGCTACCATTACTTGACTGGGCACTTGCTAAGCCTAGCCCCATGCTTTTCCTGCTACCCCACTTAACTTGGCTTAGCGAGAGTGAGTGGACATCTATTTGCGGAATCGTTTTGGGAATGGATCGGTGGGGTATATTGTGGTTACATATAATACCAAATGCCTTTTCCTTGAATATATTTTGAAAACATAAATAAATACAAGACTTAACACTGATGGTGTTAAGTAACAAGAATATACATAAGAACATTCAAAGTATGGTGAATGATGAAATATATATATATATATATATATATATATATATATATATTACGAAAATGTAGAAAAATAAGCACAGTTACATAAAATAGACATCAATGTAAACTATTCTTTGCACTAAGGAATAATTCCTTCCTGAGCAACACTGGTAGAATGGGCCTAACTCACCAATATATCTTGGCACCCAAAATTCATCCCATTTAACTACACATTCACTTGATTGTGTTAGTCGGAATTATAACTATTGCCGTTTAGGCTACATTAACCGTGATACAAAAGATCACCTACCCTTCTTTAGCATAAAAGCCCTAAAACACTGAACACATACATCTAAATGGAATACAGAACTGTTTGTCTCACCCAAATGTCTGGTGTGCTATGGAATAGGTCCTTCTCCAATTATGTTGAAATGAACATGCACACGGACTGTGGCACATTCCTGCATATCAGCCATGAAGAATAAACGCGTCGTTCCTGCTTAATTCCGCGTATGCCAGTGTATGCCTGAATTAGCATACATCTCGAAGAAGTGGTGGTGAATGCTGACGTTGCTTCTCTACGGATAAAAGTTGCTCACTTGCTTGCCCCCTTTGACAAGCAAGAGCCTGAAGCTTGACCCTGTTGACTTCGATGCGTGCTGACGTCACTGTTGGTGAACCGCTTGGCTCGATGAAGAACAGCTTGCCGAGTAATGTTAGTAGAATTGAAAATTGCTAAGCCTATCGGCTCATTACAGACGAACATGTAGGAAAGTATGTAAGATACTAATGCTGAGCGCCTCGGCTCGATGAAGATTAAACCATAGTGTGTAAGGCTCATACAATACACTTGGTCGAAGCTGACTATACTTTGGCTGACGAAGACAACTGATGGCAGCGCCTTACGGAGCTCGACTACTCGACGAAGACTGAAGGCAGCGCTGAAGTAACTACGAAGACTGAAGGCAGCGCGCTTCGCGCTGACGACTGGACTGGCAGCCGGTTTTTATACTGAGTGCGGGGCGAAGCGGGGGCGAGAGGGGTTGCGCTTACCAACTTGACGGCTGTACACCTCTCTAAGGGAAGGCCAGTCGATATCTCGAAGTGACGACCTTCCATGACGTCACAAAACGCATGCAGCATTTCACATCAGTACCTGGGCGTTCTTTCCCACTTCTTAGTGAAATTTTGTTTTTTGGGAGAAGATACTTATTTACATACACTTGAAAAGCAAAACGTTAGCTGAATAAATCTTTTTGTCGCAATTATTAAGTCATTTTCGAGATACAAGAGGTAGAGAAATACATATAAATATTTCATAAGCACCATCATTTAAGCCGTAAAACGTGTACTGCTGAACGCAGCCCTCCCCCATAGTTATCCACCTAGTTTGAGGTTTTTGTTCCACTATGGAGTTCATTTCTTTGGTGCTCCGGCCGACTCTATCTTCCAGAGCGTTAGCACTCTTTCTGTCGAGTTCTTCCTTAATCCCAGTCACTCGCTCCTTAGTATTCTCCGATAGCTCATCTTCTTATCGGACATTCCTGTTTTCATCTTTTCCATTCCAGAGTTTACACTTTTACTTTTCCTACTGGTAAGTAGGGGAAGCATTGTATTCCAACCGAAAATTCGCTGTCGAGATTTCACAGAAAATATATGTTTTGAGACCCCCTGAATAAAAAAAAAGCATTTTTAGAAAAAGGTGCGTGCGTGTGTCTGTGTGTGTGTGTGTGTGTGCCTTTGGACAGCATAACTCAAAAACGAAAAGTCGGTTAAAAACCAAAGTTGGTATTTAAGTTTAATGTATTCTATGGATGCGACACGAAGATTTTGAAGAAAATAGCCCCACGCTAAACTACCCTTTACATGGAACATTTATCGAAAATGTTGATTTTCTTGAAAGTACCTCTAACGATTTTGATTAAAATGTCATTTGTTTGAGATATTTTTATAGCAAATGAAATTTTTATCTTGAATTTTCTGGCTATAGGCCCTGTACTCGTATTTACTCTGGACGACTTTTGCATTACCGATAAACCGTTAGAGGTAGAGCAAATCATACTATACAAAAAATGTAGATCTTGCAAAAATACACCATTTATGTCGAAATAAATTTTCTTGCAAGGTGAACCATTTCGGAGATATTCCTTGTTATGTGTGTGAGTTTCGGAAATCAACTTTCGTGAAATGGATCATCGTTGTTCATTTTTTATATGTTAAGTGTGCAAAGAGAACAGAATCTCAAAGCTTTAAAACATTTGACTATCGCACAAAGCCTACTGTATTCTAACATTCCCCTTGCACCTACAAGGAAATAAACAATAAGATAATTTGTACAAATGTTTATCTTAACCTACACGAAGAAGATATAGGAATAAGAGTTTGTAAAAATGGTTAGTACAAGAGTAGAGAAAGTCATGCGAGTGCAACACATCAGATTTTTCAATTCGGACGGACGAAGTCATACTATACAAAAATGTAGATCTTGCTGAAATACACAATTTATGTCTGAATAAATTTTCTTGTAGGGTGAACCATTTCGGAGATACTCCTTATGTGTGTGAGTTTCGAAAAACTTAAAATTTTCGTGAAATGGATCATCGTTGTTCATTTTTTTATAGGTTAAGTGTACAAAGAGAACAAAATCTCAAAGCGTTAAAAGATTTGACTATCTCACAAAGTCTACTGTATTCTAACATTCAACTAGCACCTACAAGGTAATAACCAATAAGATAACTTGTACAAATGTTTATCTTAACTAACACGAAGAAGGTATAGGAATAAAGGTTTGTAAGAATTGTTAGTACAAGAGTGGAGAAAGTCTATTGAGTGACACACATCAGATTGTTGTTTCCACATTTTCCATCCCGTAGTTCACATTTTCCATTTCGGCTTCCATATTTGTTTCCATCTGCCGCATTGCGGAATTCATTTCATTTCCCATTATGTCCATCTTGCACCCTGTTCAGGAGTAAAATACTTTCGACACACGCTCGAAGGAAGAGATTTCTGCATCTGCACAGACCATAAAGCTCTCACATTTTCTTTTAAACTGAAAGCAGATAAAGCCTCACCACGTCAACAGAGATATCTGAATTACATTGCCCAGTTCTCACCTGATATTCGTTTTGTCAAGGGGCAAGAGAATATAGTTGCGGATGCCTGTTCACGAATTAACTTCATTGTCTTGCCTAGCAGTATTTCCTTTGAGAAAATCACCAATTTACAGCAGAAGGATGAGGAATTAAAAGTTTTACAGCAGTCACCACCAATTTCGCTGAAGTTACAAATTCTAGAGCTACCATGGGGAAAAGAGCTTGTAGGTGACACTTCAACATGGAAATTTCGATCATACATTCCAGAAGCATGCAGGAAAATAATATTTTATTCCGTCCATGATCTCTCTCATCCTGGCATACAAGGACCCACTAATCTCATCGAAATACGCTAAGTTTGGGCAGCTCTCCGTAGAGATATTAAACAGTGGGCCACAGCGTGTATAGCTTGTCAAAGATGCAAGGTGTGGAAACACAATGCTACTGTGGTAGGAACTTACCAAGAAGCCGAAAGCCGTTTCAGCCACAACAACATTGATACTGTTGGTCCCTTACCCACTTCTAAAGGATGTAGGTACTTAGTGAGCATGACTGATGGATTTTCGCGGTGGCCCGAAGCCTGTCCTGTGGAACATATGAACGCTGAAACTGTATTGTAGGTTATAATTTCTTCGCGGATTGCAAGATTTGGAATTCCAGAAAGAATCACAACAGACCGTGCCAGACAATTTGAGTCTAGTCTCTTCAATTTGCTTGCCAAAACACTTGGTATCAACCACATTAGGACGACAGCATACCGTCCTGCACCAAATGGAAAAATCGAAAGGTGGCACCGCACATTAAAGACAGCTCTCAAAGCTCAGATGTCAGGTGATTGGGTCGATAATTTACCAATTGTACTTCTAGGTCTTCGTTCATACATAATACCAGAACATCAGGTAACAGCTGCAGAACTTACATATGGCGAACCAATTAGATTAGCTGCAGATTTCTCCAACGAAGGTGAAATCCCACCTGATACGCAAACCTTCATATACTTACACAAACTGCGCTAATATTGAGGAATACTAAACCTGTTAAAGCAGAACACCATTCTTCATGTAAGTCTTTTCTGTACAAGGAGTTAACATCATGTACCCATTACTCATGTTTTCGTGAGACACGATGCTATAAGTAAGCCACTGCAACCAATATATGAGAGACCTTTTCTGGTGATGCAAGGTTTTGAGACACATTTCAAAATCAGCACTCCACGAGGAACACAAACAGTATCATTGGATAGATTAAAGCCTGCATCACCTTTCCACAGCGTTTTCAAGAGGCTGTTGTTTTGGGGGGTAAGTAGTCTGTGACTAGTAAGCCTCCGAAGATTGGAGTTATGTTGGCTATCCTGAACTTTTCTTTTATCTTTTTCTATATTTTTTCCTTGTATTGTTTATCACTTATGTCTTATCCTTGTATAAGATTGACTTAAAATAAATAGATTTGATTAGTTACACAAATCTTTATTTCCAACTCACCAAGAAGCAACTAAAATAATCATGCATATAAGATTTTGCTTTTTAAGTTTACTTATATACATGTAAGTGTGTTTCCTAAAGAAAAGAAGCAATTTTAAACAAAAACTAACATTTTTATTTCCTCTTATACAGAGCAATTCTTGCATATATTATGTGTCTCTCGAAAACGATTCTATAGATTTGGATCAACTTTTGTGTTCAGATATGGTTTTGCTTCTTAGGTTTATTTACATTGGTGTATTACCTGAAAAAACGCGATTTTATATTAAAAAAACAAGTTTTTATTTCCTCTTCTGCAAATTATACCATTTTCTGTATGTCTGAAATAGAAATCGTACGTATTCCACTCACACTGTTTTCTCTGCTCAAGATGTAAGACTTGAAGCTTTCACGGCGATGATTACTGATTAGGACTTCTCGGGTTACCAGCCGTGTGATGTTGATGAAGTTGCTCGAGCTTTCGGCCATCTTAACTCTGCGGCCTTCATCAGGAAATTAGGTAATACATTCAGATCTCTTTCTCTATTCACTCTTTTATAGACGATTTTCCACAAAAAAAGGGATTTTTATCCCCTCTTTTAAAATTAGTCCTACAATTTTCTGCATGTTTGAAATGTAAATGCTACATATTACATTTACGCTGTCTTCTCTCCTCACTTTTAGATAACACATTTATATCTCTTTCTCTACTCACTCTTCTATAAACAATTTTCCGTAAAAAACGTGTTTTACACACACAAAAAAAATGTTATCCCCGCTTTTAAAATGTCATACCATACTATGTATGTTTGAAATAGTAATACTGTTACATTCATACTGTTTTCTCCTCTCACTTTTAGGTAACACATTCACATCTGTTTCTCTAACCACTCTTCCACAAATTAGTCATATAGTTTTCTGTAAGTTTGAAATAGAAACGCTATATATTATTTTCATACTGTTTTCTCTACTCACTTTCAGGTAACACATTCACATCTCTTTCTTTACTCACTCTTCTACAAACAATTCATATCATCTATGTATACAAAATGGATGTTTCTATATACGTAACCGTTAATCTGGAAAACCGATTAACCGATCACTGTGAAATTCGGCACGTATATGTGTTTTTCATGGAGAAAGTTTTTATAGTAACCATTTTACTACACAATATATTACCTTCAAATGGTCCTCTACTAGCTTTTTCTTTTACATAACACATTCATTTATCCCCTGTTTGCCCTTCAACATACAATTCATACAATTTTGTGTGACTGAAACATAAATACAGCGTACTACATTCACACGATTTCCTCTCCTAACTCTTTCTTTACCAGTCACAGTGTTCTTTCGCTGCTCGCCCTTCCACATACAATTATTCATAATATGTTTGGATTAGAAATACAACGTGATACATTAATACTACTTTCTCTACTCACTTTTGTTTTATGTAACAATTCACGTGTTATTCTCTATTGTTTATCAACTTCATATATACCAACACCTACACATATTGTATGTGTAAGAGTTTGAAAACTCCAAGACCCGTTGACCGATCGCCATGAAAATTGGCATGTCTAAGTGTTTTTTTTTTCATGGCGAAGGCTTTTATGCAATCCATTTTACCAGACGACTTATTACGTTCACATGGTTTTCTCTACTCCCTTATCTTTTACATAACACACTAATCCATCTTCTACAAACAATCCATACATTTGAAATATAATTGCAATGTATAACGTTCACATGGCCTTTATGCTTATTTTTCTTTTACTAAACATAATCACATTTGTTTCACTACTCTCTCTTCGATGAACAATTCACACAGCTTTTTGTAGAAAGAAACAGAAATGCCTATTACATTTCTTCATGTAGTATTTGTTATTGTTCAACACTGTTTTGATTAGTGTCGTTCCGGTGTTTTAATAAAAAAGCAGTTAAAAAGTGAAGTTGTTACAACTGATGTCAAGAGTGCGACGAAAAGCACAATATTTAACAGTTGATGAAGCAAATGTTAGCCAAGATGGACATAATGGGAAATGAAATGAATTCCGCAATGCGGCAGATGGAAACAAATATGGAAGCCGAATTGGAAAATGTGAACTACGGAATGGAAAATATGGAAACAACAATCTGATGTGTGTCACTCATATGACTTTCTCCACTCTTGTACTAACCATTCTTACAAACCTTTATTCCTATACCTTCTTCGTGTTAGTTAAGATAAACATTTGTACAAGTTATCTTATTGGTTATTTCCTTGTAGGTGCAAGTTGAATGTTAGAATACAGTAGACTTTGTGAGATAGTCAAATCTTTTAACGAATTGAGATTCTGTTCTCTTTACACACTTAACCTATAAAAAATGAACAACGATGCTCCATTTCACGAAAATTTTAAGTTTTTCGAAACTCACACACATAAGGAGTATCTCCGAAATGGTTCACCCTACAAGAAAATTTATTCAGACATAAATTGTGTATTTTAGCAAGATCTACATTTTTGTATAGTATTACTTCGTCTGTCTCTTACGGTTTACCAGTTATCCAAAAGTCGTCCAGAGTAAATACGAGTACAGGGCCTATAGCCAGGACCTTTTTCTAAAAATGCTTTCTTTGGATTCAGGGGGTATTAAAACGTATATCTCCGGTGAACTCTCGACATAGAATTTTTGGGTGGAATACAATACTTCCCCTACTTACCAGTAGAGAAAGTAAAAATGGAAAAAATGGAAACAAAAATGGAAGCCGAATTGAAAAATCTGATGTGTTGCACTCACATGACTTTCTCTACTCTTGTACTAACCATTTTTACAAACTCTTATTCCTATATCTTCTTCGTGTAGGTTAAGATAAACATTTGTACAAATTATCTTATTGCTTATTTCCATGTAGATGCAAGGGGAATGTTAGAATACAGTAAGCTTTGTGCGATAGTCAAATGTTTTAAAGCTTTGAGATTCTGTTCTCTTTGCACACTTAACATATAAAAAATGAACAACGATGATCCATTTCACGAAAGTCGATTTCCGAAACTCACACACATAACAAGGAATATCTCCGAAATGGTTCACCTTGCAAGAAAATTTATTTCGACATAAATGGTGTATTTGTGCAAGATCTACATTTTTTGTACAGTATAATTTGCTCTACCTCTAACGGTTTATCGGTAATGCAAAAGTTGTCCAGAGTAAATACGAGTACAGGGCCTATAGCCAGAAAATTCAAGATAAAAATTTCATTTGCCATAAAAATATCTCAAACAAATGACATTTTAATCAAAATCGTTAGAGGTACTTTCAAGAAAATCAACATTTCCGGTAAATGTTCCATGTAAAGGGTAGTTTAGCGTGGGGCTATTTTCTTCAAAATCTTCGTGTCGCATCCTTAGAATACATTAAACTTAAATACCAACTTTGGCTTTTAACCGACTTTTCGTTTTTGAGTTATGTTGTCCAAAGGCACACAGACACACACACACAGACACAGACACACACACACACACACACACACACACACACACACACACACACACACACGCACGCACCTTTTTCTAAAAATGCCTTCTTTTTTGATTCAGGGGGTCTCAAGACATATATTTTCTGTGAAATCTCGACAGCGAATTTTCGGTTGGAATACAATGCTTCCCCTACTTACCAGTAGGAAAAGTAAAAATGTAAACTCTGGAATGGAAAAGATGAAAACGGGAATGTCCGATATGAAGATGAGCTATCGGAGAATACTTAGGAGCGAGTGACCGGGATTAAGGAAGAACTCGACAGAAAGAGTGCTAACGCTCTGGAAGATAGAGTCGACCGGAGCACCAAAGAAATGAACTCCATAGTGGAACAAAAACCTCAAACTAGGTGGATAACTATGGGGGAGGGCTGCGTTCAGCAGTACACGTTTTACGGCTTAAATGATGGTGCTTATGAAATATTTATATGTATTTCTCTACCTCTTGTATCTCGAAAATGACTTAATAATTGCGACAAAAAGATTTATTCAGCTAACGTTTTGCTTTTCAAGTGTATGTAAATAAGTATCGCCCAGGTACTGATGTGAAATGCTGCATGCGTTTGTATCGAAGGTTAACCAATAGGTCTGCCAAATTTCACTTTTTTGTTTCAACCTATTGATTACATAGATAAGGTTGTTTAAAATTGTTAATGATTCTCAAAATCAAAACGCAATAGCACTTAAACTGCTCCATCTAGAAGTTATAAAACACCAAAGTTTAGGAAACAGCCATCTAAGAATATTCGCGTGTGGAAAATTTCAAAGAAATATATAAAAATTGCATTCCAAGGAGCACTTTTAATACTATAAAATCTGATATATGACTCAAATGATTTTCACTACTCACCCTTGTACAAACTACTAATTCTGTAACCCACTTCTTCTACCCACTTCACGTTAATCGAAATAAACGTTTGTAGAAGTTGCTTCATTATATTTATTAGCTGAACTACCCGCCGGTTTGTCGATTTATCTCTACAACTTTTGGACTTGGTCGCACTTTCCCAATAGCCTTCTGTTTCTTCGGAGACATTTAAAAAGTATTAAGACACTTAAAGAGATAATTAAAATGTCTAGGATACTGTAAATAAAAAATAAACAAAATCAGTGAACTAAACACCCAGAAAATACTATGTAAAGGCAATGTTGAACATCCACTAATACGTTAGGAATAAAGTGCACTTGGAGTATGAGTTACAACACGAGCTAGGAAGAATTTTATCTCACTTTTACCCAAGTTTGAGCAAGCGTTAACCTGTTATTTTTATAACAATTATTTGTAGAAGCACATAAAGTATAACCAACCCAAACTGGGTTACCATTCTCGTTATTGTGTCACCAGAATTCACAGTAGTGTCATATGTTAAGTTTGTTTAGCTTCCTAATGACATCCAAGAGCCTTTCAAAACATTAAAGCTTGTTTTATTGGTACCCAATAGAAATGTGCACAAATAACAAAAATGTCATTAATTACTTTCCGCCCCCGTCGCTTGACGGTTTATCCATACATAATTTAAACCTTAGGTTGCGCTTGCTCATTGGACTTGCGCTTCTTTCGAAGGTTGAAAAATATTACACAAGGCACTTAAAGAGCTAATTAAAACTCTCAGAAGACCATATATATAAATGCCGAGAAAGCACTGATGCACAACTACAAATTCCACAGTTTGTAATGATTTCTCATTAATGCAGCTGAAGGACTTTCACGTCATCGCATTTGGGCTACCTCGTTGCTATTTATAGAGAAAATATAATTGAGACGATATAATAATACTTTAAGTAATGTCAGTATAACTTTGGCCACTCTCAGTAACCAGCATCTCGCACAAAACTACAAAGAAAACATAAGAAAGTCAAAACAAAAGAAAGGTGAAATTTAACGTTTAGCACTCCATGGTCAATGTCAGAAAGGAGATCAATGAATTCCTTGTAATTCCCTTTTTTGTGAGACCCTGAAACCTAAGTAATTATTTTTTATGCCGGCAATCTTCGAGCTATTCGACTATCATTGACCAAGAAATAGATGGTCTTGCGAGGTTTTGTAGGCATTACATACAAAAAAATAATTATTTGTGTGAGGTGGAATGGAATTTCGAATCCTAAGTTAGCTAGTAATTTTCGCATTGTGTGTAAGGCTATCTGCTTCAAGTTCGGTCGATGCAACGGTGTAGAATCCTATAAGGAACACACACACACACTCACACACACACACACACACACACGCACACACACACACACACACACACACACACACACAAATACAAAGAGAGTGACTTTTTACACATTAAGAGTTTCCTAGAGGTACAATGGGAATAGGAAAATACGGTAGGTTCAAGCAACAGACAAATCCCTTAAGAGCTGGTCGCTATGTGATGGCTTTGACATTCCATTCCCTTTGCATGGTCATAGCATAAAAAAAATAGACAGTTCCTGTTTGAGAACGGTATAACTAATGGAAACATCAAACCAATAACAAACAATATCTCTAAAATGATTATATCCACAAACAAAATATACTTGATATATGTTGTGAGCTTGACGAGTTTTACACTTTTTTGTACAGTAAGATTTTACCTTTCTCGTATGGTTTGCCAGTTAAGACTTTTTCATCCAGAATGAACAGGACTTGAGAGGAATATTAAATTATTTATTTCTTAAAGCAATGTTTTAAAATAGAATATAAATATGAGTTTTACTCTTGCTTAGAACTCTTCATTTTAATATTAATCTATTTGTTATTCCAAGAAAATTCAAGCTATGTTCTCCATTTGCTTTGAAAATATCTTAAACAGACGATATTTTAATCAAATCGTTAAAACCATGTTTGAGAAAATAAATATGTCCTAGAAGTGCTCCACGAAAGGGATAGTTTGAGGAGGCGGCATTTTCTTTAGAGTCTTTGTGTTGCATCCTCGGAAGATGCTGAACTTAAATACCAACTTTCTGTTTTTGAGGTATGCTGTTCTCACACACACACACACACACACACACACACACACACACACACACACACACACACACACACACACACACACACACATACACACATACACACATACACGCACCTCGTACATACACACGGCCTCTTTTCTAAAAATGCTTTTCTTCTTCGGGGACCTCAAGGTGTATTTCCAGTAAAATATCAAAATGTAGAAAAACAGAAAGCGAAGAAAATAAGCTGTTCTTAAATGTGTATCAATATATATATATATATATATATATATATATATATATATATATACTGCTTTAGAATTCACCGTGGCCGTATGAAGGTCCTTCAGCTGATTGTTTGGCTTCTTTAAGTTTAATTATTCAAATAGTTTCTTTGACTGATATCAAACTTCGCTAGAAGTTCCTGGAAACGAAACCCAGTAGGCATAGGCTTAAGGGCGGTTTTTCCTATACCGTTTCCTTAGCGTGGTGGTGAAAAACGAAGCAAACGTTAGGTGTTTAGGCTACATCTAGGCGCACAATCATAATTTACCAAGAGAATCTCACGCCGATATTACAGAGGAGGTTCTGCGGACTCGGCGTAAAGGCTCACCACTGGTCTTGTTGTAAAAGCTCCTATTGCCATGCGGATACCCCTATTGTGGACCGTATCTAATGTTCTCATCACAGATGGTCGTGCTGACAAATAAACAATACAACCATAGTCTAGGTTGGATCGGATCAGTGCGCAATACATTCGTAACAAAACTGCCGGATCTGCTCCCCACGGTTTGCCATTTAGTACTCTGATGTACAGCGAGATTTTAACTCAATCATTATGTTTATTATATGATACCATTATTAAGTCTCAGACATTTTCAGACCTCTGGAAAATAACAAAAGTGTGTCCTATACATAAATCAGAAGCCCCTCTAAAACAGAGAACTGTAGAGTAATTGCAATTTTATGAGTTCATGCTGAAGTTTTTGAACAGATCGTAAATAAACGTATAGTAACTTAGTGACCCCCCCCCCTTTCTCAAATCTTGATTTTTGGGAGAAGCAGAGAGATAAACTGGGAAAGCAAAGCTTTAACTAAATAAAATGTTTGTCGCAATTAAGTCATTTCCGAGATACAAGAGATATAGAGATACATATAAATATTTCATAAGCGTCAACATTTCAGCCGTAAAATGTAATATTTCTATTTCAAACATATAGCCGGGACGAGCTTTAACACATGAACTAGGTCAACTTTCTTACTGTATTCCGATAGCCCTGGAAGAGGACTTTAAAGGGTTAGCTCATTTGCTGAAATCAATTAACAGAAATTACTTACTTTAGGTTTTCTGAAAGCTCTTAACGAGGCCTTTAATATCTTGATCTGTTTATGGAAATTGCCCCATTAACAGAGAAATAATGGCCAAAATAAGGTTTCGAGTAATTGTGGCTGTTACGCGTAGACTAATGCAGCAAGTCTACTTTCTTAATGTAATTTGATAGCCCCTGAAGAGGACTTTAAAATTCTACTTTTTTGCTGAAATCGATTGATTAACAGAGGAATTATGGCCAAAATAAAGTTTAGACTAATTGTGACTGTTACATGTAGTAAGATAGCTAAATCAACTTTATTTTGATTTTCTGAAAGCTCTTAACAATATCTTTAATATCCTAGCTTATGTGTTGAAATTGGCCCATTAGCAGACAAATTATGGCCAAAGTAAGGTTTAGCATAATTGTGACTGTTACGCGTAAAATCGCGTTTTTTCAGGAATGACACCTATATAGATAAACTTAAAAAGCAAAACCCTTTTTGAATACAAAAATTTGATCGAAATCGTTAGAACCGTTTCCAAAATACACGGAACATATATCCAAGATATGACTAATAATATAGTCCAATAACAACTCCACCTATCTTGAAAGTTAAAGGAGATAATCGAACATTATTGAATACATTATCTGCACAGTGTGGCAACACAGGCCCAATGTTTTGTTTTGGTTTGCGGCCAGGCATGCGTTCACACCTGCAACGGGTGAAGGTCTAAACTAGGCTAGCGCTCGAAATCCGGTTCGCCACGTGCCTGTGTGTTTCTTGTCAGCTAATGCCAGTAAGGAGGGATGGGGTGGTTTGCTTTTAAGCTATTCAATCGTAGTTACGAGAACTAAACTAAAAGCTGCGTAAGAGGCTACGCATAAGGTGTAGTCGGATGATCAAAGATAGCAACTTCAAATGTTAAGTATGGAAATACCTCATTCGTGTAATTGTGTAATTAAAAACAGCCACCTTTTGCTAAACAGGAAAATCTATTATAAAGAACACGACTTTGGAGCCGGAACAGCCTAGATGGTCTAAGACGTGAAGAAGAAGAAGAAGAAGAAGAAGAAGAAGAAGAAGAAGAAGAAAAAGAAGAAGAAAATTATTAATGGTCAATAACTGCAAACTCAACAAGATGTCTTTTACAGTAGACGTTCAAAATGTGCTCCGTGAGAATCTATGCAGGCATCGCATCTTCTTAGCCAATTTTGCCCTACTCTCGTTAGAGCTTCTGTGTTCTGCTCAATCTCTAGGGCTGCTTCAAACACACGTGTGCGAAGATCATCAAGCGTTGCGCTTCACGTGTGTTGCAATCGGTTATGCCCTAAGCAAGAAGCATATCTAAATACTCTTGATTTGCAAAGACTGCCATAGTTCTGAATGCATGTAACGCACCTGAAGCACTGACAGAACCTGCTGTTGTGCACGGATGTCTCGGGGGTAGTTGTACTGTCAACATTCTCTCACTTTCCGCGCTTCTCACGGGCTAATGTTGCGGGGTTGCCAAGCGCATGCCCACGACTTTATTCCAATAGACACGCTGGAATCATTTTGTGGCCAAACGAATCATAAGACATAAATAACGCATCTTTTGTAGCTCTACCTCGCTGTTCTAATTGCAGAAGTAGACGATAACGGAGTGGGGACATATTTGCAATCACACTTATGACCAGCTTTAATTTTTATTTATGAAAGTATGCACTATAGAGGAAAATGGTACAGGAACTTATGTTTCAGTTCAACGCCAGGAAGTTGCCTTTGAAGTCTGCACACTCATATCCTTAACACCTTGTGTGTGTGTGTGTGTGTGTGTGTGTGTGTGTGTGTGTGTGTGTGTGTATATATATATATATATATATATATATATATATATATATAAAGATTTTTTCATGTTAAATGCTATATTTCTCAATATCAGTATGGTTTCCTTCCAAATAGATCTACTTTAACTAATCTTGTGAACTTTACACAGTATGTAATTAACGCAATCAACAATCGTCTAGAAGTTGATACTGTAGAAACTGACTTTTCTAAACCATTTGATAAAATTAATCATAAATTGTTGCGTTTAAAGTTTTGCAATTTGGGTTTCTCTGAGCAATTGCTTAAGCTGACTTCATATTTATTAAACAGAAAACAATTTGTTGTATATAAGAGCTATATGTCACATAGTTATGTTGTAAAATCTGGTGTTCCTCAAGGATCAAACCTGGGGCCATTATTCTTTCTTTTATTTATTAACGACTTACCAAATGTTATAAAATTTTCGGAGTGCAAATGACCTTTAATTATACATGGTGATAAGAAATAAGAGTGACTCCAAAATGCTACAAACAGATGTAACAAACATTGTACATTGGAGTGAAGAAAACCATCGATTATTTAACGTAAAAAATGTTTTGTTGTCAAATATATTAAATGTAACAATACTACTTATACTCAGCATACAACGGACAACAATAAATTGAGTATCGCTAAATCCGTTAAAGATCTGAGTGTCAATTTTAATGAAAATTTGTCATTCAAGATGCACATTGATACTGCAGTTAATCAAGCTTTTAAAAGCCTTCCATCCTTCCAAAATATAGATTCTGTCGTGTGTTTTTTAAATAGTTTTGTTAGATCCAAACTGGAATACTGCTGTCTAGTATGGTCACCACACTACGAATCTGATATAGCACAATTGAAAAAGTACAGAATACATTTTTAAAATTATTATATTATAAGCATTTTGGGATTTATCCTAATTACATGAAGTATACTGCACTGTTAAGAGTATTTAGAACAATGTCGTAGGAAAATACAACAATTATTCCTTTACAAAGTAATTAATGGTAGTAGGTATATATAATAGTACATTTTTACAAGAAATAAAGTTAAACACCAGACACTCAAACCTCAGATCACGTTACTTATTTTATTATAGTAATAAATCTAAAACACTAATTCATCAAAATTCTCCACTTATAAAGACGGTATCTCATTACAGTGACCTTAGTAATAATTTGGATTTGGATCTTAGTACTGCGTATCATATACATAAAACAACTTGAAAGCATATTTCTATAGTAGTTTCTTTCTTTCTCTTATATATGCGACTTATTAATATAATTGGACATCACTTAGTAACTGGTTAAGTCCAGAGTATGTAATGCAGTGTTGTATTGCTTACAGTTTAAGGTTATTTTGAATGTTATTTGTACTTTCTTAGGATGCTTACAATTCTGTTTCTTTCATTATGCATTTTAGTTATTCTGTATTTAACTATCCATGTCATGTAAGATTTGAAGCTTTCACGGCGAACGTTAGTGATAAGAGCTTCACGGGTGATCAGCCGTGTTAAACTTAAGAAGGTCGAGCTTTCGGCCATTATACTCTCCATGGCCATCTTCAGGACTAAAAGACTATTTTAGTCCTGAAGATGGCCATGGAGAGTATAATGGCCGAAAGCTCGACCTTCTTAAGTTTAACACGGCTGATCACCCGTGAAGCTCTTATCACTATCCATGTCATTATTGTTTGTATATGCCATTATATATTTTGCTTTTTTATTTTCCTTTGTTTTATAATGTAATCTTTGTGTTTAATTTTTATATCACTATTTGGAATGTGTGTACATTTTGATATACAAATTGCATACGCCGTTATAATTGGAGCAATGCCATGTAACAGCAAATTGAAATAAATGAAATAAAAAAATATTCCATTCTGGACACAACAACTCAAGGGTGCTTCAAGAAGGTTCATCACATGACTAAAAACGTCAATGTTAATCTGAAAATCATAAGAGAATGAATTCACATACTTGTTCATAGTATGATTCCATGTTACCTATAAGTTATTTCTGAGAGCCCATCAAACATACCCTAGAAACAAACATTTGCCACAAAATTATACATATATACCGCATAAATCACCGTCGTCATAACAGATCCCCAGAGCCATCAGTCTAACCTGTGGAGCTATGTATTCCAAATATATCTAGAAAATAAATCTAGTAACGTAATTCTAGAGAAGCGCATTCGCATCTATTACTAAAGTGTCATTCTAAATTTATCGATGTACTTCATATCCTAAGGGACGTGAGTAACGTAAAGCATCCTTTATACCTGGAACACAGAAATAAAATTGCTCAAGTTACATTAGAGAAAACGTGTTTTAATGAGAATCGTATGTACTGAATAGTCGTAGGCGATCATGCTGGTAAAACGTCATCAAATCAATGTATCTTAATATTACTGAGGTAGAGATAATCCAGCAAAATCAGAGTACAGAATTCGAGTCCTGACTGTCACACTAGGTAGCCAACATAAGCAACTGTAAGCTAAGTGAAGCTGTAAGCTGTGAATAAAACCAAACAAAATAATTGAGAGAATATTCCTAAGTATTGCTAGTTAAACAAGGTCTTGAGTTCGATAATGGGATTTGTATTGCTACGTGTATCCAGTAACAGTGGCACGGTACTTGCTTCAAACTCAATTTGTGATGTTAGGTCCCTTACTATGAGGGGATGTTTGCTTAGGGAAAATAGGGAGCTGTAATTGAGGGAAGTTATCAGTGTGCCAAAATATATGAGAGTGTATATAAGAACATCTGTATGAAAAACCATGAATAACTCAGGGATAATTAACAGAAGTATAAAACACGCTAAAATAGGGTCTGACAATTTCTCAGACGAACAGACCCGTGCCTCAGTATAAAACTATGCGCTGTGTCTCGGATGTCTGGCTAACCGTGTGAACGGAGCTTGTGTTGCAAATGTGTGCTTGCATTTCCCTTGGATGCACGAGCAATAGCAATGATGAATTGCATCTGAAGAGAAGGTACTATCTGGTTAGATATATTATGTGTCCACGTTTTGAGCGAGAAATGTGTTTGACTACAGCTTTTAGCTCGTGCCAACGGTGAAGTAATTTTGTTGTTAAAGCTTTTGTGTGTGCAGCGTTAAGGTGCTTGGATAATGTCATGTTGTGTGACTTGGATGAAATGCTTATCGGAGGAATATTTAAGCCGAACCTCCGTCGGCAGTATTTCTACCACAAGGAAAAAAGAATGGTAAGTACCCTGGACATGATTTTACCAAATAATCCTATACCTTGCCATATACCAATTTAGTAGAAGCGTGAATACATCTTAGAAAAGGTTTCTGTAAAGTACACATGTTACAAGATAGCAACTCTACGGATAAACTTTGTGAGTTAAATATAATGTCTGCGTAGAATGAGACTTTCAAAAAGAATTTTTTTCTAGATATGAAGGATTGTTTAATGTAACAAATATCATGTCATATGATTTATTTATAAAGTAATGACATCTAATGAATAGATTTTGTTCGTCACTGTGTTTAACTCAGGTGTAATAGGGTGATGCGGTATTACCCGCTCCTCACTTCCGCTATCCTAAGCGGAATGCTGCTTTCAGGTGATTTCTGCTCCGGCTGCTCTGGCATGTGATCTTAATTTCTGGGTATGCGTGGGTGTTTGCGAATAAAACCATAACTCTCGTTGAAACACTTTGATTCTCACCAAAATAGGAATGCGTGAGATTTGCCGATCGCTATTAGCAACCTTAAGTCGTTCCTGTCTTTACTAAGACCGAGGATTGTTACTATTAAATATAATGTGTCCTCACACTCGAGCATCTGGAATGCAAGTCCCCTGACTGAAATGCTCGCTCGGAGATCTGGGCATCAAGTGTACTGACCCGTTCCGTCCGGGTTCTGGAGGGCAAGTGCCTGCTCCGTGCGCTCCCGGTCAGAAGTCACCTCGGACTTCCCCTCAAAAACCCCTCCAATTTCATGACGCGAAAACTCCGCGTCATGACGTTCTCAATGTTCATCTCATAATTACCCCTACGATGGGTTTCGAAGAAGTCTCCGCGGCCTTCCATTGTTTTCCTGCTCAACACCTGCACTGAGCAATTTCCAGGAAAACTGGCATTACCAGTTATTTCAGGCTGACTACCTGACGCTTGCCCCTAATGACTTGTGTGTAACATTTCGTGCCTTTTGACAATTTTAACCACAACTAATCCTCCCATATCTCGTACCTCTATACATGTGACGATTTTAACATTTTCTGATGACAACACCTTAGGATGTATTCAGACTGTTAAAAGGTTCCCTATGTGTTTCATTTCCCTCTGGAAGCAATTGCTGCGGAAGCAAGTCTACATTTTCTGTTTAATATGATTATAATTGTTTATATCTGCATCCAAGTCCCTACATATTGTGTAATTCTTTAGTTCCTCAACCACTAAACGTATAGTAGAGAAATTATTGCATTCCGCCCAATAATTCGATATCGAGATTAAAGCAGAAACATGGATAAACATACCTAATTTTTAATTTTATCAAAAATGGCCACTGTGCTCGTATTTTGATTAAAATGGCATATGTTAAGATATTTACATGACAACTGAAATGTAGGTATATCTTTAATTTCGGGAGAATAGCCTGTGAAGTCCTTTTTATTCTGAATCACATTTATATAACTGATAAACTGTAGGAGACAGACGAAGTCTTACTACACAAAAATGTGTATCTAATTAAAGCACACAGTTTATGTCAATTTCTTTTTTTTTGGGGGGGGGAGGGGGCGGCAGGGATAAATGAAACAGTAATTGGGATTTATCCGAACTTCCAACACATGGCGATTATCCTTTTATAAATTTAAACCCAGATTCCCATAATTTGATGCCCTGCGGCTATTACAAGTGATATACTAAAAGATTACTTTTACTGGTGTTCTGTTGATCTGCTCTAGAACTGGGCAATTAAAATTTTTGGAACATCAAAATAGGCAATTCTAAGATTTTAAAAGTGTTATCTGAATTAAAGCTATACCTACTTTGTGAAAGAGTTTCATATAGGCTTATTTTATACATATAATTCGACCTTGATTTGTACGAGCATTATGCTCTTCATACGTGATGCAATTTTTTATAAGCACGTTCGAATATGTTTTGATTCCATTATCAGGTTTCCGGTAATGACATCACTATGACATCACTCGTATTCTAACCAGGCTTGATCATAACACCTCAGAGAAATGTCCTTGTATCATCGGAGCTGATATAGCAGCAAATATCTCAAAGAGTAGAGTTTATATTTTACAACACCTATTTCAGTCACCATGATTGAAGAAAGCAGTGTATTTATGAGGCGCTTTGTTCATCTACTAAAGGAAAATCAAGACATTCTATTAAAAGCACAGTTGTCAGAAAGTAAGCGCAAAAGTTTAGCAGTAGCTACAGTAAAGCAACAATTGGAGGAAGAGCTTACAACATCCATCAGCGAGATGCAAATACTAAAAAAAGCAACTTAAAATCAAGAATTAAGTTCAAAAGTGATTTGAAACTAATTGGCAATAAGCCAGTTGTTTTAAAACAGAGGGAGCAGGAAATCTTGGCCATGGTACTAATTGATTGAGCAAGCTGAGGTACCTACATAGCTACCTCAGAAAATAGCCAGGAAAAGCTCCGTTAGAGTGAGGAAGGCAGGTTTTTATTTATACTACTTCGCGAGCAATAGCTCTGCGGTTAAGGTCGGGAAGCTTTAGCTTGCAAGGAGATGGAGAAGAAGGTTTTTATTTATATGAAACCAACCTCTTGCTCCGAATTAGTGAGAAAAAGCTAATGCTTGCTTTTATTTATACCGCCCAATGTGTTTGCGCATACCTACACAGTAATAACGGGAATTGATTTTTGAAAGGTTCTAGGAAGTCCCATGTGACCCGACAAAGAATCGGTATGACAAGCAAATAATATTTCACACTTTAGTAACTCGGGAATGACTAGTAGGTGAAGATGTCCTGTGGCACCTGCATTTTTACGATTGCGTACACCTGATTTAACAAGCTAGTTAGAAGCTTATCGACGTACTTTAGGAGAGGCGAATTCCGGTTGCTGCAATGCATCAAAAAGAGGTAGTAACGAGGGGTCAGTTATTGGTGCCTGGCTACTTCTACAGGCGATAGTAAACAAGTGAACAGAGGCTCTCTTTAATCTGTTTCTTCTGAGGTGAGTTCAGCTACCGGAAATCTCAACAATGCATCAGCATCTAAATGCTTTCTTCCGGATTTATAAATAATTCAGTATTCATATTCTTGCAGCTTTAGGGCCCACCTGGCTAAACGACAAGTGGCATCTTTCAAGTTCCGCAGATAGCAGAGTGCATGATGATCAGCAACTATTTCTACAGGATACCTATATATGAGTTAGGGCGAAAACAATAGCCAAGAGTTCCAATTCTGACACGCTATAATTTTTCTGGTGTTTTGATAGCGTGCGGCTACAGAATGACACAGGATGAAATTGATCTCCTATCTTTTGTAATAAGGCTCTTCCTAATCCTGCACCAGATGCGTCAACGTGAATTCTAGTAGGGGCTCCAGGGGTATAATGTGCTAACAGTGCTGTGGAAATTAGGGCATTTTTGAGTGTTTCAAACGCTCTTTGATGTTTATCATTCTAGATAAATTCCTGATTTTTCTTTGTGAGTGTATATAGCGACTCAGCTATAGATGCGAAATTAGAGATAAACCTACGGTAAAACCCACACAGGCTTAATACACGCCGCAGTTCACGCACATTTTTGGGAATTTGCAATTCTTTGATTGCAGGCAGTTTCTTTTGGTGTCATTCAATGCCATGTTCAGATACTTCAAAACCTAGCAATTTAATTTTTGACACAGCAAGGAAACACTTTTGAGGCTTGAGCTTGAAATTGGGCTTTTCCTATTTGCGGACTACCTCCTCTAGTAGCAGCACAACTGATTGAAATCTCTGGTGAACACGAAAATGCCATCCAAACAATAGTCTTTATATAATTTCAACCTCTCAATACTTGTTCAGCTAATTAACTGAAATGACGGCAGCCCTTTTTAAGCCAAAACTTAACTTCTCGAATTCATAGACTCCATCATGAGTAATACAGGATGTGTACTTTTTGCTATTTTCAGCCAATGGTACCTGAAAATAAGCGCTTAGCAAATCCAAATTGCAATACCATTTGGAACCTCCCAGTTAGCTTAGGAGATAATCAATAAGGGGAAGTGGAAATTATGAGACTTCAGTAACAGCATTTAACCTTCGATAATCCACACAGAAACGAAACTGTCCATCTTTCTTTTGAACAAGGACCACCGGAGATGCAAAGGGACTAGATAAATCTCTGATAATATGGGCATCTTTCACTTATTTTATTTGGGAATTAAGTTACGCTGCTTCTGTGAAATGCAATAGGGGCGTTGCCTAATCGGTCGGGGTCAGTAAGCTTAATTTGAAAGTCTCCTAAATCAGTAGTACCTGAATTTTTCAAAGTGGTTGCAAATACATCTGTGAATTTATCTAAAAGGGATTTCAATTGGGCACACTGCCTTTCAGTGAAATTGACTTTAAAGTGAAAGCGTCTTTAATATTGACACTGTACGTGTCTTGTTAGCTCCAATTTGCAGCTTAAACTGGTACTGCCTCATATAGTGAGCTAAGGTGGTTCTTGCGAACAATACTTGGGGAGAAGCAGTGTTATTACAGACGGGGATAGCGATAACAGTTTGTTTAGTACACATTAACGATCATACATTGATTTGTTTCTGTTATACAAGGACGTCTGATATTTCAAGTAAAAACGAACCGGAATGTGGTAATGAAACAATTTGTAAGGGTGTCGTGCTAAAGGGCGGAAGTTTCACATTCTGTGCACACACAGCTTTTCCTACTGAAAGTGCACCGTGATCATCTGTGTCTGATTCTAACGTGATCTGAGGTAAAGGACATCTTTTCATTACGAAAGGTGTGAACTGGTTCACATTGTGCAGTTTGTAATACTATTTTTACTAAATCAATCACTGTTCTATATCCGCGAAGGAAATCAATACCTAACAGCAGATCATGATGCAATACTAGTATTAATAAAATTGTTCAAAGAACTGGGTATTCCATAGTTTAAAGTTGCACTTAGTGGAAAAAGCGACATCAGCTATGGCTATAAGAGTACTTTGAGTTAAAGGTATTAAGGGACTCTGTACGTACTTTTAATTTAGTATGCTTCCAGTGCTTCCAGTGTCCATCAAAATATTAAATTAATACTCATACTGTGTGCGGTACCACATGTAATTTAAACATTTGTAGGTTGAATGGTATTGCGCTGTTTTTCATAGGTCAATTCTGAATCTCGAACCACGAACCCGATGTCCGTAGCTCGCTTTTGACCTTTGGGTGGTTGCGTGGACGCCTGCAGTATAATGCTACATGGCCCGGTTTTTTGCAGTTAAAACGAAATGGGCGCCCATCCGCTTTGCGTTGCGCCTTGGGCGTTCCCAATTATTAACATTACCTCTGTTATTGCCAAACCGCGGTTTCCTGTTAAATAGAGCCCGTGGTGTTGTGGCTGTAAACTTAGACGTATGTGCTGACCTTGTTGTAACTGGCGTACTTTCTGAGACAACAAATCTAAGTCATGTGTTAAGGCATCAAGTTTTTTAGCAATGGGAGATATCTGAAGGGAGGCTACTGGGAAGGGTGGGTCAGTCTGTATCAGGTGTACTCTATGTCCAGTCCAAATATCTAGCTGTCTCAATACGATGAGCGTATTGTAACAATTCCTCCACTGTCTGAGGATTAGTGGGGAAAACACGTTCCAACAATGAAGGTTTCATGCCCCGCGGTATGTGGCGAATTTGTTCTTTTTCTGACATGCGGGGATTAATTGGATCACATAGGGCCAGAATCTCTTAAACATAAGTGTTAATAGGTTCCAAATATTCTTGCATTCTCTTTCGAAGGCGACACTCCAGGATTTCTTCCTGCGCCGCTAGGCGAAAATCATTTTCCAGTCCATCCCTGAGCTGTTGCCAGGAATGATCAGGTTGCCTGTGTAAAAATGTTTGACACCATTTTGCAGCGGCATCCCTCAAATAACAGGGAAGGTAACGCTCTTGTTAACCTCCACCCATGCGTTAGATTCAACTAAGATCTTAAAATTTTGTAGATACATTAAAACATTTTCATCCGGTTTCCCATGAAACTCGCCTGGGTCAATAAATGGTTGTACGAAGGGTAGACCGTGGGGACTGGTTTAGTTCTTAGAGTAAGTTCTCTTCTTACTTTCTCTACTACGTATAGTAAAAAAGAGGGAGTATTGTATTTCACACAAAAATACGATGTCGAGATTTCAGCGGAAATATATGTTTTGGGCCCCCCTGAATTAAAAAAAAAGCATTTTTACTTTCTCTACTACGTATAGTAAAGTAGAGGAAGTATTGTATTCCACCCAAAAATTCGATGTCGAGATTTCACCGGAAATGTATGTTTTTAGGCCCCCTGAATCAATTTTTAGAAAAAGGTCCGTGTGTTTGTGTCAGTCTGCGTCTGTGTGTCTGTCAGTCTGTGGACAGCATAGGTAATTCAAAAAAAAAAAAAAAAAAAGTCGGTTAGAAACCAAATTTGGTATTTAAGTTTAATGTCTTTCAAGGATGCGACTCGAAGATTTTTAAGAAAATTGCTTCACCCTAAACTATCCTTTACATGCAAAATTTTTCGAAAATTTTTATTTTCCTGAAAATGGCTCAAACGATTTTGATTAACATGCCATGTTTGAGATACTTTTATGACAAATGAAACATATATCTTGAATTTCCAGGCTATAGCCCATGTAGTCCCAATGTCCCTTTATGTCCCAATACAATTTTTTGGGGAGTGCACCATTTCGGAGATATTCCTTGTTATTTGTGTGAGTTTTCCAATAGCTGAAATCCTTCACATAGCCACCAGATTTAAGCGATTTGACTATCGCTCAAGACCTACTGCAATCGTTATTCCTTTTCTCCCCAGTTTCTCTTTCACATGAAACGCGCTACACATCAATGCGGTTTTCGCAAGATTTGGTTACCTTAGGTACGAATGTAACAAACCTAGGTGTTCTGTGTAACAAACTTTGGAACTGTTCATCAGCGCCAGGGCAGGCCAGAATCGCCTTCCCGCGCAAACAGTTCCGGAGCAGTGTGACGCCATTGGTAATACACGGGACCAAGCGAAATAAGGGTACTTTTACAACATGAAGCACATTGTTAATATCCCAGTCCCAGGCCTGTCTGTTATAATAAACAACACAGCTATCTAGTATCTATTCCTGATGGTGGACCTTCTTTAGTACAATGAGTAAAAGTAGAAACCATTGCTCTCTTGCTGCGTGTAAATATGCTTCATATAATACTACGGATGTAGTTTATCATAAGTTTCCTAAGGATGTAACATTACAGCGTGAATGACTGTCTCGGTGTAGAAGGACTAATCCAATTAATGTCAATAATGCAAGAATTTGTTCACATCATTTCCTTCCCGAAGATTAAGAACGGGATTTAAAACACGAGCTTCTAGAATTGGCATTAAGAAGAAAATTAAAAAGCGATGCTGTGCTTTCACTAAGATTCCAAACTGGCATGGAGATACACGGGAGACTGCTGTGGCAAGTGCCAGCAAGGACAATGTGCAGGTAATTAATAAATATGCGTATTCTTAAGACAGTATTTCTGTACGTAATTAATTTCGAATTTGTTTTATACATTTGAGGATTAGAGACATTGTCCAAGTATAATGATTAGGGCTCGGAAGTTCATGCCCTAAAAACACTGAAATATGCATGCAAATATGCTCTTAAAAACTTGAAAATATACCAAGAAATATGCACCTACTGCATCTTTGCAGTAGACAAGACGAGTTAGTATAATATAAATAAATAAAGTTACCTTATTCCTTAGACCTTGAAGCAGAAGTGGTCCCGCTGCTAATATTAACTGCTAATTTGCAGTTCACAACCAACACTTTGCACAAATTTTCAACTGTAAAATATCGTCTGTTGTCTCGCAAAACACTTTTGTAACGTGAAAAACTTCTCTCCACGTCACAAGATGTTATCGGGACATATTTAAATGATATTAACTGCCTCACAGAGAGACTCAAGTCTCTTGGTGTGAAGGATGGTTTTCTTTTGAGGATGTCTCGAATATCGTACATCTGTTTATAACCAGAATTCTTTGAAATTACATAATTCACTTTCTATTTCACTTTTTGTCCTATGCTACCAGGAACCGAACCTATATCGCATATTGTTTTTTTCAAAGACAGTAAGTGATTAATACAAGGGAGATCCTAGAGCTCCCAAATGTCGTTGTGGCTGTTGGTAAGAAAGAAAAATGGGCAGATATGAAACTAAGATCCTCTTTTAACTGAGTGACTGACAGAATATTTTGCACAGCTTCTATTGATGAAGCACCTTTCGAGTCCAATGAATTAACAACCTCTTCGACTATTTCTATGTGCCCAGCATAATATAAAACTGCATCGACCCATGTTCCCCATCGAGTTAACACTGGTGCAGGAGGAAGTTGGATATTAGGTGCTGTTGATCTAAACAACTTAACTCTTTTAGGAGATTTAACAAAAATTCTCTTTGTACTCGACACAAATCTGTCTACCAATGGGAAATAATCACGTATTGTCTCAGAAATGCGATGAAGAGCGTGTTCCAAACAAGTTATATGAAATAAGTTAGGAAAAATACCATTTCCGAGTTTGTCCTGATTTTACCATATAAATATCTGCATCAGTAACAAATAAAAGTAACCGGTCGTACTTGATTCCACATGGCCATAGTAATTTCAAAGAGTCCATCACAAACTGGGTCACAGTTACATTGTCACAATTCGCACACATTAAGAAGATAAGGTGTAGTCTTTTGTTCATTATTTAAAGCACCCACGATTATATTAGCAATAGAACGGCACTCAGAATCAGGGATTTCATCAACAGGAAAGTCACACAAACTGATCCGCTAATACATTTTGTATATTTTACAATACGCTATTGTACCAATGTCCTACGCAAGTCTTACGCAGTGTACTTTCTCCAGGCGCATATTGTCGAATGCACTTGACAAGAAAGTTTTTAAAAGTCGGATTATTAATTTTGAACAAAGGAATATCAGCAGCTAAAAATGCTTCGCACAGGTCACAGGAAAATTCAGTAACCCTACTTCCTAAATACTGTACTAACTGTTTTTGAACAAGTTCTTTGTTTGCGAGTTTTCTGATTAAATTCTCCTTATGTTTTGCTGTGTTTATGTGCTGAACTATTTGAAATCTTTTCTCACTCCCTACATTTTTCTCACACGTTCAACAAAACAGTACCCTATTATCTGGAGATATTAAATCACCCGAAAACCCCTTCTGTAAATTAATTAATGTAGCACTCGAAGTTAGTTTTATTTTCGGCATTTGAAGAGCTTTTTAACATTTTATACGCCTAATTTAATTTGGTGGGAACCAGTTCACAACACTGTTACGTTTGAAGACCACGACAGAACTACTGGTGGGCAGGCAAGAGTTGCTATATTCCTGCTGCTCAAAACGTTGACTTGCACTTTATCTTTGTTAATATAAACCGCTCAGATAACGCACTGATTATTCTCTACGTACATACAGAGGTATTTTTTAGAGGTGGCGTGTGACGTAATGTTGTGCAGTAGTTCATGGTCGAGTACACTTGTCTATTGCAAGATAAAAGGGGTGTCTGGTTAGTATCTCTTCGACTTCTAGCCCACTAGCCAGCACGCTTCTTGTGGAAACTTACGCCCACCATCGCTTTGCGTGATGTCACTCGCGCATATCCGAGCAAGGTCACGCGCCACCTCTAAAAAATACCTCTGTACATATAATGAAAGGATGGAAACAGGAAATTCACTGCATGACAACATGACTCAGCATTAGTTCTCGTCACCTCGGGAGTTGCATCATCATGTGCAATACTATCAATATGAAAAATATAATCCAGATGGAAAAAAATAATAAAAAAGCATAAGAATCATTAAAATATGCAATATAGGGACTATAATATGGAAATAATATGCATTTATCAAAAATCAAGAAAATACGCAGTTAAATGCACCATAAAATCATGTCCAAATAACTGAAAATTCCATAATTCGTGCACATAGTGTAAGAGCATTTCTAACCCCTATGATAAAACATGCAAATGCATGAACTTACTAGCCCTAATAGTGACAAAGATAATTTCGATGATATTTAAATAATAATAATAATAATAATAATAATAATAATAATAATAATAATAATAATAATAATAATAATAATAATAATAATAATAATAATAATAATAATAATAATAATAATAATAATAATAATAATAATAATAATAATAATAATAATAATAATAATAATAATAATAATAATAATAATAATAATAATAATAATAATAATAATAATAATAATAATAATAATAATAATAATAATAATAATAATAATAATAATAATAATAATAATAATAATAATAATAATAATAATAATAATAATAATAATAATAATAATAATAATAATAATAATAATAATAATAATAATAATAATAATAATAATAATAATAATAATAATAATAATAATAATAATAATAATAATAATAATAATAATAATAATAATAATAATAATAATAATAATAATAATAATAATAATAATAATAATAATAATAATAATAATAATAATAATAATAATAATAATAATAATAATAATAATAATAATAATAATAATAATAATAATAATAATAATAATAATAATAATAATAATAATAATAATAATAATAATAATAATAATAATAATAATAATAATAATAATAATAATAATAATAATAATAATAATAATAATAATAATAATAATAATAATAATAATAATAATAATAATAATAATAATAATAATAATAATAATAATAATAATAATAATAATAATAATAATAATAATAATAATAATAATAATAATAATAATAATAATAATAATAATAATAATAATAATAATAATAAATGTGATTCTAACCAGATTATAATTTTTTAATTTATACGACATATGATATTAACATACTTGTTGAATGTTCAACTTTAGATTTCTTTGGAGATAAAGCTGATAAATTAGATAATGCTCTCTTTCGTACTGCCCTGTCTTCACATCGGCGATCGTGCTGATATATCTCTTATGACAATAGGAAAATGTTATTGTAGCATGTAGGGCTTGTTATTTCTTCACATTTAATTAAATATTCCGTCTATTTTTACATTTAAGTGACGTTTTATACTGGACAATAGCACAAACCAATGTAGTGCTTTAACTATCGCGGTAAACCAGTATTCCTGATAACGCAGTGAGCGACAGCCAATAGCAGCGCGATTCACCGGAATGGCCTACCTCTCCATTCCAGTTGCCTTGCATCAGCTCATTGAATTTTGAGGAGTTAAAATTCCACAAATACGTAAGACTGTTTCATTTTAACTTTAATTCGTATTTATTGTTTCTTATAACATCTACTGCTTTCAGCTGTTTGTAATATTTGTTTACGTTTATGTTTCAATAGTTTTCATAATAGAGGTTACCATTCCAGCAAATACAAAACACTGTTTAGCTTTAAACTTAATTTTTATTTACTATTTGTTATAACAGTGGTTTTAGCCGTTGCTACTATTTGTTTAGTTTTATGTTACAAAGGTTTTCTTAATTCGTTGTGAAAGACGAACTAACCTTAACTTTAATCTTAAGAAATCCTTTGCAGTAAAAGCGGTTAAAGTGATCACTGGTTCTCTTAGCCAAAATCCTCCTACAGTTGGTGACATTGAAATCACTCAGTGTACGAGTAACTCAGAGATGGCGTTATGTTAATCAACTGTGATAAGCGTTAATGCTTGGAATTCGCACGTTGTTGATAAAATTCTTCATTTGGGCAATGATTTGCACTTGAACCCAATTTCAAATTATAATGGTATTGTGCCAAATCCACCTTACTTGTGTGCTGTTGAAGTTTGACTGCAGGATATTATAATTTTATTGATGATGTAAAGGTAACTTACAGTGCGGTGACAAATAATTTAGAATTACTAGGAATCATATCAGGAGATATAGGTAGTATGCTAGAAATGTTTTTCCAGTGTTAGGAGTATGGTGTGTTTGCTGCACACTTAAAGTCTATGCTCTTATTAAGAAAGAGCGCGTGTACAGTTATTGGATCCGCACAGTTGCAATCCAAGGGGTTTGTACGATACAGAAGGAGTTCCACTTGCTTTCAAGAATTTAAATGACTTATTCGATTTAATGGCAAACAAGTTCCCGATAGCTAATGATTCCGATGACCCATTTACGTTAGTTCCGTTGGTGTTTAACAGTTCTGAAGGTAATTTCGGTTCAGACCATTTTGCAGTAAGTGATGAATTAATAGGTCAAAACATACCTAAGAAGAGAAAGTTGCATTACTCCTATTCACACAGCACAAAAAAGAGGAAAGCTGGCATGAAAGCATTGCGCGAGGGTAACGAATATAACGACCAGGAACGTGAAAGAAACAAAGTGGATAAGCGCCAGGCTAGGGAAAATGAATTTTACAGAGAATCTGAAAGGAAGAAAAACAAAAAGTATAAGCACCAGGCCAGAGAAGATGAAGAGTACAAAATATTAGAGAAAAGCAGTAACAGAGATTATAAGCACCAAGCGAGGGAAGATGAAGATACACAGAGAATCTGAAACGAAGAAAAATAAAGAATTGTTGTACCAAGTCAGGGAAGATGAAGACTACAGAGAATCTGAAAGAAACAGAAACTGAGATGATAAGCAGAGCGAGGGAGGATGAAGATTACAGAGAATCTGAAAGGAAGAGAAACAGAGTTGATAAGCAGCAAGCGAGAGAAGACGAAGATTACAGAGAACATGAAAGAAACAGAAAGAGAGATGATAGGCAGCAAGTGAGGGAAGACGAAGATTACAGAGAATCTGAAAGAAACAGAAAGAGAAATGATAAGCGGCAAGCGAGAGAACATGAAGGTTAAAGAGAATCTGAAAGGAAGAGAAACAGAGATGATAAGCAGCAACCGAGGGAGGATGAAGATTATAGATAATCTGAAAGGAAGCGAAAGAGAGATGACAAGCAGCAAACGAGGGAAGATGAAGACTACAGAGAATCTGAAAGAAACAGAAAGAGAGATGATAGGCAGCAAGCGAGGGAAGACGATCATTACAGAGATTCTGAAAGAAACAGAAAGAGAGAAGACAGGCAGCAAGCGAGGGAAGATGAAGATTACAGAGAATCTGAAAGAAAAAGAAAGAGAGATGATAGGCTGCAAGCGAGGGAGGATGAACGTTACAGAGAATCTGAAAGGAAGAGAAAGAGAGATGAGAGGCAGCAAATGACCGAAGACGAAGACTACACAGAACCTTAAACAAACAGAAAGAGATATAATAGGCAGCAAGCGAGGGTGGATGAAGATTACAGAGAATCTGAAAGGAAGAGAAACAGATATGATAAGCAGCAAGCGCGGGAAGACGAAGATTACAGAGAATTTGAAAGGAAGAAAAACAAAGAATGTATGCTGCAAGTCAGGGAAGATGAAGATTACAGAGAATCTGAAAGAAACCGAAAGAGAAACGATAGGCAGCAAGCGAGGGAAGATAAAGATTACAGAGAATCTGAAAGGAACAAAGCGAGGGAAGACAAAGATTACAGAGAATCTGAAAGGAAGAAAAACAAAGAATGTATGCTGCAAGTCAGGGAAGATGAAGATTACAGAGAATATGAGAGGAAGAGAAACAGAGATGATAAGCAGCAAGCGAGGGAAGATGAAGATTACAGAGAATATGAGAGGAAGAGAAACAGAGATGATAAGCAGCAAGCGAGGGAAGATGAAGATTACATATAATCTGAAAGGAAGAAAAACAGAGATGATAAGCAGCAAGCGGGGGAATATGAAGATTACAGAGAATCTGAAAAGAAGAGAAACAGAGATGATAAGCAGCAAGCAAGTTAAGATGAAGATTACCGAGAATCTGAAAGAAACAGAAAGAGAGATGATAGGCAGCCAGTGAGGGAAGATGAAGATTACAGAGAATTTGAAAGGAAGAAAAAGAGAGATGACAGGCAGCAAGCGAGGGAAGAAGAAGATTACAGAGAATTTTAAAGAAACACAAAGAGAGATGATAGGCAGCATGCGAGGGAGCATGAAGATTACAGGGTATCTGAAAGGAAGAGAAAGAGAGATGATAGGCAGTAAGCGAGGTAAGACGAAGATTACAAGGAATCTTAAAGAAACAGCATGAAAGATGATAGGCAGCAAGCGAGGGAAGACGAAGATTACAGAGAATCTGAAAGAAACAGAAAGAGAGATGTTAGCCAGCAAGCGAGGCAGGATGAAGATTACAGTGAATCTGAAAGTAAGAGAAAGAGAGATGACAGTCACCAAGCGAGGGAAGACAAAGATTACAGAGAATCTTAAAGAAACACAAAGAAAGACGATAGGCAGGAAGCGAGGGAAGATGGAGATTACAGAGAATCTGAAAGGAAGGGAAAGAGAAATGATAGGCAACAAGCGAGGGAAGACGAAGATTACAGAGAATCTGAAAGAAACAGAAAGAGAGATGATATTCAGCAAGCGAGGTAGGTTGAAGATTACAGAGAATTTGAAAGGAAGAGAGAGATGGTAGGCAGCAAGCGAGGGAAGATGACGAATACAGAGAATCTGAAAGAAACAGAAAGAGAGATGATAGGCAGCAAGCGAGGGAAGATGAAGATTAGAGAGAGTCTCAAAGTAAGAGAAACCGAGATGATAGGCAGCAAGCGAGGGAAGATGAAGATTACAGAGAATCTCAAAGCAAGAGAAACAAAGAATGTATGATGGAAGTCAGGGATGATGCAGGTTACAGAGAATCTGAAAGAAACAGAAAGAGAGATGATAGGCAGCAAGCGGGGGAAGACGAAGATTACAGAGAATCTGAAAGGAAGAAAAACAAAGAATTGTTGTACCAAGTCAGGGAAGATGAAGATTACAGAGAATCTTAAAGGAAGAGAAAGAGAGATGATAAGCAGCAAGCAAGGGAAGGCAAAGATTACAGTGAATCTGAAAGGAACAAAAACAAAGAATGTATGCTGCAAGTCATGGAAGATGAAGATTACAGAGAATCTGAAAGAAACAGAAGGAGAGATAATAGGCAGCAAGCGAGGGAAGATGAAGAGTACAGAGAATCTGAAAGGAACAGAAAGAGAGATGATAGGCAGCAAGCGAGGGAAGATGAAGATTACAGAGAATCTGAAAGGAAGAAAAACAGAGATGATAAGCAGCAAGCGAGAGAAGATGAAGATTAGAGAGAATCTTAGGAAAGAGAAAGAGAGATGATAGGCAGCAAGCGAGGGAAGACGAAGATTACAGAGAATCAGAAGAAACAGAAAGAGAGGTGATAAGCAGCAAGCGAAGGAAGATGAAGATTATAGAGAAACTGAAAAGAAGAGAAACAGAGATGATAAGCGTCAATGAGGGAAGACGAAGATTATAGAGGATCTGAAAGGAAGAGAAACAGAAACGATAAGCAGCAAGCGACGGAATTGGAAGGTTACGGAGAATGTGAAAGAAAGAGAGAGAGAGAGATGATAGGCAGCAGGCGAGGGAAGATGAAGATTACAGAGAATCTGAAAGAAACAGTAACAGAGATGATAAGCAGCAAGCGGGGGAAGATGAAGATTACAGAGAACCTGAAAGAAACAGAAACAGAGATGATAAGCAGCAAGCGAGGGAAAATGAAGATTACAGATAATCAGAAAGGAAGAGAAACAGAGATGATGGGCAGCTAGCGAGGGAGGATGAAGATTACAGAGAATCTGAAAGGAAGAGAAAAAGAGATGATAGGCAGTAAGCGAGGGGAGATGAAGATTACAGAGAACCTGAAAGGAATAGAAGGAGAGGTGATGGGCAACAAGCGAGGGAAGATGAACATTAAAGAGAATCTGAAGGGAAGAGAAACAGACAAGATAAGCAGCAAGCGAGGGAGAACAAAGATTACAGAGTATCTGAAAAGAAGACAATCAGAGATGATAATCAGCAAGCGAGGGAAGATGAATATTACAGAGGATCTGAAAAAAAGAGAAACAGAGATGATAGGCCGCTAGCGAGTGAAGATGAAGGTTACAGAGAATCTGAAAAGAAGAGAAACAGAAGTGATAAGCACCAAGCAAGTGAAGATGAAGATTACAGAGTATCTGAAATGAAGAGAGACAGCGATGATAGGCAGCAACCGAGGGAATATGAAGATTACAGAGAATATGAAAGGAAGAGAAAGAGAGATGATAGTCAGCAAGCGAGGGAGCTTGAAGACTACAGAGAATCTGAAAAGAAGAGAAAGAGAGATGATAGGCAGCAAGCGGGGGAAGACGAAGATTACAGAGAATCTGAAAGAAACAGAAAGAGAGATGTTAGCCAGCAAGCGAGGCAGGATGAAGATTTCAGAGAATCTGAAAGGAAGAGAAAAAGTTGATAGGCAGCAAGCGACGGAAGACGAAGATTACAGAGAATCTGAAAGAAACAGCAAGAGAGATGATAGGCAGTAAGAGAGGGAAGGTGAAGATTACAGAGAATCTGAAAGGAACACAAAGAAAGATGATAGGCAGAAAGCGAGTTGGGATGATGATTACAGAAAATCTGAAAGGAAGAGAAAGGGAGATGATAGGCAGCAAGCGAGGGAAGACGAGGATTACAGAGAATCTGAAAGGAATAAAAACAAAGAATGCATGGTGCAAGTCAGGGAAGATGAAGATTACAGAGAATCTGAAAGAAACAGAAAGAGAGGTGAGAGGCAGCAAGCGAGGGAAGATGAAGATTACAGAGAATCTGAAAGGAACAGAGAGAGAGATGATAGGCAGCAACCGAGGGAAGATGAAGGTTACAGAGAATCTGAAAGAAACAGAAAGAGAGATGATAGGCAGCAAGCGAGGCAACATTAACATCACATAGAACCTGAGAGAAACAGAAGCAGAGTTGATAAGCAGCAAGCGAGGGAAGATGAATATTACAGAGAATCTGAAAGAAACAGAAAGAGAGATGATAAGCAGCAAGCGAGGGAAGATGAAGATTACAGAGAATCTGAAAGGTACAGAAAGAGAGATGATAGGCAGCAAGCGAGGGAAGATGAATATTACAGAGAATCTGAAAGGAAGAAAAACAAGGAATGTATGCTGCATGTCAGGGAAGATGAAGATTACAGAGAATCTGAAAGAAACAGAAAGAGAGATGATAGGCAGCAAGCGAGGCAACATTAACATCACATAGAACCTGAAAGAAACAGAAGCAGAGTTGATAAGCAGCAAGCGAGGGAAGATGAATATTACAGAGAATCTTAAAGAAACAGAAAGTGAGATGATAAACAGCAAGCGAGGGAAGATGAAGATTACAGAGAATCTGTAAGGAAGAGTAACAGAGATGATAAGCAGCAAGCGAGGGAAGATGAAGATTACAGAGAATCTAAAAGGAAAAGAAACAGAGATGATAGGCTAAAGAGAGGGAAGATGAAGATTACAGAGAACCTGTAAGTAATAGAAAGAGACATGATATTCAGGAAGCGGGGGAACGGCAGCAAGCGAAGGAAGATAAAGATTGCAGGGAATCTGAAAGGAAGAGAAACAGAGATGATAAGCAGCATGCAAAGGAAGATGAAGATTGCAGAGAATCTGAAAGGAAGAGAAACAGAGATGATAACCAGCAAGCGAGGGAAGATGAAGATTACAGTGAATATTATGAAACAGAAAGAGAGATGATAGGCAGCAAGCGAGGGAAGATGCAGGTTACAGAAAATCTTAAAGAAACAGAAAGGGTGGGGATAAGCAGCAAGCGGGTTTGATGAAGGTTACAGAGAATCTGAACGAAGCAGAAAGTGGGATGATAAGCAGGAATCGAGGGAAGATGAAGATTAGAGAATCTGAAAGGAAGAGAAACGGAGATGATAAGCAGCATGCGAGGGAAGATGAAGATTACCGAGAATCTGGTTGGAAGAGAAACAGAGATGATATGCAGCAAGCGAGGGAAGAAGAAGACTACAGAGAATCCGAACGAAGCAGAAAGTGGGATGATAAGCAGGAATCGAGGGAAGATGAAGATTACAGAGAATCTGAAAGGAAGACAAACAGATATGATATGCAGCAAGCGATGGAAGATGAAGATTACAGAGAATCTGAAAGGAATAGAAAGAGAGATGATAAACAGCAAGCGAGGGAAGATGAAGATTACAGAGAATCTGACAGAAACAGAAAGAGAGAACATAATCAGCAAGCGAGGGAAGATGATGAATACAGAGAATCTGAAAGAAACAGAAAGAGAGATGATAGGCAGCAAGCGAGGGAAGATGAAGATTACAGAGAATCTCAAAGGAAGAGAACGAAAGAATGTATGATGCAAGTCAGGGATGATGCAGGTTACAGAGAATCTGAAAGAAACAGAAAGAGAGATGATAGGCAGCAAGCGGGGGAAGATGAAGATAACAGAGAACCTGAAAGGAACAGAAAGAGAGATGATAGGCAGCAAGCGAGGGGAGATGAAAATTACAGAGAATCTGAAAGGAAGAAAAACAAAGAATTGTTGTACCAAGTCAGGGAAGATGAAGATTACAGAGAATCTTAAAGGAAGAGAAAGAGAGATGATAAGCAGCAAGCGCGGGAAGGCGATGATTACAGTGAATCTGAAAGGAGCAAAAACAAAGAATGTATGCTGCAAGTCAGGGAAAATGAAGATTACAGAGAATCTGAAAGAAACAGAAAGAGAGATAATAGGCAGCAATCGAGGAAAGATGAAGATTACAGAGAATCAGAAAGGAACAGAACGAGAGATGATAGGCAGCAAGCGAGGGAAGATGAACATTACAGAGAATCTGAAAGGAAGAAAAACAGAGATGATAAGCAGCAAGCGCGGGAAGACGAAGATTACAGAGAATCAGAAGAAGCAGAAAGAGAGCTGATAAGCAGCAAGCGAAGGAAGATGAAGATTATAGAGAAACTGAAAAGAAGAGAAACAAAGATGATAAGCATCAATTGAGGGAAGACGAAGATTATAGAGAATCTGAAAGGAAGAGAAACGGAAACGATAAGCAGCAAGCGACGGAATTGGAAGGTTACGGAGAATGTGAAAGAAAGAAAGAGAGAGAGAGAGAGAGAGAGAGAGAGAGAGAGAGAGAGAGAGAGAGATGATAGGCAGCAAGTGAGGGAAGAGGAAGATTATGGAGAACCTGAAAGGAAGAGCAACAGGGATGATAAGCAGGAAGCGAGGTAAGATGAAGATTACAGAGAATCTGAAAGGAAGAGAAACAGAGATGATAGGCAGCAAGCGAGGGAGGATGAAGATTACAGAGAATCTGAAAGGAAGAGAAACAGAGATGACATGCAGGAACCTAGGGAAGATGAAAATTACAGAGATTCTGAAAGGAATGGAAACAGAGATGATAATCAGCAAGCGACGGAAGAGCAGCAAGCGAAGGAAGTTAAAGATTACAGAGAATCTGAAAGGAAGAGGAACAGAGATGATAAGCAGCAAGCGAAGGAAGTTAAAGATTACAGAGAATCTGAAAGGAAGAGGAACAGAGATGATAAGCAGCATACGAGGGAAGATGAAGATTGCAGAAAATCTGAAAGGAAGAGAAACAGGGATGATAAGCTGCAAGCAAGGGAAGGTGAAGATTACAGAGAATTTGAAAGGAAGAGTAACAGAGATGATAGGCAGCAACCGAGGGAAGATGAAGGTTATGGAATATCTGAAAGGAAGAAAAACAACTAAATTATGCAGGAAGTCACGGAAGATGAAGATTACAGAGAATCTGAAAGGAAGAGAAACAGGGATGATAAGCAGCAACCGAGGGAAGATGAAGGTTATGGAATATCTGAAAGGAAGAAAAACAACTAAATTATGCAGGAAGTCACGGAAGATGAAGATTACAGAGAATCTGAAAGGAAGAGAAACAGGGATGATAAGCAGCAACCGAGGGAAGATGAAGATTATGGAATATCTGAAAGGAAGAAAAACAACTAAATTATGCAGGAAGTCACGGAAGATGAAGATTACAGAGATTCTGAAAGGAAGAGAAAGAGATATGATAGGCAGCAAGCGAGGGAAGATGAAGATTACAGAGAATCTGAAAGGAAGAGAAACATAGATGATAAGCTGCAAGCAAGGGAAGGTGAAGATTACAGAGAATCTGAAAGGAAGAGTAACAGAGATGATAGGCAGCAACCGAGAGAAGATGAAGGTTATGGAATATTTGAAAGGAAGAAAAACAACTAAATTATGCAGGAAGTCACGGAAGATGAAGATTACAGAGAATCTGAAAGGAAGAGAAACAGGGATGATAAGCAGCAACCGAGGGAAGATGAAGGTTATGGAATATCTGAAAGGAAGAAAAACAACTAAATTATGCAGGAAGTCACGGAAGATGAAGATTACAGAGAATCTGAAAGGAAGAGAAACAGGGATGATAAGCAGCAACCGAGGGAATATGAAGATTATGGAATATCTGAAAGGAACGAAAACAACTAAATTATGCAGGAAGTCACGGAAGATGAAGATTACAGAGAATCTGAGAGGAAGAGAAACAGAGCCGATAAGCATCAAGAAAGGAAATGCGAAGATTATAGATATTCTGAAAGAAACAGAAAGAGAGGTGAGAGGCAGCAAGCTACGGAAGATGAAGATTACAGAGAATCTGAAAGGAACAGAAAGAGAGATGATAGGCAGCAAGCGAGGGAAGATGAAGGTTACAGAGAAACTTAAAGAAACAGAAAGAGAGATGATAGGCAGCAGGCGAGGGAAGAGGAAGATTATAGGGAATCTAAAAGGAAGAGAAACTGAGATGATAAGCAGCAAGCGTGGTAAGATGAAGATTACAGAGAATCTGAAAGAAACAGAAAGAGAGATGATAGGCAGCAAGCGAGGGAAGATGAAGGTTACAGAGAATCTTAAAGAAACAGAAAGAGAGGTGATAGGCAGCAAGCGAGGGAAGACGAAGGTTATGGAGAATCTGAAAGGAAGAGAAACAGAGAGGATAAGCAGCAAGAGAGGGAGGATGAAGATTACAGAGAATCTGAAAGGAAGAGTAACAGAGATGATAGGCAGCAAGCGAGGGAAGAAGAAGATTACAGAGAATCTGAAAGGAAGAGAAACAGAGATGATAAGCAGCAAGCGAGGGAGGATGAAGATTATAGTGAATCTGAAAGGAATAGAAAGAGAGATGATAGGCAGCAAGCGAGGGAAGAGCAGCAAGCGAAGGAAGATAAAGATTCCAGAGATTCTGAAAGGAAGAGAAGCAGAGATGATAAGCAGCATGCAACCAAAAATGAAGGTTGCAGAGGATCTGAAAGGAAGAGAAACAGAGATGATAAGCAGCTAGCGGGGGAAGATGAAGATTACAGAGAATCTGAAAGGAAGAGAAACAGAGATGATAAGCAGCAATAGAGGGAAGATGAAGATTACCGAGAATGTGAAAGGAAGAGAAACGGAGATGATAAGCAGCAAGCGAATGAAGATGACGATTTTAGAGAATGTGAAAGGAAGAGAAACAGAGATGATAAGCAGCAAACGAGGGAAGATGAAGATTACAGAGAATCTTAAAGAAACAGAAAGAGGGATGATAGGCAGCAAGCGAGGGAAGATGAAGGTTACAGAGAATCTTAAAGAAACAGAGAGAGATGATAGCCAGCAAGCGAGGGAAGACGAAGATTATGGAGAAACTGAAAGGAAGCGAAACAGAGATGATAAGCAGCATGCGAGGGAAGGTGAAGATTACAGAGAATCTGAATGAAACAGAAAGGGGGATGATAAGTAGCAATCGAGGGAAGATGAAGATTACAGAGAATCTGAAAGGAAGAGAAACAGAGATGATAGGCAGCAAGCGAGTGAGGATGAAGATTACAGAGAATCTGAAAGGAAGGAAAACGGGATGATAGGCAGCAAGCGAGGGAAGATGAAGATTACAGAGAATCTCAAAGGAATAGAAAGAGAGATGGTAAACAGCAAGTGAGGGAAGAGCAGCAAGCGAAGGAAGATAAAGATTACAGAGAATCTGAAAGGAAGAGAAACAGAGATGATAAGCAGCAAGCGAAGGAAGTTAAAGATTACAGAGAATCTGAAAGGAAGAGAAACAGAGATGATAGGCAGCAAGCGAGTGAGGATGAAGATTACAGAGAATCTGAAAGGAAGGAAAACGGGATGATAGGCAGCAAGCGAGGGAAGATGAAGATTATGGAGAATCTGAAAGGAAGAGAAACAGAGATGATAGGCAGCAAGCGAGGGAGGATGAAGATTACAGAGAATCTTAAAGGAAGAGAAACGGAGATGATAGGCAGCAAGCGAGGGAAGATGAAGATTATGGAGAATCTGAAAGGAAGAGACACAAAGATGATAAGCAGCATGCGAGGGAAGATGAAGATTACAGAGAATCTGAGTGACACAAAAGGAGGGATGATAAGTAGCAAGCGAGGGAAGATGAAGGTTACAGAGAATCTTAAAGAAACAGAGAGAGATGATAGGCAGCAAGCGAGGGACAACGAAGATTATGGAGAATCTGAAAGGAAGAGAAACAGAGATGATAAGCAGCATGCAAGGGAAGATGAAGATTACAGAGAATCTGAGTGAAACAAAAAGAGGGATGATAAGTAGCAAGCGAGGGAAGATGAAGGTTACAGAGAATCTTAAAGAAACAGAGAGAGATGATAGGCAGCAAGCGAGGGAAGTTGAAGATTATGGAGAATCTGAAAGGAAGAGAAACAGAGATGATAGCCAGCAAGCGAGGGAGGATGAAGATTACAGAGAATCTGAAAGGAAGAAAAACGGGATGATAGGCAGCAAGCGAGGGATGATGAAGATTATGGAGAATCTGAAAGGGAGAGAAACAGAGATGATAGGCAGCAAGCGAGGGAGGATGAAGATTACAGAGAATCTTAAAGGAAGAGAAACGGAGATGATAGGCAGCAAGCGAGGGAATATGAAGATTACAGAGAATGTGAAAGGAAGAGAAACAGAGATGATATGCAGCAAGCGAGGGAAGATGAAGATTACAGAGAATCTCAAAGGAATAGAAAGAGAGATGGTAAACAGCAAGTGAGGGAAGAGCAGCAAGCGAAGGAAGATAAAGATTACAGAGAATCTGAAAGGAAGAGAAACAGAGATGATAAGCAGCAAGCGAAGGAAGTTAAAGATTACAGAGAATCTGAAAGGAAGAGAAACAGAGATGATAGGCAGCAAGCGAGGGAAGATGAAGATTATAGAGAATCTGAAAGGAAGACAAACAGAGATGATAAGCAGCAACCGAGGGAAGATGAAGATTACAGAGAATCTGAAAGGAAGAGAAACAGAGATGATAGGCAGCAAGCGAGGGAAGATGAAGATTATAGAGAATCTGAAAGGAAGAGAAACAGAGATGATAGGCAGCAAGCGAGGGAAGATGAAGATTACAGAGAATCTGAAAGGAAGAGAAACAGAGATGATAGGCAGCAAGCAAGGGAAGATGAAGATTATAGAGAATCTAAAAGGAAGAGAAACAGAAATGATAAGCAGCAACCGAGGGAAGATGAGGATTACAGAGAATCTGAAAAGAAGAGGAACAGAGATGATAGGCAGCAAGCGAGGGAAGATGAAGATGATAGAGAATCTGAAAGGAAGACAAACAGAGATGATAAGGAGCAACCGAGGGAAGATGTGGATTACAGAGAATCTGAAAGGAAGAGAAACAGAGATGATAAGCAGCATGCGAGGGAAGATGAAGATTACAGAGAATCTGAAAGGAAGAGAAACAGGGATGATAGGCAGCAAGCGAGGGAAGATGAAGATTACAGAGAATCTGAAAGGAAGAGAAACAGAGATGATAAGCAGCAACCGAGGGAAGATGAGGATTACTGAGATTCTGAAAGAGGTGTTAAGCAGCCATGGAGAAAAGATGAAGATTATAGAATATCTGAAAGGAAGAATAACAACGAAATTATGCAGGAAGTCACGGAAGATGAAGATTACAGAGAGGCTGAAAGGAAGAGAAAGAGAGATGATAAGCAGCAAGCGAGGGAAGATGAAGATTACAGAGAATCTGAAAGGAAGAGAAAGAGAGATATTCAAGATGCTCTCGGGTTTTAGCCAGGTGTAGTGATGAAAAGACATCGACGTTTCGGGAGTGTACAACTCTCCCATCTTCAGGATGAATGACTAGCAATTTTTTTTTATTTTATTTTTTTTTTATTTTTTATTTTTTATTTTATTTTATTTTTTTTTTTTATGGAAAGGGGTGACAGCAAAAGAGTTGGAGGAAAAAGAGTTGGCTTATCTCGCCGGGACGGGAGCAGGGACGGGGAAAACTTAGCAACTAAAAACTTAATACTAGGGAAGTAAGTATAGGGTGGGAGTGATGGAGTCCCGCAATAAGCACCTCCGTTAGTCTTGGTGACAATGAGGCTACCGCGCATTGGCGGGAGCAGGTAATGGTATGTCCAGGTCATGACCATGACCTAGGGCCCTGGCCAAGACACATGGGAAAGTAGATGGTAAATGTGGTTGGGAAGTTAGAATCGGTTCTTTATTTACTTTTGTTGTTGTGCTTGTGTCTACTTATCCAGGAAGCCAGTTGATTTCCTAGTGTACGTAAAGTATTGCTTGTGTGTTACTCCCTGAGCGGGGCAGAGTAGCTCGTTGCACCTGTAAGTACAAGGTTCACGTTCAAGGTGGAGGCTGTAGCCGTCCCGGAGAAGTCGTTCCAGTTGCTGTTGTGTCGGTGGCTCGATAAAATCTTTGTCGGTGTATTGTGAAGCGGTGTCTTTCTTGGCGGTGGTGTGTGTGTTTTCTATCCTATACAGCTTGCGCTGTATGGATTCGAGAACTTCACTGTTGTCTAGTTCAATGATGGCAGCACGCAGTTGGTGAAGTAGTTTGGCTGCGGCGTTAAATCCTGTTGTGTGATGTGTTAATTGGCGGGCAATCGCTGCGTGGCGCTTGCGGCTGGTCCGTATCTGCTGTTTGATATTGAAGTTTAGTGATGAAATTGACTGAGTGAGAGCTGGAACGCTCTCGGCGGCGATATCTCGTACTTCTTGCAGCTCAGTTGTGGTGTCTTGTTGGGTCAGGGTGGTAATCGCCGAGGTTAATGAAGAGACGGCGCTGGTGAGCTGGTTGCACGCGTCCTCGATGTTGCGAAGACGGTTGTCGAGGCCAGTGACTACAGCCTGTAGTTCCCGGGCCTCGGTGCTGCGTAGTTCAGCGTGCGTTGCTGCTGCTGCGGCGTATGATGTGCCATGAGAAGTGAGTGCGGCGGCGGTGATTGTTGTTGAGGCCTGTTGTGTCTGTGTAGCGGCGTTGGTAGGTGTTGGCTGACTCTGTTGCCTCGGGTATAGTGGGCACTGCGCTTGACCTGTGTAGTGGCCGTGGCCGCTGCAGGTGGCGCAGTACCGGCGGCGTCGGCGAAGATCGTGGCTGGTGCATTGTTGAGTGAGGCATGAGGCCCCACAGTAATGACAGCGTGGTGCGGCGCTGCAAGCGGTGGCGACGTGCCCATAACGGCAGCAACGGCGACATGGTACCTGCCTGGTTGCTCGGCCGGGTTCTGCGAGTAGGCGCCGCCCAAGAAAGAGCAAGCCCGCCCTCAGTGCGGCTTCGCGGTCACTGTTGTTGCTGAAGAGAAGTCGGATGAGGTCTGTCTGTCCGTGGGAGGTGATGATGCGAGTGGCTCGGAATACTGACGGCCACTCCTGTTGTGCTGCGAATAGCACGTGTTTTGCAGCGATGTCCCGTGGCACTCCCCGGATAATGACGCAGGTCCCTGTAGGGGGTCCTACGTGAGCAGTCGGCGGCGGAGGAAGGTGGTCGGTAGCCGGCGCTGGTAATGCCGGAGTCTCCGGTATTGGCCCTGCCACTGCCCCTCCCAGAGAGTCGGGCTCCTGCCGTGGCGGCGGTCGCCGCTCGACTGGCAGGCTGGCTTGCTGCGGTGTGGCGTGTGGTCCAGTGGGAGCGCTAGTGGCGCTCGGTGCGGGACCGGCCGGAACTGCAGAAGCTGCGTTGGCTGTCTCGGCGCGTGGTGCTGCGTTGGCTGACTCGGCGTTGGTATTATCTGGTTTTGGGGCCCATATGGCTCCAGAACCCGGCGAAGTCGGCGGTTTTCTTCGAGGAAGGTGGTCGGTGGCCGGCACTGGTCCTGCCGGAAACTCCGGGATTGGTCCTGCCACTGCCTTTCCCAGAGAGTTGGGCTCCTGCCGTGGCGGCGGTCGCCGCTCGACTGGCAGGCTGGCTTAAACTTAAACTTATTTATTGAACTAAAACATTTGCCTGGTGCCGGTACCAAAGGGCCCGGCTTACAGGCTAAAATTAACATTATTTATATTATTTACCACGTTTACAAGTGGATTCGTGTTATCTGTTTCTCCTTTAAAACCCATACAGTGGGCAGCTTTAGCCCACCGAGAACAGTTTTATTTTGTATGTTCAATGTCTTGTTTGTCTCTTGTGATCGTTTTTTGTTTATGTACACTCATCCACGCACTCATTCACTCCTGGGCATACCACACATATGTCCCATCACACTCACACACACACACACACGCTCGTATATACATATTTACACTCACTACACTATACACTTCACTTATTTACAGTTTTTTCCGCAGTTTTCCTGTGCGGACCAGGTTGCAGCTCCTGACTGGTTCCCTGGGATGCAGGCCTCTGAGGTAGCGTGTGTGCGGACTAGGGCCCTTCTTTGCGTGGACGCACATCAGTCGGTGAGCCGAACAACGTCTAAAACATCTTGATTCTGCTGTGCTTCCGATGCTTCGGCTCACCTTTACCAATATTGGCAATGACGTAATTGTCATGGTTTCTGATGCGCGCCCACGCGACAGTGGCTCTTTTCGCTATTGCCTCGGGAATGGATAGGATCTGGGTTTCCTGGTGAAGGGTTCGGTTAGTGGTTAGGATGGGAGCAGAGAGGATTTTCCTGAGAGACAGGTTTTGGAGGGTTTGGAGAGTTTTCAGGGCGGTTTTTGAGGCGTTTGCCCAGGCCACACACGCGTATAGAACCACCGAATGGATGAAAGCTTTATACAGTACGAGTTTGGACTTCAATTGCAGCTGTTTACTGCGAAAGATGGGGGCGCATAACTTTAGCCGCTGTCTGCCTTTGTTGGCGCTATTTTTTATGTGGGAGGACCAGCACATTGTGCGGTCCAAGGTAACCCCTAAGTATTTGACTTGCCGACGACAGTGCAATACTTGACCACCGACCGTTAGGTCCATTGCCAAAGTGTGATGCCGCTTAGAAAAATGGATCAGCTGGCATTTGTTAGGATTAATTTTGATTTTCCAGTCATGTTGCCATGAGAGGAAGTTGTTAACATAACGTTGCATTTCTGCAAGGCCGAAACGTGGATTTCTATGGTGATTGTATATTGCAGTGTCGTCAGCATACATGGCTACCTTACATCTGGCGTCCACTGGGAAATCGTTAGTGAATAATATATACAGAAAGGGTGACATGATTGCCCCTTGTGGGACGCCAGCCCGCATTACTCTCTCCCGTGAGGAGGAGCGGCCCACTTGGACGTAGAACTTGCGTTTTTCCAAAAAGTTGTGCAGCAAGTACAGGTAATTTTGAAGAGCCGGGAAATTGTGGTGCAATTTGTAAATAAGGCCATTGTGCCAGCACCGGTCGAATGCGGCTTCTACGTCCAGAAATAGCGGCAACGTTGAAGCCCCATTGTTAAATTGCTCTGTTACATCATCAGTTAGTCTGAGAAGCTGTAAGTCAGTAGAATGTCCTTTTCGAAAACCAAACTGTGAATTTGAAAGTTCATGAGATGCCGAAACTTGTTTTTGAAGTCGAAAAAGTATAAGTTTTTCGAGCAATTTACCAATAGTAGACAAAAGACTAATGGGGCGGTAGTTTTGCGGTTGCCTGGTGCTTTTCCCTTGCTTTGGGAGCATAATTACCTTGGCTCGTTTCCAGGTAGAGGGGAAATAGCCTTGCTGCAGACAGGCGTTAAAAATTTTAGTCAGTTGCACCAGGGCTTTTCTCGGGAGATGCTTAAGTTCCTCATTAGTCACTTTGTCTGGGCCGGCAGCTTTCCCATTAGGTAATTTCCTAATGAGCTTGTAAACTTCCTGCGGTGTTATGAGGGGTAGTTGTTGCTCTTGCTTCTGCGCCACCCAGGTTTGTACCCATGTCTTTACCTCCCGTTCTATATCGCGGTTGGTAACTGGGTTTTCGCTGAATCTATCTTCAAGACAGTCAGCGAAGACCTCGGCTTTCTCCTCTTCGGAGAAGTGCAGGCCGCCATGAGTGTGCAGCGCCTCAGTTGCGGAGTTGACGTTCGTGGAGACTTTAAATGCCTTTAATAATTTCCACAAGGAAGAGTCCGAATGGGTGGTACTCAGCATTTTGTTTTCCCACTGTTGAGTTTTGTTAATTTTAATTTGATGCCGAATGATGTTGCGTAGCCATTTTGCTAGCGCTTTATATTCAGGCTGGCGGGTGTACCGCCATAGTCTTGTCAAACGTCGTCTCCGGGCAATGAGTTGCTCTACCTCGGGGTACGTGCATTGTGGTGTAAGTGGTAGCGCTTCTCTTGGCTGTGTGTTGCGAGGCAGTGAAGTTTTCAACGGCGACATCTATGTCTGCCTCGCTATAGTATGACAGCTTGGGTTGCGCCATCCTGTGCATTTCCATGGTGAACTTATTCCAGTCGGTCTCAGCCCTCCTTCGAGGCCCAGAGGCACCGGCTGGAATGCCACCCTGTATATCGAAATGCACGGGAAGGTGGTCAGAGTCCAGGCTGTGATACACTGTAAAGTTAATTAAAGGTGTCGCATTTTTTGTCAGTACGAAGTCCAAAATTTCGGGGTCAAAGTGCCCCGTTCTGTGCCAAAATGTAGGGTCTGGGGGGATGTGCACCTCTAAGTCGTCATTATCTGTTATAAGTTCAACCAGGAGATTTCCAGCCGCGTTTGCCCGGCGTGAAAACCACCAGGGGTGCCGGGCGTTGAAATCTCCTGCAATTATAACGTGCTCCTCTAAAGCGAGGATTTGTTCGAGGTCAGGTATGAAATTTAAGGAGCTGGGGGGCCGGTAGAGCGCTACCAGCATCACCGTTTGATTATTTACACGGGTTTTAAGTGCTGTGCACTCTAACGCTACCATTGCAGGTAGCGTAACAGAAGCATGAGCAACAGTGTTTCTGAGCAAAATAGCAGTCCCTCCCCCCTGTCTGCCAATTCTGTGGTTCCGGAAGATTTGGTAACCCTGGAGCTTAGAAGTCTGCTCTTGCTGTAATTTTGTTTCGCAAATGAATGCGACATCAATTTTGTTACGCCGCAGGTAGTTTTCAAGTTCATGTTGCTTCCTGTGGATGCCGTCTGCATTCCACAGGAGTGCACGCGTTAAAGTTATGCCTCCCCTTGAAGTTGCCATTTACTCGAAGAGAGTGGTGACTAAACATATGATGGCTTCCAGCTTCTCCATGGTATCGTTGCAGCTTTTTAATCTTGCGATTATGGGCCGCAACTTTGGTAATAGTACTGGGAGGTTTAAATCCTTAAAGAGGCTGAAAATTTCTTTCAAACCTCCCAGGTCACTGGTGGGTGCCTCTGAGGGCTGGGGTTGTGGAGGGGGACCATTTGGAGGTTGCTCAAGTGCATTTCGTCCTCCGGCGGCTCCTGCGAAAGAGGTGCCTTTTTGGACCAGGGCCGGGTTGAGGATGGGGCGTGGCCCTGGTTGAGTACCAGGAGAGTTCCTGGCTGCGGCGGCCAGTTGGCGGCGGTGACGTTCCATTTTGAAGGTCTCGCACCCCCTGTAGCTGGCAGGATGCGCCTCCCCACAGTTCGCACAGTGGGGTACAGCGTCTTCCTTAGCCTTTTTAGGGCAGTCAGCTAGGCGGTGGAGGTCACCGCAAAGGACGCACCGGGAGGTCATGTGGCACATTTTGAATGTGTGGCCCAGTTGTTGGCAGTTAAAACATTGGGTTATATTTTGGAAGGTTTTTAAGACCTCCACGGTGACCATCATATGGCACACTTCTCTTTCCTGTATAAGCTTTTGGTTCTCGGTAGTTCTTTCCAGACTCACCTGGTAGTTTGGAAGAGGCCTGCCGCGGGACACCATTTGTCGTACCTGAACGCCGGTGTATCCCTTCTGCTCCAGGTCCTCCTGTATATAGTCTACCTGCAGATCTGCAGGCAGGCGTTTGATGACAAACCGAAGGGGCTGGTCGCTTCTAGGTGTAAAGCTGTAGCTCTCTACACCGGCGTTCGTCAGGAGCTGCATTGTTGGAATGGCGTCCTGCTTCCTCTGGAGAAAGAGTTTCAGGCAGTCCCTTGTGGTTTGTATCCTGTATGTGCCAGTCGGTAATCTTGTTCGGAGTAATTCGAGGACCTTCACTGCTTTCTTGGTGTCCGGTATTATTATTCGTGGCGGCTTTTGGTTTTCTTGTGTTGCTGTGGTTGACTGAGCTGTTGGTGTGGCCGCTGAGGTGGAGGGAACAGGGTTTGAGGGTTGGGGAGAGGGGCGGGTTTTTGTTGGTGGTTTGTGTTGTATTATGTTTTTGGGTTTAGGTTTGGGAAGTTGTGGAAAGGAATCTTGTGCATTTGTTGGCAGTGAAAGGTCCTCTGTGACCTCGCGTTCTGCTGTTTCCAGGGCGGAGAAAGAATTTTTCAGAGTGAGGGGGTGTGGCGGCGTGGACTGCTTCGGGATCCTTTTGTTTCCTGTGAGTTGGCCGGGGCGTTCATTGTCCGAATCACTCTCCCGGCCGTTGTCACGGGAGCGTTTCTTCTTGTATGAGGCAGTCTTCCACCCCTCGTTCATCCTCACTAATTCTCTCTTCTTCACCGCGTAGTCCTTATAGCAAAACGCGAGGTCCTGCGTGAATTTGTAGAACTTGTCCGAGTCGGCATCCATGTTTGTCAATATGTTGGTGTAGTAGGTGATCTCTGACTTTATGTCGTCAACCTCCTTCTGTAATTTTTGCAGGGACTTTGCCCTACGCTCTTCCTCCATCGTTGTCTGGTCGATATCCATTCGAGATTGCGTCGTGCCGGCGGCCAGTAGTGCTGTGGTGGGCTGGTGTACTGGCGCTCCAGTTGGGGTGGCTGAGTCTATAAGTATTGGTGCTAGTATGTCCCTCTCGTCCAGTTCGTTGCCGGCTGTTGATGTGGTAGGAAGCGTTGCGGCGGACGCCATTCCTTTAATGCGCGGGGGAACGCTGAGCGTGCCCCACGCGAACTTAATAACTATGAACACTCACTAAAAACGTGTCACTGTCACAGTACATAAATAAACAAAAAATAAAAAAATAAAAAAGCAAAACACTGGCACTAAAATTATCACTGGTTAACACCGCTATCTCCTCCCGGGTGTAACACGGGGAAACAAAACTGTACACTATCCTCCCGGGTGTAACACGGGAATTGGATTTCCAGTGCCTTGGCACGGTTGCGTAAAGCACTACACTTTGATTCCTCCCGGGTGTACTTCGGGCAAAGTGTAGTGCTACGCCACGGCGCTGACCGCGTAGGTTAGCCGGTTGTTGGCGGGCCGACTGCCGCGCTCGGAATCACTCGCGCTCCCTACTGCTGTTCACTTACATGCGACCGCTCTACCTGCTCTCGTCCGACCGACCATCTGACTGAACTGAACTCGAACCATGAACCTGAACCTGACGAGGCTGGCTTGCTGCGGTGTGGCATGTGGCCCAGTGGGAGCGCTAGTGGCGCTCGGTGCGGGACCGGCCGGAACTGCAGAAGCTGCGGTGGCTGTCTCGGCGCTCTTGTCGTGTGTCTCGGCGTTCTTGTCGGCGATGGTATTATCTGGTTTTGGGGCCGATATGGCTCCAGAAACCGGCGAAGTCGGCGATTTTCTGCGATGCTTCTTCTTCCCCATCTCCGAATGGCCGCTAAGACTAGCATTTTTTTTTTTTTTTTTGAAAGGGGAGACAGAAGTAGAGTTGGTAGGATAAAGAGTTGGCTTATCTCGCCAGGATGGGAGCAGGGAAGGGGAAAACTTAGCAACTAAGAACTTAACACTAGGGAAGTAAGTATAGGGTGGGAGTGATGGAGTCCCGCAGTAAGCACCTCCGTTAGTCTTGGTGGCAGTGAGGCTTCCGCGCATTGGCGGGGGCAGGTAATGATATGTCCAGGTCATGACCATGACCATAGGGCCCTGGCCAAGACACATGGGAAAGTAGAAGGTGAATGTGGTTGGGAAGTTGGAGTGAGTTCTTTATTTCAGTTGGTGCGCACTTTAGTGCTTTTTGTGTAGTCACTGCAGGTGGTCCCATGGAATTTTGCCAAGTATGTAGGGTATGATTTGTTCATTTGTTATTCCCGAACTGTCGCAGAGTCCATAGCTGCACTTCTCGGTGCATGGGCTGTCGTAGTGAACGTAGTAGCCACCCCTCTGGACACGTTTGAGATCCGGATGTGTCAATCTGCGTTGAATTGGTTTTGGTTTCACTGGCTGAGGAGTATCTGTTTGTGTTGCAGCGTCTGATGTGGCATATACGGAGATGGTGTTCTCTATCCGAAACAGCTTGCGCTGTATGGAGTCGAGAACTTCAATGTTGTCCAGCTCAATGATGGCAGCACGCAGTTGATGTAGTAGTTTGGCAGCGGCGTTAAATCCTGTTGTGTGATGTGTTAATTGTCGGGCAATCGCTGCGTAGCGCTTGCGGCTTGTCCGTGTCTGCTTTTTGATGTTGGCGTTAAGTGATGAAATTGACTTAGTGAGAGCAGGGACGCTCTCGGCGGCGATATCTCGTACTTCTTGCAGCTCAGTTGTGGTGTCTTGTTGGGGCTGGGTGGTAATCGCCGAAGTTAGTGAAGAGACGGCGCTGGTGAGCTTGTTGCACGCATCCTCGATGTTGCGAAGACGGTTGTCGAGGCCAGTGACCACAGCCTGTAGTTCCTGGGCCTCGGTGCTGCGTAGTTCAGCGTGGGATGCTGCTGCGGCGTATGATGTGCCACGAGAAGTGGGTGCGGCGGCGGAGATTGGTGTTGAGGCCTGTTGTTGCTGTGTAGGTGCGTTGGTTGGTGTTGACTGTCTGTGTTATCTCGGATATAGTGGGCACTGCGCCTGACCTGTGTAGTGGCCGTGGCCGCTGCAGGTGGCGCAGTACCGGCGGCGTCGGCGAAGATCGTGGCTAGTGCATTGTTGAGTGAGGCATGAGGCCCCACAGTAATCACAGCGTGGTGCGGCGCTGCAAGCGGTGGCGGCGTGCCCATAACGGCAGCAACGGCGACATGGTACCTGTCTGGTTGCTCGGCCGGGTTCTGCGGGTAGGCGCCGCCCAAGAAAGAGCAAGCCCGCCCTTAGTGCGGCTTCGCGGTCACGGTTGCTGCTGAAGAGAAGTCGGATGAGGTCTGTCTGTCCGTGGGAGGTGATGATGCGAGTGGCTCGGAATACTGACGGCCACTCCTGTTGTGCTGCAAATAGCACGTGTTTTGCAGGGATGTCCCGTGGCACTCCCCGGATAATGACGCAGGTCCCTGTACGGGGTCCTACGTGAGCAGTCGGCGGCGGAGGAAGGTGGTCGGTAGCCGGCGCTGGTACTGCCGGAGTCTCCGGGATTGGCCCTGCCACTGTCCCTCCCAGAGAGTAGGGCTCCTGCCGTGGCGGTGGTCGCCGCTCGACTGGCAGGCTGGCTTGCTGCGGTGTGGCGTGTGGTCCAGTGGGAGCGCTAGTGGCGCTCGGTGCGGGACCGGCCGGAACTGCAGAAGCTGCGTTGGCTGTCTCGGCGCTCTTAGTGCGTGATGCTGCGATGGCTGTCGCGGCGTTGGTATTGACTGGTTTTGGGGCCGATATGGCTCCAGAACCCGGCGAAGACGGCGGTTTTCGTCGAGGAAGGTGGTCGGTGGCCGGCGCTGGTCCTGCCGGAAACTCCGGGATTGGCCCTGCCACTGCCTTTCCCAGAGAGTCGGGCTCCTGCCGTGGCGGCGGTCGCCGCTCGACTGGCAGGCTGGCTTGCTGCGGTGTGGCAAGTGGCCCAGTGGGAGCGCTAGTGGCGCTCTAAGACTAGCAATTTTTTTTTTTTTTTTTTTTTTACCGTGGAGGGTAAAAACCCGTTACAGGCGGAGGCCGACATGCTAAGGCCAACAGTGTGAGGGTCCCTGCGCCCTGAAGGGGGAGGGTTACTCACTAAAAAACCCCTCCACGTGTTAGTTCGTACAATGCTAAGGTTTCGTGCATCATCGTGCGTTAGTCGGGTCCCGCATAGCACCCCGGTTAGTACTTGAAAGCTTTAAGCTGGCATGTGTTCATGCGAGCGAGTCAATTGTTACTTTTTGGTAATGCCCATGAAACCTGGACATGACCAAGAGAGATAAATGCATTGTTAAATTTGTATTGATATTAGACGCAGTTACGCTTACTTATGATTAGGTTGCACAGGCATAGGCCTGTTAGTCAAGATGTAATTTGTGTGGTGCTTAATTCTAGGGTTGCACAGGTATTTATTTACCTGCCAGTCGTTATACTACCTGCTAATGTTAGTGTTAGCATACGTGAGGTTATTCGTGCAATGTTTCAGCTTATATCTAGTGTTTCACAGGTGTTTACCTGCCAGTCGTTATAATATTTGCTAATGTTAGAGTTAGTGTCACTAAAGTTGATCGTGCAATATTTGAGCTTATATCTAGCGATGCACAGGTGAAACCTGCAAGTCGTTGTGAGATAAGCTAATGTTAGTGTTGGAGTGAAAAGATATTTTCGTGCAATAATTAGGCTTATGTCTAGTGTTGCACAGGTATGTACCTGCAAGTCGTTAGAATCACCTAATGGTCTGTGATTTTTACGCATGCTTGGATTAAATGTTATCATGCTAGATTTCTTCTTGTCTGCCCTAGGCAGGCATGTCTTGTATAAGCGTTTGTCCTGGTCTCGCCGTGTCGTCGGAGTGTCCTACTCCATCATACGGTGGCCCGCTTTCACCGCGCACGTAGGACACTGGTGGGAGGCCCTAGTTCTCCCGATCCGCCTCGGCATTGCCGAGGGCTTGTAGGGCTCTGTGGCAGGCTGCGGTCTGAAACAGGGAATAAGGAAGGTTTAGTTGTGAGGTGAGAGGGAACAGTCCTCTGTCAGAGTTTGGTTTAGTCGTGTAGTAGGTTGTTCAAGAATTCCTCTACTTCCGTGTTATTTGAAGTTAAATTTCTGTCGAAAAGCGCTAGCGGTCTAGCGTGTTTGTAAATTTCCATGGTATAGTTACCTAGGTTCGTTACTAATGGGTTGTGATGTTTATGCAAGTGTTTATACGTATCGTGTGAGAGCTTTTTAATGAATTGCTCTATCGTGTGCATTTTTAATTCGTCGTGAAGTAAGTCCGCTGTAGGGCACTTTTGCTACCATTCGCAGTATTTTATTTTGTAGCCTTTGTAGGCGCATAATATGTGTTTTTGCGGCATATCCCCAAACCGGAGCAGCGTAAGTGAGTATAGGGCGGATAAGCGTCTTATATAATGTTAGTCCCATTTTGAGTTTTAGATGCGAGTTTATGTTTATAAGGGGATATAGTTTGCCTAATTGGGCGTTCGCTTTTCCCCTTATTTGGAATATATGCTGCTTCCATGTGAGTCCCTGGTCCATTTTAAGCCCTAACCAGGTGACTGTTTTTCCACTCAATGGTCTCTCCAAATATGGTGAGTGGTGGAAGCTGGTGTTTTCCTAGTCTATGGTTGACTCTTTTGGTAAATATGATGGCCTGCGTTTTCTTGGCATTCACCTTAATTCTCCATTTGGTGAACCAATCCTGTAGCTCGTTAAGGGCGTTTTGTAGCCTCCTGTGTATGAACTCGACTTTCCCCGATTGCGCTACGATTGCCGTGTCATCTGCATAGATGAATAAGTTCGTGTTGGGTGTTTTCGGGATATCGTTCATTGTTATATTAAAGATAATCGGCCCCAATATACTTCCTTGTGGGACTCCCGCTTTTATAGGGCGGGGTGAAGAGAGGTGGTTGTTAACTTTGGACTGGAATGTCCGATTATGTAGATAGTTTGCGATGAGTTTAATTAGAGAGTCGTGTATATTTAGTGTTTTGAGCTTCTTGAGCAGGCCCGCGTGCCAAACTCTGTCGAACGCGCGTTCTACATCAAGTAGCAGTGCGCCTGTCGATTTTCGGAAGTTGAACCCATACGTGATGTGTTCAGTGGCTCTCAGTAGTTGGAGGGTTGTGGAATGGCGAGCGCGGAATCCGAATTGTTCATTTATAGTTATGTTTTGTTTGATTAGTTGTGCATTTAGGCGTTTTAGTATTACTTTTTCGAGTAGTTTTCCCAGTATGCTTAGTAGACTAATTGGTCTGTAGCTCTGTGGGTTCGAGAGGTCTTTGCCCTTCTTGGGAAAGTGTACGACTATAGCTGACTTCCATCTGTCAGGGTAGTACCCTTTCTCTAGCACATAATTGAAGATTTTGGATAGTAGTTTGATGGCATCTTCGGGTAGGTTGGCTAAGGCTACCGCCGGGATGCTGTCTGGCCCAGGGGCCTTTCGTTTCGGTAAATGTTTAATGAGCCATTTGATTTCGCTGGGACATGTTTTTCTTATTTTATTGTGAGTTATTTGGTCTTTATATTCGCGCGTTTCTTCTTCGGTTTCGGCGGTGAATTGTGGGCAAGAGGGGGCGGTGTTTGGGGTTAATGTTTCTTGCAGTGCGTCCGCGAGTGCATTTGCTTTTTCTTTGTCGGTGGTCGCTATGTTTTGATTTGTATGGAGTGGAGGGATTTGCACTTTATCGCGTGTTAGGCAGCGAGCTACTTTCCACACTGAGTCTCGTTCATAATCGAGATTCTCCAGTGTGTTCTGCCATTGCCTCGAGACGTGATTTGCGATCCTTTCGCTTACTATGCTATTTAGGTGTTTAACGTACTCGAGGTGTGTTAAGTGCCGCGTTTTTTGCCATTTGCGTCTGGCTCTGTTCCTTTCGGCTGTTAGAGAGGTTATGTCTTGTGGGAGTTTAGATTGATGTTGCCTAGGCCGGCTCATAGGCACTGAGGCAGCTGTGGCTATTTTTATGGCCTTTTCCAATTGGATGACCGCTTCGTTGGTGCTTTCGTTAGTGTTTAATGGGACAGTGGGCAAGTTTTTGCTTACAGTGTCTGCAAATTTGTCCCAGTTCGCTCTGTTATAGTTTGGGCGTATAATTGGCGGGATTAGAGCTGCATTGCCCTCTAGTGTATTTATGAGGGGCAGATGGTCGGATGACAGCTCATTCATAACTTTGAGTTGTGTTCTGCGTGTTATGTTTTTGGACAGGGCTAGATCTAGCACGTCAGATCTGTGTGTCCTGCAATATGGAACGTAAGTATGTTCCTCTGGAGTATGGATTAAGAGGTCCGAGTTGTTTTCGAGGTGTAATAAAGCTCGTCCCTCTTTATTTGGTGTTTCGCATTGAGATCACCGGCAATTAGGGCCCTATTGTGCTGCTGCGTTAAGTCCGTTATATCGGATGTTATTAAAGTACCAGGGGGGGCATAGGCCGCCGTTATGAGCACTTTGTTGTTGTCGAGTGTAATTAGTACGCTGGTGGTTTCCAAGTTTTGGAGTTGCGCAGGGGGGCCAGGTCGTGTTGTATATCGTGTTTAATAATGACCGCGGTGCCACCCCCGCGCCCGTCTCTGTCTGTTCGGTGTGTCGTGTATCCGGGGATGTTGAATCTATGGTTGTCTTTGAGGAGAGTTTCTGTGATAAGGGCTATATGAATATTGTTACGGGAGAGGAATTCCTTGAACTCTGTCTTTTTGCGTCTAAGTCCCCTAGCGTTCCATGTCATGATGTTTAAATAGTTTTTATAGGCCATCTTGATACTTAGATGAATCCAGGTGTCACCAGCAGCTGGAAGAAGTCTCTATACGACGCTAGTATGGAGCGGACCTCCGACAATTCCGCTTCCATCAGCAACCCGAGGATGTGCCCTGCTGTCTCCCTCAGGTCGCCGTCTTCCATGCCGGTGCTAAGTACACGCCGGTACAGTTGCCTCTGGTGGTGTAGTCGTGGGTCTCGGGTCTCTCGGGGTCGTCTCTGTTGATCTGGCCGGTCCCTCCGTGCCATGCGCGGCACTCCACGGGGCTGGCGGGGCGTCCTGGAACATGACGGTTCCTCAGCGACCGTAGCTTGTGCCACAACCTCAGCCACACTTGGCACTGGTGGAGCCCGCTCGGGCAATACACCCCGCGCCCGGCTTCCAGCTCCCACGGCCGCGTGTCTACCAGTCCCCTGGAGGGTACGTGCCGCCGCCACATGGCGCTGGTATTCGGGGCAAGCCCGGTACCTGGCCCCGTGGCCCTGGCGCAGGCATAGCGCGCACGTTCTCAGGGGGGGCGGAACATCGCAGCCACGAGAATCGTGGTCACCGGTGCACTTGGAGCACACCCTAACCGCGGCCGAGCACCTCGCCTCTGTGTGCCTGAGCTGTTGGCACTTGCTACACTGGACCGGTATGACCGGTCGCCTGTACATCTCCACCTTCACTCGAAAGTGGAGTATACATTCGACCTGCCTTAGTCGGTCCAGGTCGTCCGCCGTCGCCAGGTCCACCAGATAGAACGGGAGAGGTGTTCTGGCCTGGTCGTAACGCCTAAGTTGCGTTACACGCAGCACTGAAAAGTGCGCGGCACGCAACTCAGCCTTAATGGCCTCCTCCGCCCCATCATAGTAGACGTGCTTTATCACGGCACGGAAGGATTGCTGCTCGTCCTGCTGCCTCGTGAGCTGAATGTTGAGTCCCTTCTGCCGCAGAAAGGCACACATGTGTGCATAGTCCACGGGGGACGACATGCGCACCAGGAAGTCCCGCGACAGCGGGGCCCTGGTCACTGTGTAGCCTTCATTGGCATATTGGGAGTCAAACTCTTGCAGGGTCTGAAACAGCGTGACGTGGTGTTTAGACACGTAGATTGGCGCTTGCATCCTGGGTGCTTGGAGGGGGGCAGTAGGGGCAGGAACCGCAACCGGGTCTGGTCTGGAGGAGGGGCCGGCTACGGGGCTTACGGAAGGGGCCAAGGGAGCAGGTTGCTGGTTTGACTGAGGTGGTGGTGTGGAGTGGTTAGAGCCAGGAGGGGAGACGAGAGGAGGCGGGGTAGGGGGCAGAGAGGGGACTGATACGGCGGAAGAGGAGCGGGATCTAGGGAGGGGGGTATTCAGGGCAGACGGATTCGGTGTGGGAGTCCGGCCGAGCTCAGGCGTCGCGGCTGGGCCGTTTACCGCCTGAGCTGCGGCTGGGGGGATCACGGACGGTGTCACTGGGTGGGAAGTAGGGATGGGGTTAGGTGGGGGAGATTCAGGGGCTGAGGGGCCACCAACGTCCAATTGTCGCTTAGTGACCCTTCCACGGGTCGTGCGCATCTCACCAGGAGATCGCTTCACTGAGGACTTCTTGGACTTGGTCATACTGGGATGGAGAGATGGAAGTTATAGAGTGGAGAACAGTAAATAAATAAACTATATGCCCTAACAATCCCTAACTTGACCTCGGAAGAGTTTCGGAAAAGAAGAAGAAGTAAAAGCCTAGAGGGGGACCTAACGGGGAGCTTAAAAACTAAATAGTAAAGAGGAAAATAGTTTAGTAGAAGAGAAAGAGCAGTTAGTGGGCGCTAAAAAGCCCGAAGTACAGAGGTCCTGCCCTAAGGCGCCTAGATTCCAGTCAGGTGACTGTTGGCTACAGACTTGTACTTCTACCCAGCTAAGCTGTTGGTGTGCCTGCACAGGCGGGTTCTAGCTGGCGGGAACTGATGCTGCAATCGCCGGGCGTCCGGGAGCGTGAGTGGCGGCCTGCGCACTACGCTTGCTGAACTGGAAGATCTCTCGGAATCCCTTCTTCACGCTTTTAAGCAAGCTTGGAGGGCTCTTCAAAGCAGCTGCAGACGATCTCGAAGTTCCCGATGCCTCTGACCGACTAGTCCCCTGGGTGATGGTCATTAAGGGGTTATCCTCCCTATGGGAGGCGCCCTTGACCTTGGACCATTCCGGGATTAGATCCCTTACTGGTTAAAGATGGTAAAATTCAAAGAAGACGGTGGTTAGATGGTGGAGTATAAGTTGTGGATGAAGAATTAAAAGATGGTATGAAAGTGTATTGTGTTGGGATGATTTTTTTTTTTTTTTGATGGATATGGTATACTGTTGATTATGGGGATGGTGATTTGTCAGAGTCGGTTATTGGTAAGTACCAGTCTGGGTCGCTTGTATGTCTCGCCGGGGTCTATGTCGTACTCCCCGAGACCTCTTATTAGTTCATTAAAACTGCCTGGAAGCCTGGCGTAGAAGGTGTTGGCAAGGCTCTTGATGAAGTCGATGAGCGTTGGGAGTTTGAGGTCTTTATGTATGTTCTCGTTGGGGATGTACCAATCAGCGGCTACTGAAGCTCTTAGGTAGCGGTTCTGCAGTACCTGTAGTGGGTAGAGATTGGTCCTCGCTGCAGCACCCCAGACTTGACAAGCGTAGGTTAGAGCTGGCCTTACAACTTGCTTGTACACTAGGATTTTATTTCTTAGTGACATTACGGATTTTTTATTGTACAAGGGGTACAATAATCCTAAGCGTCTGTTGATCTTGCAGACTAGGCTCATGATATGTGGTTTCCATGTTAGTTTCACGTCCAATTTGACGCCTAAGTAAGTGGCTTCCGTCGACCAGGGAATGTCAACTCCTGACAGACGTAGGTTGTTCACATCTTGTAGATGACGTCTCGTAAAAGTGATGGCCGTGGATTTGGCGGCATTGATGTTAAGTCGCCACGTGGCAAACCATACAGTTAGCATGTCGGCGTAGCGTTGCAATCTTTACACTGCAATATCGTGATGTGATGAGTCTGAGGTTATTGCAGTGTCGTCAGCAAAGAGGTATAGGTTGCAGCCCCTATGAGTAGGAAGGGTGTTGATGAATGTCAGAAATAGCAGAGGCCCCAGAACACTGCCTTGGGGTACCCCTGCGTTGATTCCATATGGTTGTGAGTGTATGCTGTCCTTGGTGACAACAAACGTCCGGTTACTGAGGAAATTGCTCATCATGTGTACCAGATATGACGGGGTGTCGTAGTGTATAAGTCTATGTAGTAGACCTTGATGCCAGACGGTATCGAAGGCCCGTGATATGTCCAAGAAGAGGGCTGCAACATAGTGCCGATGGTTAAATCCACGTATAACATCATCCACGATACGTAGGAGTTGGTGTGTGGTAGAGTGCTGTCGACGGAAGCCAAATTGTTCTGGTCGAAGGATGTTTTGATTGTCCAGGATATTTTGAAGACGTTTTTGAAGCACCTTTTCGAACAGTTTACTGATGGCCGGTAGGAGACTTATAGGTCTATGGTTTACGGGATGTGCAGCATTCTTTCCCGGCTTAGGCAGTGTGATAATGTGGGCATGTTTCCATGCGGCCGGGAAATGTGCTAGTCGCAGAAGACTATTGAAAAGGTGCACAAGTATAGCAGTCCAGTTTGGTGGTAAAGATTTGAAAGCGGCATATGGCAGGTTGTCATTGCCCGCCGCTTTGTATGGACGGACAGAGGCCACTATTTTGCTAACTTCCTCTATCGTGGTCAGGCACACTTCTTCAGCGTCGAAGGGTTCGTCAAGGTATTCGCGAACTTTTTCTTCGACGTCGTTAGTCAGCTCATCGTCGAGACTTTGCGCAGGATGGAATGTCGAGGCAAGATGTTCAGCCATCAACTCAACTTTTTCTCTCATAGACTGGGCAACTCTATTGCCGTCTGAGAGTGGAGGATCGGAAGAGGGAACTCGCAATATAGCCTTAGACATTCTCCAGAGAGAAGAGTCCTCTGTATCGAGAGTGCCTAGGCGTCGTTCCCACTCTTCATTACTGTGGTCTTGGAGCTCCAGTTTGACGATGCTCTGGAGACGATTCCACTCTCTCTTATCTATGGGACTGCGTGTTTGTTGATATTTGCGCCGTGCCTTGTTTTTTGTGGCGATGAGCTGACGTATGGCTTGCGGAAGTGGCTTCATATCCTGGAAGAAGCGACGTCGAGGAGGAGTGGCTTGAGACATAGCTGCAGTCATGGTGCTGGTTATTTTGGATGCGAGTTGGTCTGCATCTTCAGTATTGAGGCATGGCTGGATTTCAGGCTGTTGTTCTGCCATAAGAGCTTTATATTTAACCCAGTCGGTTTTTCGTGGATTTATGCTATTTGGACGGGCTTTGGGTGTTGGCCGTGCCTTGAAAAACAAAAGCACCGGGTAATGGTCCGACGAAAGCTCAGGGATGGAGAAGATTTGTGGATGGCACCGAATGTTTTGCACAATGGCGATGTCCAGCCAGTCAGGTGGTCGACGGTCTCCATAGGTAATGGTTGGAGATGCTGGAGCAAGTGCAACAAGGTTACGTTGCTCTAGGTACCTTTCCAGGACCATGCCTCTGTGGTTGCGGATGGTGGAATTCCAGCACGGGCTTTTGGCGTTAAGGTCTCCCATGGCTATGGTGGCCGAGCCATGTGTGAATACAGCATCCAGGTCTTGTGTGCTGATTCTTCTGCCTGGTGGTATATATAAAGAATATACATTAAATGGACCTCTGTCAGTAGCCAATTGGACGCCAGTTCCTTCCAAGCCTTGAGTGGTGATTAGCTGGAGGCGATGGTGTTGTATGTTGCGACTAATGTAAATAGCCGTGCCCCCAAAACCGTCATCTCGGTCGCTTCTGTGACAGATCATTCCTGGGATAGTGGCTTTCTGGTTTCCAGACAGATGGGTCTCCTGGACCAGTAGGAAGTTTATTTTATTAACTGCAAGAAAGTTCCTCACTTCTTGCAGTTTCCCACGGATGCCGTTGGCATTCCAGGAACAGATCCTGATCCCGAGAAGGTTGGTAAGCTGATTACTCCTGTCCGCCATATTTACTCATGAACGTAAAGACGGTGTATACCAGGACAGTTTGCGAGGCAATTGTAGCAGGCCTATGTGCAAGGGCTTCAGCCAACACAGATGCGAAGTCCGCCTGTAGATGGAGTGGAATTTTTTCCATTAAGCTCAAGAATTGTGCGTCAGGCACTAAAGGAGATGCAGATGGTGGTGCTGGCTGTGGATATGCCAGTAAACGTTTCTGGGCTGTTTGCCGAGGCGGTAGTGGGACATATTGCCCAGCTGGAGCTCTTGCTTGCACATTGGGAGCACCTTTAGGGGCGGTCCTGATGGTGGTTGGTGCAGTTGGTAGCTGTTGTGGAGCAGTTGTTGTAACAGCAGGTACAACTGCAGGCGAAGCCAGAGGTATTTCTGGCTGTGTAGAATTAGTAGATTGAGACATGGACGTCTTAAGTGCTGCAGCATAATCCGTGTGTTGCACGGGCTCAACTGGGCCCAGTCCAGGAAAACGGGCGCCACGGAATGCCTCCTTTGGCAGACCTAGTGGATTTCCACTTTTAGGTGCAGCGTCATAACGCGTACGCTGGCCGTTTTTATTGAGGTGCATCTCAATACGCGCTTCTTGCCACACCGGGCATTTTGCGTATCTGCACGAGTGCTCACCTCCACAGTTGTAGCACTTTTGTTTAGTGCCTTGAATTCCAGGCAGTTGGCAATCTTGACGTTTATGTCCTTGCTCACCACAATAGGAGCATACAGGTTTTAGGTGACATCCTGCTGCACTATGTTGGAACTGCTGGCAGTTGGTGCATTGCAGTGGTTTTGCAGGAGGACGATATGCCTCTACGCGGATGAGCGCATTAAACATGTGCGTTTCCTTATATATGTTGTTGGAGTGGGTCTCCTTCTTCAGGGCCACCCTGAAGTGTGGTAACAAACGTGGAGGTTGACTACGATTTGAACGTAGTTGGCCCACTCTTTCCACCGCGTAGTTTAAGGATTTCAGGTGTTCAGTCACTTCTGCCTCAGTGATGTACATCAGCAGATCTTTTAGGGTGACATACATCAATTTTTCATCTGGCAGCAAGGTGGATAAGTACTGCACAGAAGCTTCATTCAGTACCTTTCTTATGGCACGGTGGTCTTCCGGACTGCTAGGTACAAACGCCACAGTACCACTCATGTTTCTGATATTGAATTGCACGTTCGGGTGTGAAGTGCTCAGAAACTTCGTTAAATCCCGGCCTTGTTTGGGATCACGCAGAAATATTGGAGTGGTCTTGTTGGATTTTGGGACTGTGGCGTTGTTCTGTGTATTTGCAGTGGCGCCATCAGATGTGTCCATGTTTGTATCGATGTTGCTTGTAGTAGGTGCAGTTTCAGCATTACTAGTTGAAGCTAGCGGCTGAAATTTATTTGCAGTTGAGGTGGTGGTTTGTTTAGAGGAGGGCCCAACATTCCTCTTTCTTTTAGAGCTGGCAGTTTGCCACTCTTGGCCTTGTGTGGTGTTAGATCTTACATAGTCAGCTATGTAAGAATCTATGGCCTCAACACGAAGTTTGTGTGCGGCCATCGTTTTGTATAGTGTGGCGAGATCAGCTCGCGACACACTGTCGTCATGCAGATTCTGCAGGAGATGCTGGTCTGCCTGCGCGATGTATAAGGCCCTTGCCTTTTTCTCATTAACGAGAGTGGCATACACGTCCGTAGATATTGGCGACGGTGGGCTTATAATTAATGGCTGGTCCATAAATAATTGCAGATTTCCTCCCTGTAAATAATAGGTGGAAGGAGTAGGATGTGGTGTTTCTGCATGCATCGGTGTAGGATGAGGTACTTGAGGTGTAGATAGAGTCGACATTTTTTATTTATTGTTGAGTCAAAACTATGTCTGTCACGTCAAGTTTAGTTTAAGCGAGCGCTGGGTGGCTCAGATAACAGAGGGCCCGGACCGTTAGGCGCCTTATCAGTCAAAAGACTGATGGCTAGGACCTTGTTACCTTACCCGCTTGGTAAGTCTTTAGGTAAGCTAGTGCTTTAAAAGCACAAAGTTGGTCTCGAAGAACTGCCGAATATCGACGAAATTCTTCAGCCAATCCACTGCTCCAATACAACAGCCAATCTCTTGGCTGCGTTGTCTTCCACAAGAAGAAAGAATGCTGTCTCGGCGATTGATGCAACAGCATATACTGTAGCGAATAGCGCTCGAGGAGCAAAAACCAAACACGTCCGTTCGCTGTGAAGCTTCAGGACGAACTGACCGACTAGCATTTTTTTTTTTTTTTTTTTTTTTTTTTTTTTGAAAGGGGGAGACAGAAAGAGAGTTGGACTGGAGAAAGAGTTGGCTTATTACGCCGGGGTGGGAAAAGGGTTATGGGATGGAGTTTTCTCGGGGGGGATAAGGGAGAAGTGTAGCGTAGGTGGGGAGGTACCGCCGAAGCACCCTCGCAGTACGTTGGGGTACAGCCGGTAAAATTACCGGCATCGCATGAGGATTGCCGGGTGACAGTCATGAACAAGTCCTGACTGTCACACGCGGGATGTAGACGTAGGATATGGTTAGGAGTAAGGATTATTATTAACGCCGGAGGCTGTGTAGAGGGTTCCGAGGAACTGCGATGTCTGCGGTGGCACTTGATTTTCAAGTGTGCAGAAAATCAGAAGCGTCGAAGCCTGATGCACTGCAGAGTCTTCTTCTGCACCTGAAGTCGCAGGGACGTCCAGGATGGCTGTTGAAACCATATCTGTTGAAGCGGTCGAATTCTTCCTGAGTCGGTATCCTGCGTTCGGTTGTCTGTAGAGTTGGCGTTGCTAGTTGAGGCGAAGAGGTCCAGGTCTGTCTGTTGGTTTCTGATGTGAGTATGTCGGTCTGCGTGTAGGCTTCGTGTGTCGTGGTTGCAGTTGCAGTTTGGTTTGCCATTAGTTGTTGAAGTGTCTGTTGTATAGAGTCCATGGAGGTAGTGGTGTAGTCGTCCAGATTCCAGGTCGTGGTGCAGAGTTGTTCCAGGATTTTTACTGCTGCGTTGAAGTCGACGTAATTTTGAAGAAATCGTTGGTGAATTAAAGTGATAGCTTTACTGTGTATCCTTCGATGAGAGTTGGTTTTCTTGTTGTTTCTCCGGATGTCTGTGCGAAGTGACGTCAAACGGCCAGTTGTGGAGTTGTGTTGCTTGCGTCCTGCGTCTATGGCGTCTTGCAGTTGAGTTTGGACAGTAGCAGTAGAGGTGGCTATGGTGGACACGGCAGCGGTGATTTGAAGTAAGGTCTCGTCGATTTTGTCAAGTCTTTGGTGAAGATGATGGACGTCGTGGCGGATGTCCTCTGTATCGTTCCTGGGCAGTGATGCTCTTGCAGTGGCGGCGACGGTTGGAGTGTGCTGTTGCGCTGGTGAAGATACTGCGTTGGTTGGTGTTAGACGGCGAGGAGGCTGTGAGGCTGCGGTGGCAGGTGCTGGTTGGCGAAGAGGCTGTGAATCTGCGATGGCTGGTGCTGGTAGCGAAGACGAAGCTCTTGGGTAACATGGGCACTGCGCCTGGCCTGTGAAATGGCCGAAGCCATTACAGGTGGCGCAGTACCGGCGTCTTCTGCGTAGGTCGTGGCTGGTGCAGTCCTGTGTGAGGCACTGGGCCCCACAATAGTGGCACCTGGGAGCAGCGTTGCATGTGGTGACGTCATGACCAAATAGACAGCATCGGCGGCATGGCACTCGTTTGGTGGTTCTGGCTGGCTCGACGAGCAGGCGTCGCCCGAGTAGGGTTAGACCCGTCCTCAAGGCAGCTTCGCTGTCGGTGATGTCTGCGAAGACGATTCGAAGCAGTGGTGAAGGTCCCTGAGAGGTGATGATGCGAGTGGCCCTCACTGCAGAGGGCCACTTCTGTCTTGCCGCGTGTAGTACATGTCTCTCAGGGATGTCTCGAGGCACTCCTCGTATGATGACACTGGTCCCCTGGAAGGGACCAGAGTGTGCAGGCGGCGATGGTGAGATGTCCGGAAGATGGGCGGTAGACTGTGGTGAAGCCGGCAATCCCGGGACTGGCACTCCCACTACCATTCCCGGGGAGCTGACTCTCTGGCTTGGCGATTGGTTCTCTAGCTGCGGTGTAGTGGCGCTAGGTGTGGCTCCGGACGGAACTACGGCGACTGCGCTGACTGCCTCAACATTTTCTGGTGTGGCGATGGTTTCAGGTTCCCGGGACGGTGAGGCTCCATTGCCCGGTGTAGACGGCGATTTCCTGCGCAGCTTTCTTCTTCCCATGACGTCCTCAACACGGCTTCCACGTCTAGCTCGCACGACCGACTAGCAAGAGTGAATCGACCAGTACTGTCAGCCAGTACGTACCGAGTAGAAAACACCCAGTCTAGTGTGGAGGTGGTTCACCACACAGATTCCAACGGAGAATAACCACAAGCAACACTAAATTAATAAATTATAGAGCTGTGAAATTAAATGAAGTGCCTGAGAGCGCAATAAGATTATTTACAAGAAACGTAGATGTACAGGAATATAATGACAAGAGAATAACAAACCATGCTGCTGAAGAGTTCGTGTCGGTAGCAAGGGATTTCACTATAGGAAATGAATCTGAAAGCGCTAAAAATGGCATCTTGAGTGCAGTGAGAAACAAAAGATAACGGAAGTCAATGGATTGCCTCATGAATTGAGGTTAAAAGTCGGTATTAAGTACATGATAACGAGTAACATAGATGTAGAGGATGTTTTAGTCAACGGAGCATGCGGCATACTCAAAGAAATTGATTTGAAACCCAATTCCGGTGAACCTAATATAATATTCCTGAACTTTGGTGACGAAAATGTTGGTCGAAAAGCAAGAATGGTACGATTCAGTTACATGAAAAACATAAATATTAATCAAAATTTTACTCCATCAGATATAAAAAGGCAAATATTAAATGTATTAAACAAGCTGGAGCAACAAGTAATTCGAATACAGTTTCCGGTTGTGTGCGCCGAAGCACTGAGTATCCATAAAGGTCAAGGACAAACATATAAAGGAATATCCATCAACTTTACAAAATGCAAAAGAATTAGCAGGCTTTATGTTGCTTTGAGTTATACCTTTTAGGTGAAGTTAAATATCCCCAGGTCCCTAGAGGCAGTGACCCTATAATGGCAGAAATATTTAGATTAAGATAAGAAATGTGTCTGAAATTGTCTTATAATACTTTAAGGGAGGACAGAGGAATAAAAATCATCTACCAAAATGTTAATTCACTGCAGAATAAAATAGACTGTATAAGGTCAGATCAATGGTACAACTACGGGGACATACTAATATCCAGTGAAACTTTAGCCTCTCTCCAACATAAATTGAGTATAGATGGTTTCAGAGAAATGTTACAAAATTCGTATGTTCTGATATACATGTATCAGAACATACGAATTTTGTAAAATTTAACATATATATAAGAAAAGATTCAATTACAGGATGTAAATTACATTAATACTGTAGATAATGCAGGCCACATTGATTTAATTTCATTTCAAATTAAGAAGCACTACGTAGTCTGTGGATACAAGTCTCCCAGAGCCAGAAATAATACTTTTGAAGATGCTATACATAAAGCTTTTAAAAATATGAATTTGGATCCAATCGTCTTAATGGGCTATTTTAATTACGATAATTACGAGGAAACAAAAACAAAATATATATCGAGCTATTTGGGTAGATTTAATTTAAGAAGTAAGCTGAACACTAACATTTAAACAACAAACTTTAATACTCAAGTAGACATCATATCTTCCAATATTGACATTCCAGCAGGTGTATATAAAATATTCTTTTCTGACCATAAGCTATATATGCAGAGAGGTAGGAGTGGAACTGAAAAATTCAATGACACAGCTGCGATTTGAACCACAGACCCTCCGCTTGCTAGGTGGGTGCTCTAACCATTAAACTACTGTGACAACCTGCCAGAATGACATTGAATTCTCAAACGAGTTCTATCTCTTAAACATTGCCCACAGACGGTTTGTGTGTTTAAAATCACCAACAGTAAGTTTGTTGGCATAAATAAATAATAACTATATATGCAGTCTTAAGCATTACATAGAAGGGGCACATTTTGCAATGATCCTACTCAGGCAGGGGCACGCGCCACACTGCAGTTACTGGTAACTTCAAGTCATCACGTATTCTAAGTCTATATATAAGCATTTTAACTAAAGTATAACAATTTCTGTTACATATTATACGAGGTCTGCGATTGCAACAATATCTAACCTGCCTGAAGCCTGAACTTATAGAGACGCTGGAATATAAGTCCAGGTTCAGTGCAGCCCGAAATAAGAAAGGTCTCATTACTTCACATGATGGAGGATGCAAGAGAGGTCTCAATGAGCAGAAATATGGCAGACTTCCACTGGCGGCCATTGCTTGCATTGCAGGTTGTGCAACGACCAGACTTTTCTCTAAATTGTTCTGCATCAAATCACTACTTCATTTCAATTTAATTGTATTTTAGAATTGAGAAACGAATAAAATTATTCCACCTTTGCATTTTCCGAATTCTTATATAAGACATAGATTTTTACTTTCTCTACTACATAGTAAAGTAGATGAAGTATTGTACGAGTGTTACACCCAAAAATTCGATGTCTAGATTTCACGAAAATATATGTTTTGAGACCCCTTGAACAAAAAACGAATTTTTAGAAAAAGGCCCGTGTGCGCGTGTGTTGTGCCTCTCTGTCTGTCTGCCTTTCCGTCCGTCCGCCCGTCTCTCTTTCTGTCTGTCAGTCTGTGGATAGCATAACTCAAAAACGAAAAGTCGGTTACAAACCAAAGTTGATATTTAAGTTTAATGCCTTTTAAGGATGCAACACGAAGATTTTGAAGAAAATTGCTCCCTCCAAAACTCCCCTCTACATGAAAAATTTTTCGAAATTTTTTATTATCTTGAAAATGGCTCTAACGATTTTGATTAAAATGCGTATTTATTACAGCTTCGCGGGTGATCAGCCGTGTGAGGTTTAAAAACATTGAGCTTTCGGCCATAGAGTATACAATGGCGGAAAGCTCAATGTTTTTAAACCTCACACGGCTGATCACTCGCGAAGCTGTAATAAATAACGCACGCCGTGAAAGCTTTAATTCTTAAAATGCGTATGTTTCTAATATTTTTATAACAAATTAAATGTATATTTTGAATATTCTGGCCATAGCCCATGAACACCTATTTATTCTCGATGACTTTTGCATAACTGGTAAACCGTAAGAGATAGCCCAAATCTTACTATACAAAATTGTATATCTTGCTAAAATACACAATTTATGTCTGAATAAAGTGTTTGTAGAGTGAATCATTTCGGAGATATTCCTCGTTATTTGTGCAAGTTTTGGAGAGCTTAGGCTTCTGTCAAATGGAACATCGCGATTTATTGTTTATATGTCAACCGCACAAAGAGAACGGAATTTGAAAGCCTTAAAATATTTGACTATCGTTCAAAGCCTACTGTATTCCCACTATCCCATTGCACGTGGAAGAAAACGAATACGATAATATCTGCAAATGTTTATCCTAACTAACACGATAAAGATAAAAAAAAAAAAAAAAAAATAAGAGTTTGTAAGAATGGTTAGTACAAGAGCAGAAAAAGTCATGTGAGTGCAACACGTCGGATTTTTAGAAAAAGGTCCCTGTGTGTCTGCTGTGGACAGCATATTTCAAAAACGAAAAGTCGGTTAAAAACCATAGTTTGTAGTTGAGTTTAATGACTTTCAGGGATGCGACACGAAGATTTTGAAGAAAATTGCTCCACCCTAAACTAATTGCTCCACCCTAAACTATACTCGACATGGACAATTTTCGAAAAATTTGATTTTCTTGAAAATGGCTCTAACGATTTTCATTAAAATGACATATATTTAAAATATTTTTATGACAAACGAAATATAAACCTTTACTTTTCTTACTATAACCTATGTAGTCCTGATTATTCTGGATCACTTTTCAACATCTCGAAAATTAGAGTACACAAAATCTTACTGAAAAAATGTAGATCTTACTAAAACTGAATTTATGCCCGAATAAAGTCTTTTGTAGATTGCACAGTTTCGCAGCTATACCTTGACATTTGTGTCCGTCTCGGAAAGTTATCTTTCGTTAAGTACAACATTATTGTTTATTTTTACCTTCTCTACTGGTAAGTAGAGCAAAAACTGTATGCCACACAAAAATTCAATGTTAAGATTTCACCGGAATATGATATAACTCAAATATTTAAAAAAAAAAAAAAAAAAAAAAAAAAAAAAAAAAAAAAAAACAACAACAACAACTTAGAAAACGGCCTCTGTGTGTCTGTCCATCTGTCAATCTGTGTGACAGACTGCGCGCTGCATAAACGGCCTGTGTGTGTGTATATGCCCATTGTCAGTCTGTGCGACAAACTGTGGACAGCATAAACGGCCTGGGTGTGTATATGTCCACCTGTCAGTCTGTGTGCCAGACTGTGGGCAGTAAAAGCGGCCTGGGTGTGTATATGTCCATCTGTCAGTCTGTGTGACAGACTGTGCGCAGCATAAACGGCCTGGGTGTGTATATGTCAATCTGTCAGGCTGTGCGACAAACTGTGGACAGCATAAACGGCGTGTGTGTGTATATGTCCATCTGTCACTCTGTGCGACAAACTGCGGACAGCATAAACGGCCTGGGTGTGTATATGTCCAGCTGTCAGTCTGTGTGCCAGACTGTGGGCAGCATAAGCGGCCTGGGTGTGTATATGTCCATCTGCCAGACTGTGTTACAGACTGTGGGTAGCATAAACGACCTGGGTGTGTATATGTCCATCTGTCAGTCTGTGTGCCAGACTGTGGGCAGCATAAGCGGCCTGGGTGTGTATATGTCAATCTGTCAGTCTGTGTGACAGACTGTGGGCAGCATAAGTGGCCTGGGTGTGTATATGTTCATCTGTCAGTCTGTGTGACAGACTGTGGGCAGCACAAACGACCTGAGTGTGTATATGTCCATCTGTCAGTCTGTGTGACATATTACGGACAGCATAAGCGGCCTGGGTGTGTATATGTCCATCTGCCAGACTGTGCTACAGACTGTGGGCAGCATAAACGACCTGGGTGTGTATATGTCCATCTGTCAGTCTGTGTGACAGACTGTGGGCAGCATAAACGGCCTGGGTGTGTATATGTCCATCTGTCAGTCTGTGTGACAGACTGTGGGCAGCATAAACGGCCTGGGTGTGTATATGTCAATCTGTCAGTCTGTGTGACAGACTGCGGGTAACATAAAAGACCTGGGTGTGTATATGTCCATCTGTCAGCCTGTGTGCCAGACTGTGGGCAGCATAAACGACCTGGGTGTATATATGTCAATCTGTCAGTCTGTGTGCCAGACTGTGGGCAGCATAAACGACCTGGGTGTGTATATGTCCATCTGTCAGTCTGTGTGACAGACTGCGGGCAGCACAAACGACCTGAGTGTGTATATGTCCATCTGTCAGTCTGTGTGCCAGACTGTGGGCAGCATAAGCGGCCTGGGTGTGTATATGTCAATCTGTCAGTCTGTGTGACAGACTGTGGGCAGCATAAGTGGCCTGGGTGTGTATATGTACATCTGTCAGTCTGTGTGACAGACTGTGGGCAGCATAAACGACCTGGGTGTGTATATGTCAATCTGTCAGTCTGTGTGACAGACTGCGGGCAGCATAAACGACCGGCGTGTGTATATGTCCATCTGGCAGTCTGTGTGCCAGACTGTGCGCAGCATAAACAACCTGGGTGTGTATATGTCCATCTGCCAGTCTCTGTGACAGACTGTGGGCAGCATAAACGGCCTCGGTGTGTATCTGTCCATCTGTCAGTCTGTGTGACAGACTGTGGGCAGCATAAACGGCCTGGGTGTGTATATGTCAATCTGTCAGTCTGTGTGACAGACTGCGGGTAACATAAAAGACCTGGGTGTGTATATGTCCATCTGTCAGCCTGTGTGCCAGACTGTGGGCAGCATAAACGACCTGGGTGTATATATGTCGATCTGTCAGTCTGTGTGCCAGACTGTGGGCAGCATAAACGACCTGGGTGTGTATATGTCCATCTGCCAGTCTGTGTGACAGACTGTGGGCAGCATAAAAGACCTGGGTGTGTATATGTCAATCTGTCAGTCTGTGTGACAGACGGCGGGCAGCATAAACGACCTGCGTGTGTATATGTCCATCTGGCAGTCTGTGTACCAGACTGTGGGCAACATAAACGACCTGGGTGTGTATATGACCATCTGCCAGTCTGTGTGACAGACTTTGGGCAGCATAAACGGCCTGGGTGTGTATATGTCCATCTGTCAGTCTGTGTGACAGACTGCGGGCAGCATAAACGACCTGGGTGTGTATGTGTCCATCTGTAAGCCTGTGTGCCAGACTGTGGGCAGCATAAACGACCTGGGTGTGTATATGTCAATCTGTCAGTCTGTGTGACATATTACGGACAGCATAAACGGCATGTGTGTATGTCAATCTGTCAGTCTGTGACATACTGCGGGCAGCATAAACCGCCCGAATGTGTGCATATTCATCTGTTAATCTGTGTGACAGACTGTGGGTAGCATAAACCTCTCGTGTGTGTATGTCAATCTGTCAATCTGTGTGACAGAGTGTGGGCAGCATAAACGGCCTGTGTGTGTATATGTCCATCTGTCAGTGTGACAGATTGCGGGAAGCATAAACGGCCTGTGTCTGTAAGTCAATCTGCGAGCCTGTGTGACAATTTGCGGACAGCATAAAGGGCACCTCTGTTTGTATGCCAATCTGTCAGTCTGTGAGACAGACTGTGGCCTGCATTTACGGCCTGTGTGTGCATGTCAAACTGTCAGTCTGTGTGACAGACTGGGGGCAGGATAAACGGTCTGTGTGAGTAATCAATCTGTCAGCCTGTGTGAGACACTGCGGGAAGCATTAAGTCTGTGTGTATGCAAACTCTGTCAGTCTGTGACAGACTGCGGGCAGCATAAACGGCCTGTGTGTGTGTTTCAATCTGTGAGTCTGTGTGACAGACTGCGGGAAGCATAAACGGCCCCTCTGTCTGTATCTCAATCTTTCAGTCTGTTAGACAGACTGCCGGCAGCATAAACGGCACCTCTGTTTGTATGCCAATCTGCCAGTCTGTGTGACAAGCTGCGGCAGCATAAAGGGCCTGTGCGTGTAATCAATCTGTCAGTCTGTGTGACAGACTGTGGGCAGCATAAACCACCCGTGTGAGTGTATGTCGATCTGTCAATCTATGTGACAGACAGCGGGCAGCATAGACGGCCCGTGTAAGTGTATACCAATCTGTCAGTCTGTGGCAGACTGCGGGTAGCATAAACGGCCTGTGTGTGTGTGTGTGGGTTTATAAATCTGTCAGTCTGTGTGACAGACTGTGGCAGCATAACTGTCCTGGGTGTATGTCCATCTGTCAGTCTGTGTGACAGACTGCCGGAAGCACAAACCGCCCTTGTGTGTGCATATTCATCTGTCAATCTGTGTGGCAGACTGTGGGTAGCATAAACCACTCGTGTGTGTATGTCGATCTGTCAATCTGTGTGACAGACTGCGGGCAGCATAAACGGCCTATGTGTGTATATGTCCATGATCAGTGTGACGGATTGCGGGAAGCATAAGGGGCCTGTGTGTGTAGGTCAATCTGTGAGCCTGTGTGACATATTGCGGACAGCATAAACGGCACCTCTGTTTGTATGCCAATCTGTCAGTCTGAGAAAGACTGTGGCCAGTATATACGGCCTGTGTATGCAAGTCAAGCTGTCAGACTGTGTGACAGACGGCGGGCAGGATAAACGGTCTGTGTGAGTAATCAATCTGTCAGTCTGTATGATACACTGCGGGAAGCATTAACGGCCCCTCTGTGTGTATGCAAACTGTCAGTGTGTGACAGACTGCGGGCAGCATAAACGGCCTCTGTGTGTATGTGAATCTGTCAGTCTGTGTGACAGACTGCGAGCAGCATAAACCGCCCGTGTGTGTTGACATGTCAATCTGTCAATCTGTGTCACAGCCTGCGGGCAGCATAAAGGGCTTGTGTGACAGATTGCACGCAGCATAAACGGCCTGTGTGTATGTCAATCTGTCAGTCTGTGTGACAGACGGCGGGCAGCATAAACGGCCTGTTTGTGTATGTCAATCTGTCGGCCTTGAAAAAGATTGCGGGCAGCATAAACAGCCTGCGTGTGTGTACGTCAATGTGTCAGTCTTTTTGACTGACTTGGGGTAGCATAAAAGGACTGTGTGTGTATGTCAATCTATCAGTCTGTGTGACAGAGTGCCGGCAACATAAACCACACCTCTGCTTGTATGTCAATCTGTCAGTCTCTGTGACAGACTGTGGGCAAAATAAACGCCCTGTGTGTGTATGTCAATCTGTCAGTCTGTGTGACAGACTGTGGAAAGCATAAAGGCCCTGTTCGTATGTGAATCTGTCAGTCTGTGTGACACACGGCGGGCAGCACAAACCGCCCGTGTGTGCATATCAATCTGTCAATCTGTGTGAGAGACTGTGGGCAGCATAAAACACCCGTGTGTGTAAGTCAATCTGTCAGTCCGTGTGACAGACTGCGGGCAGCATAAACGGTCTGTGTGTATATCAATCTGTCAGCCTCTGTGACAGATTACGGGCAGCATAAGCAGCCTGCGTGTGTGCACGTCAATCTGTCAATCTGTGTGACAGACTCTGGGCAGCATAAACGGCGTGTGTGTTTATGTCAATCTGTCAGTCAGTGTTACAGACTGCCGGCAGCATAAACGGCACTTCTGCTTGTATGTCAATCTGTCAGTCTGTGTGACAGAATGTGGGAAGCATAAAGGGCCTTTATGTGTATGTCCATCTGTCAGTCTGTGTGACAGACTGTGGATAGCATAAACGCTCTGTGTGTATGTCAATCTGTCATCCTGTGCGACAGACTGTGGGCAGCATAAACGCCCTGTGTATTTGTCAATCTGTCAGTCTGTGTGGCAGACCGTGGGCAGCATAAACCACTCGTGTGAGTGTATGTCTATCTGTGAAACTGTCAATCTGTGTGACATACAGCCGGTAGCATAAAGGGCCTGTGTGTGTATGCCAATCTGTCAGTCTGTGTGACAGACTGCCGGAAGCATACACCGCCCGTGTTTGTGCAGGGCCATCTGTCAATCTGTGTGACAGAGTGTGGGCAGCATAAACCACCCGTGTGTGTATGTCAATCTGTCAATCTGTGTGACAGGCCGTGGGCAGCATAAACCGCCGGTGTGTGTAAGTCAATCTCTCAGTCTGTGTGACATCCTGCGATCAGCATATCGGCCTGTGTAAATGTTATTCTGTCAGCCTGTGTGACAGATTGCGGGCAGCATAAACAGCCTGCGTGTGCGTGCGTCAATCTGCCAATCTGTGTGACAGATTGTGGGCAGCATAAACGGCCTGTGTGCGTGTACATGCCCATTGTCGGCGTGTGCGACAAACTGTGGACAGCATAAACGACCTGGGTGTGTATATGACCATCTGTAGGTCTGTGCGACAAACTGTGGACAGCATAAACGGCCTGGGTGTGTATATGTCCAGCTGTCAGTCTGTGTGCCAGACTCTGGGCAGCAAAAGCGGCCTGGGTGTGTATATGTCCATCTGCCAGACTGTTACAGACTGTGGGCAGCATAAACGACCTGGGTGTGTATATGTCCATCTGTCAGCCTCTGTGCCAGACTGTGGGCAGCATAAGCGGCCTGGGTGTGTATATGTCAATCTGTCAGTCTGTGTGACAGACTGTGGGCAGCATAAACGGCCTGGGTGTGTATATGTCAATCTACCAGGCTGTGCGACAAACTGTGGACGGCATAAACGCGCGTGTGTGTATATGTCCATCTGTCAGTCTGTGCGACAAACTGTGGACAGCATAAACGACCTGGGTGTGTATATGACCATCTGTCAGTCTGTGCGATCAACTGTGGACAGCATAAACGGCCTGGGTTTGTATATGTCCAGCTGTCAGTCTGTGTGCCAGACTGTAGGAAGCATAAGCGGCCTGGGTGTGTATATTCCATCTGGCAGACTGTGTTACAGACTGTGGGCAGCATAAACGACCTGGGTGTGTATATGTCCATCTGTCAGTCTGTGTGCCAGACTGTGGGAAGCATAAGCGGCCTGGGTGTGTATATGTCCATCTGTCAGTCTGTGTGACAGACTGTGGGCAGCATAAACGGCCTGGGTGTGTATATGTCCATCTGTCAGTCTGTGTGACAGACTGTGGGCAGCATAAACGACCTGGGTGTGTGTATATCAATCTGTCAGTCTGTGTGACAGACTGCGTGCAGCATTAACGACCTGCGTGGGTATATGTCCATCTGTCAGTCTATGTGCCAGACTGTGGGCAGCATAAACGACCTGGGTGTGTATATATCCATCTGCCAGTCTGTGGTTACAGACTGAGGGCAGCATAAACGGCCTGGGTGTGTATATGTCCATCTGTCAGTCTGTGTGACAGACTGTGGGCAGCATAAACGGCCTGGGTGTGTATATGTCAATCTGTCAGTCTGTGTGACAGACTGCGGGCAGCATAAACGACCTGGGTGTGTATATGTCCATCTGTCAGCCTGTGTGCCAGACTGTGGGCAGCATAAACGACCTGGGTGTGTATATGTCAATCTGTCAGTCTGTGTGACATATTACGGACAGCATAAACGGCCTGTGTGTATGTCAATCTGTTAGTCTGTGACATACTGCGGGCAGCATAAACGGCCCCTCTGTGTGTATGTCAATCTGTCAGTCTGTGTGACAGATTGTGGTCAGCGTAAACGGCCTGTGTTTGTGACAATGTGTCAGTCTGTGTGACGGACTGCGGGCTACATAAACGGCCTTTATGTGTGTATGTCCATCTGTCAGTTTGTGTGACAGACCGCGGGCAGCATAAACGGCCTGTGTGTGTCTGAGAATATGTCAGTCTGTGTGACAGACTGCGGGCAGCATAAGCCGCCCGCGTGTGTATGTCCATCTGTCACTCTGTGTGACAGACTGTGGGCAGCATAAACCGCCCGTGTGTGTACAAGTCGAGCTGTCAGCTGTTGACAGACTGCGGGCAGCATAAAGGGCCTGTGTGTATGTCAATCTGTCAGTCTGTGTGACAGACAGCGGGCAGCATAAACGGCCTGTGTGTGTATGTCAATCTGTCAGTCTGTGTGACAGACTGCGGGCAGCGTAAACGGCCCCTCTATATGTATGCCAATCTGTCAGTCTGTGGCAGACTGCGGGCAGCATAAACGGCCTATGTGTGAATGTCAATCTGCCAGTCTGTGTGAAATACTGCGGGTAGCATAAACGGCCCCACTGTGTGTATGTCAATCTGTCAGTCTGTGTCACAGACCGCGGGCAGCATAAACGGCCTGTGTGTGTCTGAGAATCTGTCAGTCTGTGTGACAGACTGCGGGCAGCATAAGCTGCCCGTGTGTGTATGTCCATCTGTCACTCTGTGTGAAAGACTGTGGGCAGCATAAGCCGCCCGTGTGTGTGCAAGTCAAGCTGTCAGCGGTTGACAGACTGTCGGCAGCATAAACGGCCTGTGTTTGTGACAATGTGTCAGTCTGTGTGACGGACTGCCGGCAGCATAAACGACCTTTCTGTGTGTATGTCAATTTGTCAGTCTGTGTAACAGACAGCTGGCAGCATAAACGGCCTGTGTGTGTCCGTATGTCAATCTGTCAACCTGTGTGACAGACTGAGGGCAGCATAGAAGGCCTGTGTGTGTATGTCAATCTGACCGTCTGTGTTACAGCCTGCGGGCAGCATAAATGGCACCTCTGTTTGTATGCCAATCTGCCAGTCTGTGTGACAGACTGGGGGCAGCATAGAGGGCCTGTGTGTGTAATCAATCTGTCAGTCTGTTTGACAGACTGTGGGCAGCATAAACCACCCGTGTGAGTGTATGCCAAACTGTGAATCTGTGTGACAGACAGCGGGCAGCATAAACCGCCCGTGTGATGTATGTAATCTGTCAGTCTGTGACAGACTGCGGGCAAAATAAACGGCCTGTGTGTGTATGTGTGTGTAAATCTGTCAGTCTTTGTGACAGACTGTGGGCAGTATAAACGCCCTGTGTATGTACGTCCATCTGTCAGTCTGTGTGACAGACTGTCGGCAGCATAAACGGCCCCTCTGGGTGTGTGTATGTAAATCTGTCAATCTGTGCGACAGAAAGTGGGCAGCATAAAGCACCCGTGTGTGTATGTCAATCTGTCAATCTGTGTGACAGATTGTGGGCAGCATAAACCACCCATGTGTATGAGTCAATCTGTCAATCTGTGTGACTGACTGGGCAGCATAAACCGCCCCTGTGTGTAAGCCAATCTGTCAGTCAGTGTGACAGGCTGCGAGCAGCATAAACGGCCTGTGTGTATGTCAATCTGTCAGCCTGTGTGACAGATTGCGGGCAGCATAAACAGCCTGCGTCTTTGTACGTCAATCTGCCAATCTATGTGACAGACTGTGGGCAGCATAAACGTACCTCTGCTTGTACGTCAATCTGTCAGTCTGTGTGACTGACTATGGGCAGCATAAACGGCCAGTATGTGTATGTCCAACTTTCAGTCAGTGTGACAGACTGTGGGTAACAAACCACCCGTGTGAGTTTCTGTCAATCTGTCAATCTGTGTGTCAGACAGCGGGCAGCATAAACGGACCCTCTGTGTGTATGCCAATCTGTCAGTCTGTGGCAGACTGCGGGCAGCATAAACGGCCTTTGTGTGTGTGTGTGTAAATCTGTCAGTGTGTGTGACAGACTGTGGCAGCATAAATGTCATGTGTGTATGTCCATTTGTCAGTCTGTGTGACAGACTGCCGGCAGCATAAACCGCCCGTGTGTGTGCATATTCATCTGTCAATCTGTGTGACAGACTGTGGGTAGCATAAACCACTCGTGTGGGTATGTCAATCTGTCAATCTGTGTGACAGACTGTGGGCAGCATAAACGGCCTGTGTGTGTATATGTCCATCTGTCAGTGTGACAGGTTGCGGGAAGCGTAAACGCCTTGTGTGTGTATGTCAATCTGTCAATCTGTGTGACAGACTGCGGGCAGCATAAAAGGGCCCTCTGTGTATATGTCAATCTGTCAGTCTGTAACAGCATGCGGGCAGCATAAACGGCCTCTGTGTGTGTGTGGTGTGTGTGTGTGTGTGTGTATGTGAATCTGTCAGTCTGCGTGACAGACTGCGGGCAGCATAAACCGCCCGTGTGTGTATGTCCAACTTTGAATCTGTGTGACGGACTGTGGGCAGAATAAACCACCCGTTTGTGTGTATGTCAATGTGTCAGTTTGTGTGACTGACTGCGGGCAGAAAAAACGGCCTGTGTGTGTGAATTTCTATCTGTCAGCCTGAGTCACAGATTGCAGGCAGCATAAACGGCCTGTGTATGCGTATGTCAATCTGTTAATCTGTGTGAGAGACTGTTGGCAGCATAAACGGCCTGTGCGTATGTGAATGTGTCAGTCTGTGTGACAGACTGCGGGCAGCATAAACCGCCCGTGTGTGTGTATGTCCAACTTCTAATCTGTGTGACAGATTGCGGGCAGCAAAAACGGCCTGTGTGTGTATTTCAATCTGTCAGCCTGAGTCACAGATTGCGGGAAGCATAAACGGCCTGTGTAAGTCCGTATGTCAATCTGTCAGCCTGTGTTACAGACTGTTGGCAGCATAAACGGCCTTTGTGTATGTCAATCTGTCAGTCTGTGTGACAGACTGTGGGATGCATAAACGGCCTGTGTGTGTATGTCAATCTGTCAGCCTGAGTCACAGACTGCGGGCAGCATAAACGGCCCGTGTGTGTGTGTCAATCTGTCAGGCTGTAATGCAGACTACGCGCAGCATAAACGTCCTAGGTGTATATATATGCATGTATCAGTCTGTGTGAAAAGCTATGGGCAGCATAAGACAGCTGGTTGTTCATATCATCACCTTTTCAGTCTTTGTGACAAACTGTGGGCAGCTTAAACAGCCTGAGTGTGGATATGTCCATCTGTTAGTCTGTGTGACAGATTGTGGGTAGCTTAAACGGCCTGAGTGTTTATATGACCATCTGTCAGTCTGTGTGACAGACTGCGGGCAGCATAAACGGCGTGGGTGTGTATATGTCCATCTGCCAGACTCTGTGACAGACTGTGGGCATCATAAACGGCCTGGGTGTGTATATGTCCATCTGTCAGTCTGTGTGACAGATTGTGGGCAGCTCAAACAGCCTGAGTGTGTATATGTGCATCTGTCAGTCTGTGTGACAGACTGTGGGCAGCACAAACGGCGTGGGTGTGTATATACCTATCTGCCAGACTCTGGGGCAGACTGTGGGCAGCACAAGCGGCCTGGGTGTGTGTATGTCCATCTGTCAGTCTCTGTGACAGACTGTGGGCAGCATAAACGGCCTGGGTATGAATATATTCATCTGTCAATCTGTGTGACAGATTGCGGGCAGCATAAAATGTCTGGGTGTGTATATATCCACATGTCAGTCTCTGCGACAGCTGTGGACAGCATAATGGGGCCTGAGTGTGTATTTGTCCATCTGCGAGACTGCGTGACAGACTGGGGGTAGCATAAACGGCCTGGGTGTGTATATGTCCATCTGTCAGCCTTTGTGACAGACTGTGGGCAGCATAAACGGCCTGGGTGTGTACATGTTGATCTGTCAGTCTGTGTGACGCACTGTGGGCAGCATAAACGACCTCGGTGTGTATATGTTCATCAGTAAGGCTCTGTGACATACTGCGGGCAGCATAAACGGCCTGGGTGTGTATATGTCAATCTCTCCGTCTGTGTGACATACTGCAGGCAGCATAAACGGCCCCTCTCTGTGTATGTCAATCTATCAGTCTGTGTGACAGATTGCAGGCAGCGTAAGCGGCCTGTGTGTATGTCAATCTGTCAGTCTGTGTCACAGACTGTGGGCAGCATAAACGGCCCCTCTGTGTGTATGTCAATCTGTCAGTCTGTGTGACAGGCTGTGGGCAGCATAAACGGACTGTGTTATGTCATTTTTCAGTCTGTGTGACACCCTGTGGCCAGCATAAACGGTCTGTGTGTGTATGTCGGTCAATCGGTCTGTGAGACAGTCAGCGGGCAGCATAAACGACTCCTCTTTGTATCTGTCAATCTCTCAGTCTGTGTGACAGACTGCGGGCAGCATAAACGGCCCCTCTGTGTGTATGTAAGTCTGTCAGTCTGTGTGACAAACTGTGCGCCGCATAAATGGCGTGTGTATGAGTATGTCAATCTGTCGGTCTTTTTGAGAGACTGCGGGAAGCATAAACGGCCCCTTTATGTGTATGTCAATCTGTCAGTGTGCGTGACAGACACCGGGCAGCATAAACGGCCAGTCTTTGTACATGTCAATCTGTCAGTCTGTGACAGACTATTGGCAGTATAAACGGCCTGTGTGTGTGAGTGTGTGTATGTGAAACTGTCTGTCTGTGTGACAGGCTGCGGGCAGCATAAACCACCCGTCTGTGGGTATGTCCATCTGCTAATCGGTGTGATACTGTGGGCAGCATAAACCACCCGTGTGTGAGAAAGTCAATCTGTCAGACAGACTGTGGACAGTATAAACGGCGGCTCTGTATGTATGAGAATCTGTCAGTCTGTGTGACAGACTGTGGGCAGCATAAACGGCCCCCCTCAATGTATGTCAATCTGTCAGTGTGGGTGGCCGACTGTGGGCAGCATAAATGACCGGGGTGTGTACATGTTCATCTGTCAGGCTGTGTGACATACTGCGGGCAGCATAAACGGCCTGGGTGTGTATATGTGAATCTCTCAGTCTGTGTGACATACTGCGGGCAGCATAAACGGCCCCTCTCTGTGTATGTCAATCTGTCAGTCTGTGTGACAGATTGCAGGCAGCGTAAACGGCCTGTGTGTATGTCATTCTGTCAGTCCGTGTAACAGCCTGTGGCCAGCATAAACGGCTGGTGTGTTTATGTCCATTTGTCAGTCTGTGTGCCAGACTCTGGGCAGCATAAGCGACCTGTGTGAGTATGTCCATCTGTGGGTCTGTGTGGCAGACTGTGGGCAGCATAAACAGCCGGTGTGCTTATATGTTTATCTGCCAGACTATGTGACAGACTGTGGCCAGCATAAACGCCCTGTGTGTATGTCTATGTGTCAATCTGTGTGCCAGGCTCTAGGCAGCATAAGCGGCCTGTGTGAGTATGTCCATCTGTCAGTCTGTGTGACAGACTGTGGGCAGCATAAACAGCCGGTGTGCTTATATGTTTATCTGCCAGACTATGTGACAGACTGTGGGCGGCATAAACAGCCTGGGTGTGTATATGTTTATCCTCCAGACTATGTGACAGACTGTGGGCATCATAAACAGCCTGGGTGTTTATATGTTTCTCTGCCAGACTATGCGACAGACTGTGGGCAGCATAAACAGCCTGGGTGTTTATATGTTTATCTGCCAGACTATGTGACAGACTGTGGGCAGCATAAACGGCCTGTGTGAGTGTATGTCCAACTTAGTCTGCGTGAATGACTGTGAGCAGCGTAAACGACCTGTGTGAGGGAATGTACATCTCAGTCTGCGTGAATGACTGTGGGCAGCGTAAACGGTCCATGTGTGTTTATGTCCATCTCTCAGTCTGTCAGACAGACTATGGTCAGCATAAACGGCCTGTGTGAGAGAATGTCCATCTCAGTCAATGTTACAGATTGTGGCCAGCATAAACGGCCTATGTGTGTATGTACATCTCAGTGTGTGTGAAAGACCGTGGGGAGCGTAAAGGCCCCCAGTGCATGTGTGTGTGTCCATCTGTCTGTGTGAAGGAATGTGGGCAGCATAAACGGCCCGTGTGTGTGTGCGCCCATCTGTCAGTGTGTTTGAGAGTGTGTGGGAAGCATAACAGGCCTATGTGGGTGTACGTCCATCTGTCAGTCAATGTCACAAGCTCTGGCCAGCCCAAACGGCCTGTGTGTGTATGTCCATCTCAGTCCGTGTGAAAGACCTTGGGCATGACGAACGTCCCGTGTGTGTGTGTGTGTGTGTGTGTGTGTGTGTGTGCGTGTATGTTTCAGTGTGTGTGTGCGTTTGGGTGTGTGTCCCTTTAGCGCTCTGTGTGGCAGACTGTGGGCAGTATAAACCGCCCATGTGTGTAAGCGTGTATGTCAATCTGTCAGTTTGAGTGACAGACTCTGGGCAGCATAAACGTTCTGTGTGTGTATGTGCCCATCTTTCAGTCTGTGTGACAGACTGTGGGGAGCATAAACGGCCCGTGTATGTGTGCGTGTGTGTGTGTCATAAACGGCTGTGTGTGTATGTCTATATGTCAGTCCGTGTGACAGACTGAGGGGACGATAAACGGCCTGTGTGTGTATATGTTTATATGCCAGACTATGTGACAGACTGTGGGCAGCATAAACGGCCCGTAAAATTGCGTATGTTCAACTTTAATTCTGTGTGGCAGGCTGTGGGCAGCATAAACGGCCCGTGAGTGTTCGTATGTCCATCTTTCAGTCTGAGTGGCAGACTGTGGGCAGCATAAACGGCCGGTGAGTGTTCGTATGTCCATCTTTCAGTCTGTGTGGCAGACTGTGGGCAGCATTAATGGCCCATGTGTGTTTATGTCCATCTGTCAGTCTGTCAGACAGACTATGGGCAGCATAAACGGTCTGTGTGGGTGTATGTCCATCTCAGTCTGGGTGAATGACTGTGGGCAGCATAAACGGCCTGTGTGAGTGTATGTCTATCTCAGTCAGCGTGAATGTCTGTGGGCAGCATAAACAGCCTGCGTGAGTGTATGTCCATCTCGGTCTGCGTGACAGACTGTGGGCAGCATAAACGGCCGGTGTGTATGTATGTCCATCTCAGTCTATGTGAGAGACTGTGGGCAGCATAAACGGCCTGTGTGAGTGTATGTCCATCTCAGTCAATGTGACAGATTGTGGCCAGCATAAACGGCCTATTGGTGTATGTCCATCTCACTGTGTGTAAAAGACCGTGGGGAGCGTAAAAGCCCCCAGTGCATGTGTGTGTGTATGTGTGTGTGTTTGTCCATCTCTCTGTGTGAAGGAATGTGGGCAGCATAAACGGCCCGTGTGTGTATGCGCCCATCTGTCAGTCTGTGTGAGAGTGTGTGGGAAGCATAACAGGCCTATGTGGGTGTACGTCCATCTGTCAGTCAATGTCACAGGCTCTGGCCAGCCCAAACGGCCTGTGTGTGTTTGTCCATCTCAGTCTGTGTGAAAGACCTTGGGCATGACGAACGTCCCTTGTGTGTGTGTGTGTGCGTGCGTGTATGTTTCAGTGTGTGTGTGTGTTTGGGTGTGTGCCCCTTTAACGGTCTGTGTGGCAGACTGTGGGCAGTATAAACCGCCCATGTGTGTAAGCGTGTGTGTCAATCTGTCAGTTTGAGTGACAGACTCTGGGCAGCATAAAGGTTCTGTGTGTATGTCCATTTGCCAGTCTGTGTGGCAGACTATAGGCAGCATTAGTGGCTCGTGTGTGTATGTCCATATGCCAGTTTGTGTGACAGACTGTGGGCAGGATAAACGGCCTGTGTGAGTGTATCTCCATCTGTCAATCTGTGTGCCAGACTTTGGGCACCATAAACGGCCCGTGTGTATGTATGTGCATCTGTCAGTCTGTGTGAGAAATTGTGGGCAGCATAAACGGCCTCTGTGTGCGTATGTCCATCTGTCATTCTGTGTGACAGACTGTGGCCAGCATAAACGGCCTGTGTGAGTTCCTCCATCCGTCAGTCTGTATGACAGACTGTGGCCAGCATAAACGGCCTATGTGCGTATGTCCATCTGTCAGTCTGTGTGAGAGACCGTGGCCACCATAAACGGCCTATGCGACTATGTCCATCTGTCATTCTGTGTGACAGTCTGTGGGCAGTAAAAACGGCCTGTGTGCGTATGCCCATTTGTCAGTCTGTGTGACAGCCTTTTGCCAGCATAAAGGGCCCGTGTGTGTATGTCCATTTGTCAGTCTGTGTGCTAGACTCTGGGCAGCTCCATCTGTCAGTCTTTGTGACAGACTGTGGCCAGCATAAACGGCCTGTGTGTGTATGTCGATGTGTCACTCTGTGTGCCAGGCTCTGGGCAGCATAAATGGCCTGTGTGTGTATGTCAATCTGTCAGTCTGTGTGACAGACTGCGGGTAGCATAAACGGCCTGTGTGTGTATGCCAATCTGTCAGTCTGTGTGACAGACTGCGGGTAGCATAAACGGCCTGTGTGTGTATGTCCATCTGTCAGTCTGTGTGACAGACTGCGGGTAGCATAAACGGCCTGTGTGAGTATGTCCATCTGTCAGTCTGTGTGACGGACTGTGGCGAGCATAAACGGCCTGTGTGAGTATATCCATCTGTCGGTCTGTGTGACAAACTGTGGCCAGTATAAACGGCATGTGTGAGTAAGTCCATCTGTCAGTCTGTGTGACAGACTGCGGGTAGCATAAACGGCCTGTGTGTGTATGTCAATCTGTCAGTCTGTGTGACAGACTGCGGGTAGCATAAAAGGCCTGTGTGTGTATGCCAATCTGTCAGTCTGTGTGACAGACTGCGGGTAGCATAAACGGCCTGTGTGTGTATGTCCATCTGTCAGTCTGTGTGACAGACTGCGGGTAGCATAAACGGCCTGTATGTATGTCCATCTGTCAGTCTGTGTGACAGACTGCGGGTAGCATAAAAGGCCTGTGTGTGTATGCCAATCTGTCAGTCTGTGTGACAGACTGCGGGTAGCATAAAAGGCCTGTGTGTGTATGCCAATCTGTCAGTCTGTGTGACAGACTGCGGGTAGCATAAACGGCCTGTGTGTGCATGTCAATCTGTCAGTCTGTGTGACAGACTGCAGGCAGTATAAACCGCATGTGTGTATGTGAATCTGTCAGTCTGCGTGACAGACAGTGGGCAGCATAAACGGCCTGTGTGTATGCGAGTCTGTCAGTCTGTGGGACAGACTGTGGACAGCATAAGCGGCCTGGTTGTGTATATGTCCATGTGTCAGTCTGTGTGACAGACTTTGGGCAGCCTAAACGGCCTGTGTGTGTATATGTTCATCTTTCAGTCTGTGTGGCAGACTGTGGGGAGCATAAACGGCCCTGTTTGTGTGTGTGTGTGTGTGTGTGTGTGTGTGTGATAAACGGCTGTGTGTATGTCTATATGTTAGTCCGTGTGACAGACTGTGAGCAGCATAAACGGCTTATGTGTGGGTCTGTGTGTGTGTGTTTATCTCCATCTGTCTGTCTGTGTGGCAGACTGTGTCCAGCATAAATGTCCCATGTGTGTGTATGTCCATCTGTCTGTCTGTTAGGCAGACTGAGGGCAGCATAAACTGCCTGTGTGTGTGTGTGTGTGTGTGTGTGTGTGTGTGTGTGTGTGTGTGTGTGTGTGTGTGTGTGTATCTCCAGCTGTCAGTCTGTGTGACAGACTGTGGGCAACTTAATCGGCCTGTGTGTATGTGTTTGTGTATGTCCATGTGTGAGTCTGTTTGGCAGACTTTGGGCAGCATAATTGGCCCTTGTGTGAGTATGTGTTTGTGTGTGTGTGTTTGTGTCAGTCTGTGTGGCAGACTGTAGACAGCATAAGCCGAAAATTAAAGGTGTGTTTAAAACGAAAGTAAATATATACGTTTAATGTCTTTGAAGGATGCGACACGAAGATTGTGAAGAAGATAGCCCCATCTTAAATTATCCTTTACATGAAATATTTTTCGAAGATTTTGATTTTCTTGAAAATGGCTGGAACTATTTTGATTAAAATGCCATATGTTTAAAATGTTTGAATGACAGATGAAATGTAGATTTTGAATTTTCTGTCTATACCCTATGTAGTTCTGATGACTTTTGAATAACTCGTAAACCATAAGAGATAGACAAAGTCTTACTAAAGAAAATTGTATATCCCACTAGGCACACAATTTATATGCAACTACCTTTTTTGTAGAGTGGACCATTTCGGGGATAATCCTTGTTGTTTGTGACAGATTCGGAAAACGTTGGTGAAATGGAACATTGTTGTTCGATTTTTTATATATTAAGCGTGCAAAGAGAACGGGACCTCAAAGCTTTAAAAGATTTGACTAACTCTCAAAGCCTATATTCTATTATTCCCCTTGCCCCTACAGGGAATAAGCAATAAGATAATTTTTACAAATCTTTATCTCAACTAACACGAAGATCATAATTGGAACGTTTAGTACAAGAGTAGAAAAGGTCATGTGAGTGCAACACATCAGATTTATACTTTCTCCGCTACGGATAGTAAAGCTAAGGAAGATACGGTAGGTACCGGTTTGGCGTACCCGGGGTCTCAAGCCATACTCTCGATTGGATTATCCTAAGCGGTGAGAGAAAATATGTCAAACGCCCAATCAACTTTGGTTCACTCTTGTATTTCACCTCCCACATAACTCCCTGATCACAGTATGGTGGATAACCTAAGCGCTGGTTGTAGGTGGATGGAGAGATGCAAGGGGTGACAGGGTAACCGCGTAATTCCCAAACCCTGGTTATCATTTAGGATCTGTTTTCGTATCCGTTAATAAAATGTCACTCCGGGGGGGGCGGGGGGGAGCTGATCCACTCCTGAAGGTGATTGGGTCCGTCTGTCTATACACTAGGAGGTTAGATCCTAGGGTGAGCAAGGTCCTGGCCATTACTCTCACCTAAGCCGGGGTGGCGCCCAGGATGTGAGCATGTCATCGGGACATTTGCAATGATGTAGGATTAACTCGCCAAGGTGCCTAAAAACGCAAAATTCAAAAACAATGCAAATGTAAAGGAAGTAGCTGAGTTTTGAGGTTCTCGCAGCTTAGTGATAGCTAGAACTGAGGAAGGTAAAAAGTTCATATCGGTGAGCCCCTTTATTATTTGGATAATACTGCTGGTCCAGTAAAGTCATGCACTAGATCTGGCAATGACACGCTGCTGGTTGAAGCCCATTCAACCACCCAGGCAGCTAAATTACTGAAAGCCAATATGTTGACCAGTTATCCAATACTTGTTGAGATACATAGGTAGCTGAACTCCTCGTGCGGTGTCATAAACACCCGTGCATTAGACGATTTAACCCATGAGGAGATTCAATAAAAACTTTTGGAACAAGGCGTTACTGACCTTTACCTGGTTCAGCATAGAGAAGGAGGTGAATTAAAGCCAACTTGTACCTTATTCCTGACCTTTTATCGGGTAGATTTCCCTCAAAGGATTAAAGCAGGGTATGAATCCATCGCAGTTAGTACCGTCCGATGTGACATTACGTTGGAGGACGTTAATAAAGAACAAAAAATCGAAGTTAGGTCTTTCATCCCGAACCCACTTAGTTGTTTCAAGTGTTAACCCTTTGGAAATACAAGTGAGCTTTGTAAGAGACTAGCCACATGCCCTAACTGTGAAGACCAATTACACATGGCGCATGTATTGCGCCATCATGCGCGAACTGCAGAGGTGCACATCCATCCAGTTCCCGAGATTGCCCCCGCTTTGTAGAGGAAAGAGCGATCCAAGAGATACGTGTAAGAGAGAAGATTCACTTCTCAGAATCCCGGAGACTCTTACGTTTATGCCAACCGTCTGAGCCAAGCTCCGGTTCTTATAATTCAGTTGTAACTAAACCGGTGCCGAGTCGAGAAATTGCAACGCAGAACAGCGATCATAACGAAGCCACAATCTCAGAAAGGATACTTGTAGCTCCTAGCTCTATCCCAAAGCCCTCAACATCAACACGCACATCGGTATTATTGTCTCCAAAATCTGCAGCTTAAAAGAATACCACAGTTAGATCAGCAATGAAAAGGTCAAACTCAACACAAAAGACTAGCAAACCTGTAATGTATAATGCCTCACCGATAAAGTTTAAGAAGCGCTACACAAAGAATGGCTTCATCAAAGAAGATAAGTCTGATCCCAGTATATCGAAGGGACATAAGAGTCCACGAACACCTCCCCTAAGTTCCCGAAGATCCTCTTCTGGGGAATCTTTCGGAGTGGACTCCGACCGGCGTCTTTCGTCTTCGCTGGTTCTTGTTAGCAACCGTTCGCTATGGGAACATGAACGTCCTCGGCAGAGGAAATGAAGCTAGACGAATCTGCCCACACTGGGAGTGCCCCAGTGGAAAAGAGGCGCCGGAAAGCGTTTGGGAAAAGCGTCAGCCCAAGACAGCAGAAAAGGGATACATTCATTTGACAACCGCCTACTTCAAAGTAATGCAGAGTTGCCTTTGAATACCTGTCCCACACACATATTAATATGGTTATCCTACAATGAAACATACGTGGTATTAGAACATAATGACCAGAACTTCAGTATTTGCTCAATAACTACGAACCTTTGGTCGCATGTTTGCAAGACACTGCGCTGCGTCCACAAGAAAATTTCCGTGCAAGGTGACACACCCCAACACGGTGTGATGTTATATCCGAAGAGGGTGTTCCGGCATATAGCGGCGCTATGCCACTTGTCAGAGATGTATATTATATGGAATCACTAACCATACGGTCTGATATCGAATCAGTTGCCGTAACGATGATACTACCAAAAATGCAGTTTACGATTTGTAACTTATATGTGCCTCGTCCCACGAACTCTCGCACATTGATTTAGAAGATCTAGTTTCCCAGTCACCAACACCGTTTCTGTTGGTGGGAGACTTCAATGCACACCACCCGCTCTGGGGTTCAAGTTGCGCTTCTGCGAGAGCCAACCTGATCGCTAATTTCTTGGATAATTATAACCTAACTCTCCTGAACACTGGAGAGCATACAGTTCTTTCTGACTACTTCAATAGTTTCACGCACCTTGATCTTGCGGTTTATTCACCTCAGTTGGCAGTCTGCTTACAATGGATGTCATCTCTGATTTACACTCTAGTGAACACTTTCCATGTCTTATTAGTCTCTTAACGCAAGATACATGTTCCATACATATGCCCAGATGGCGTTTGGACCATGCCAACCTGACCCTTTACACCCAGTTGGCTGTGTTTACGTACAACGAGCACAACTCAGTGAATGATATGGCACATAATCTCACGGATAAGACTCTCTCTGCTGCTGAACAATCTATTCGACGTTTGACTTTCCACCCCCGTCGATTTCCTGTCCTCTGGTGGACGGATGAATCTCGGAATGCCATTTGTGCCTGAAGGAGTGCTCTTAGGGCTTTTCAACGTCGCCCTGTATTGGATAGCCTAATTCAATACAACAAAATGCATGCCAGATTCAGACAAGTCATTAAGGATAGCAAAAAGACACCATGCAGCAATTTTGTAGCTTCATTTAAGTGACATACACCTTCCTTGGTTGTATGGTATAGGTTAAGGCGCGTTGCAGCTAAATCGACCCAATTACACATAACGCGACTAAAAATGGCCACGGGAGCCGTTGTTGATCAATTTGATGAGGCCAACGCCTTTGGCAATGCTTTCGCTCAAGTGTCTAGCTCGGATAACTATTCCCCTGAGGAGTTCCTTCCTGTTAAAACTCAGCTGGGATTTCAAGGATTCGCATTTCATTCCAGAAACGTAGAAGATTACAATCGCCTTTTCACCATGGCCGAGTTAGAATATTCTTTGTGAGGCATGCCTGCTTGAGGTCTATAATCGTGTTTGGGTCGACAGTATAGTTCAAAAAAATTGGTGGGAGGCCACCGTTATGTCCATCTTGAAAGCTGGAAAGGACCGTCATCTCTCCAGCTATCGTCGTATTTCCCTCACCAGTTTCGTTTGCAAGGTGATGGAACGCATGATCATTGGACAATTGGTATGGCGGTTAGAAAGTCGTAACCTACTAACATCCAGTGTGGTCTTCGACGACGCCGTTCAACTGTAGCTCATCTTGTGTCGATAGCTAACACAGATAATGGACGGATTTATGAAGAATTGTCAAACCGTTGGCATATTTTTCGGCCTCGAGAAGGCCTGTGATACGTACAGGCGGGCAGGGATTCTCTGTTCCCTGCATACGTGGAACATACGTAGACGCCTACCGCTGTCATTCAGGAGTATATAAAGGACCGCGTTTTCCGATTAAGGGTCGGCTAGTTTTTTCGAATTCCTTTATTCAGGAGGAGGGAGTACCTCAGGGTTCGGTACTGTCACGCTTTTTGCTATAGCAATTTATTCCATCTGTAAATGTGTTCCCTCTCGCATATCTCGTAGCGAGGAGGTTAACTTGGCTCGAAAGAGAATAGGCCTATATATTCGCTGTGTGACAAACTTTTGTCAGTTCTTCACGTATTTCTATCCTCTCTAGCGCACCTTCGAGATTCTCTGCAGCTGCCTGTAACACTTGCAGAGGTCTTAGCGGACGACAAAACAGCGTTTGATAAAATTTTTAAGTTTTTAACGTTGTGTAATATATGTTTGAAGATTTGGAACTTTAGATATCTCTTTTTTATGCTTTTTGACATATTTATCCCCTTGCTTTATATCTAGTTATTACCACTCTGTTTTGTTTATATGTATGTGTACACTTTGTTACTAGTAATTTTATTTTTGATTGAAGTTAATAGCTGACTTCTGCCATGAAATGCTTTTTAAGGGCGCTGATGACCATGCAGTTTAGCGCCCTATAACCTACATGTCCTCCTCCTGTAAAGGAAGTATTGTATTCCACCCAAATTTCGCTGTCGAGATTTCACCGGAATATATATGTTTTGGTGCCCCCTGAATCCTAAAAAAAATCATGTTTAGAAAAAGGTGTGTGTGTGCGTGTTTGTGTGTGTGTGTGTGTGTGTGTGTGTCTGCCGGTCTGTGTGTCGTTTAGTCTGTGGACAGCACATCTCAAAAACCAAAGTTAGTATTTAAGTTTAATGTCTTTCAGGATGCGACACGAAGATTTTGAAGAAAATTCGTCCACCCCAAACTGCCCTTTACATGGACAACTTTTGGAAAATTTTGATTTTCTTGAAAATGGCTGTAACGATTGAGATATTTGAGATATTTTGATGACAAATAAAACGTATATCTTGAATTTTCTGGTTATAGCCTATGTAGTCCTGTTTACTCTGGATGACTTCTTAATAACTCGTAAACCGTAAGGTATAGATAAGTGTTACTATACAGAAATGTAGATCTCGCTGAGACACACAATTTATATGGAAATCATTTGTTTTGTAGAGTGAGCCATTTCGGAGATATTCCTGAAGATTTGTATAAGTTTTGGAGAACTTATACTTCTGTCAAATGGAAGGTCGCTATTCATTTTTTTTTTATGTTAGGCGTCCAAAGAGAACGGAATCTGAAAGCTTTAAAAGATTTGACCTTCGCTCAAAACCTACTGTATACCCACATTCCCGTTGCACGTGCAAGAAAACAAGCAATAAGACAATTTCTGCAAATGTTTATCTCAACTAACACGAATAAGATAGAAGAATAAGAGTTTGTAAGACTGGTTAGTACAAGAGTAGAGGAAGTCATGTGAGTGTAACACATCAGATCTTTATGTTAGCGGTGCAAAGAGAACGAATCTCAAAGCTTTAAAAGATTTGAATATCGCTCAAAGTCTACTGTATTCCAATATTCCCCTTTGCACCTACAAGGAAATGCGCAATAACATAGTTTCTGCAAAAGTTTATCTCAACTAACACGAAGGGGATATATGGAATAAGGGTTGTAAGAATGGTTAGTACAAGAGCAGAGAAAGTCATGTGATTGTAACACATTTTCTTATACATAAGAATTAAAAAAATTAGCGCAAGTGGCTGTGAACTCTGAAAATCTTAGTCATGTATTCTACAAGATACTCCAAACCCGATAATATCTCTCGGGGGTCGCCTATGCTTTGTGAATAGAAATTATGTCACAGCTGTAATATATTATGTAATGACGTGCACAGATTATTACTTTCTTTGTGAATAGGCGACTTGCTATTCCCATCTACTGTTAATAACCATTAAACGGGCATTATAACACTGATAACTCAGTATAATTATTTATAACACACGAAACTGAATGCAGTAACTTAAGCATACTAGCGATTATCAAATAAAGAAAGCTTTTCACTTAGTACCTAAAGTGATAAAACGGCTTGCATAAAAGAAATTTTCTTAGAGATGGGATTGAATTACATTTCACAATAGGAAAGAAAGCCATGAAAATATCGTCTCTATTATTATGTAGGTGGGGATATAAGACTTGCAAAAACTAAATTTAGTAAGGTCATAAGTGAGTCAATGAGGTTCAAGATCGAAACCGTGTTCTTGGCCAAAATATTAAGAATCGGCGTCTTCACCACTATGTCACGCCCTGCCTTAGAAGGGGTGTGGAACAGGAGGTTACATGGAAACGTTACTGAGGTAGTTAGGGGTTGGTTGAGCAACTCATAGTGCCAACATAGGTTGCAAAAATATAATTTTAATATAATCAAACAGCATAGGAGATAACAAGAGGAGCAAGCAAGCCGTTGTGTGAAGATAGAAGTCTTAGGTTACCTTGAGCAGATGTAACACGCATGTCTAGCTTAGGGACGATATCCTGACGAACCCATTACTCCTGTTGCCTGCCCTACTGCAAACATCACAGCGACATGGATTCGTGTAGCACATGAAAAGAACGGTTTCCCCTGCTTGATCAGAATACGGCTTTTAGATACACGAACCTCGCTTACGAGGAAGCTTAGATAAATACTTCGTCAGCAATGTGTCAGCACAGCTGACTGCGAGTGACAGACCTAGGTGCATGACCTAACCATGCAAGTGATCTTGCAAGAAATTACTTTGAGAATAACCTGGTCCATACGTTACAATACTTTTAGATTATACCTCTATACGTTTCCGATACTTTAAAATTTTTAAGTTTAGCATTATTCATAGTTGTGTTTACCTTGAAGGAACGAAAGGAGCCTAAATGTTAATGCCTGTTAAACTGAGCTTCCGGACCAAATATTTGTTCTTTCCTTGCATCGCAAGTGAAACTCGGGTCACGACTGTACCTTACAGCTATACGGTTGGTAATTTACGTAAATACTTTGTTTTATCAATACACAACAGTGAATAAAACATGTGTGAAGTGTGGAACTGTTTTGAAGCGGGGATGATAAATTGAGTCGCTTTTGAATCTTACAAGGCAAATCGAGTCCGTCCTAAAAATGTATGGGGATACATTGAGTTCCTCCTAAACTTTCAGGGTAGGTAAATTGAGTCCCTCGACCCGTAATTGTGACAAAATTTCCCCTCCCACTTTGTGCAGACTTGGGACAGCGCAACCATTTATCAGGTTGGTTTGGTTAACAATTTTGTCATGTTAAAATCGTTCGTACGAGCAACTTGCAATAGTTTTGTCATACAGGTAACAATTTAAAAGAAACACCCTTCACAAAGTCAAATCTCAGTATGACCTTATTAGTAAACTTTACCATCTGCTCCCTCAAAAATGTTTCTTTTCCCAATGATTTTTGGTCTTTTTACTTTTCCTACTAGTAAGTAGAGGAAGTATTGTATTCCACCCAAAAATTTGATGTCGAGACTTCACCGGAAATAAGTTTTGAGACCCCCTGAATAAAGAAGCATTTTTAGAAAAAGGTGTGTGTTTGCGCGCGCGCACGTGTGTGTCTGTATGTCGGTCTGTGGACAATGTAACTCAAAAACGAAAAGTCGGATAAAAACTAAACTTGCTATTTAAGTTTAATGCCTTTCAAGAATGCGACAGAAAGATTTTGAAGACAATATATCCACCTTAAATTACCTTTTACACGGACCATTTTTCAAAAATTGTGATTTTCTTGAAAATGGCTCTAACGATTTTGATTAAAATGTCAAATATTTAAGATATTTGTGTGACAAATGAAATGTATATTTTGAATTTATGGCTATAGCCTATTTGGTCCTGTTTACTCTGGATGACTTTTGCATAACTCGTAAACCGTAAGAGATAGACAAAGTGTTACTGTACAAAAAATATAAGTCACACTAAAACATACAATTTATGCTATGCATCACTACAACTGGCTAGAAGCCCGAGAACATCTTGAGTACGTTCGTCGCCAGGAAAGCTTCAAATCATATTTTATACAATTTATAAATGTTTTTTGTAGAGTGAATAATTTCGGAGATATTTCTTGTTTTTTGTGACAGATTAGGAAAACTTAAATATTTGGTGAAATGGAACATCGTTGTTCATTTTTTATATGTTAAGCCGGCAAACAGAACGGGACTTCAAAGCTTTAAAAGATTTGAATATTCTTTAATGCCTACTGTATATTAATATTCCCTTTTCACCTACAAGGAAATAAGCAATAAGATAATTTGTACAAATATTTATCTCAACTAACACGAATAAGATATGAGAATAAGATTTTGTAAGAATGGCCAGTGCAAGAGTAGAGAAAGTCATGTGATTGCACCACATCAGATTTTTTTCCTGTACTACGTAACTGAACATACACATCTGAATGAATACTGGTTAAAACGCGAACGATGTTGTAAATGTTTGGGTGTGAAGTGTAAAACTAGCCATTTAATTTAGCATGGAAAGATTCACAGCTATTAGTTGTGCGATTTGTGGTAGCTGTGAAATCAACCCAAATAGCAGGGGGAAACACTGAATCTGCCACAATATGTGCCTCCAGGATGTAGTCACACAACTCTTGTATTTTTGTGTCTCCTGGTTGTGTAGCCACTAGATCTTCGACAAAGCAGTCCTCTACGTCGTCTGGGTTTAAAAAGGGAAGTCCAAAGAAATGTTTTAAAAATGTACCTTTTTCTGAGTTTGATTTGTGTTCCTTTGATAGACCTAGGGTTTGTGTTTTGCGCCACCAATGTTGAGCTAAATGGAAACGACGCCTTTTTATTGCAACTGACGGGCAAACAAGCGTTGCGGCATTGTGAATAGCTGCTTCATAGTCTATAAAAGTCACGTTTGGTGAAAATGTTAAGCCAATTATCTCACAGTGGGTTACAATATGACGGAACATTTTTACATAGCTATCAATGGCCTTATTTGGCAGCAGAAGGAATGCAAGTGGCACGTAAACATCATTTACTAATGCATGAATAGTGAACAATTATGTATAAAACTTGAGACAGCTTTCAAACGTGCCATCAACCTAAACTGTAAGACTACCACAAAGAGCGGCTAAGTTTGTTGTAGTTGAAAAACCAATCACATAGCTTTCACGATAATTTATCATTAGAAAAGGCTCACCGTTATTGGGGACTATCTTCATTTGTTGAAGTATGGCATGTGTATATGTGGCACTTTTGGGGAGAACTGGATGAGTGCGAGCGCGTGCATTACGTATATTCCTTTTAATGAGGGCCGTGTCTTCCATCGTTTCTATGTCACCTTATTTTAATTCACTGTGCGATAGGTTTGATAGTTTACTACTAACATCTTTGTTACTTTTCTCTTTAAATTATTGCTGAGCTTTCATCTATTTATTTTCTTTATGTCTGGTTTATCATAATTGGTAACCTGAAAGCTTTCTACAATAGCGTTATTTTCACTTAATTTTATGTAACACACGACTTCAAGGAGCAAGTCCACGTTGAACTCCATCCTTCAATGATTTATAGAAGCGAAACTTGTAACTATCAACAGTAAAAAGTGTTTTATTTTTCTCACTAATCATCACTTCCATACTGTCCCATTCACTATCTGTTCACAGCACTAGAAGGTACGCCTGCTTACTATACACTGATGTCTATTGACTTTACATTGGTGCATCATGACATATCCCCTGACGTCACAGCGCTGCGTTGCGATTGGTATAGCCACCCACAGCGGCTTCAATTTACCGCATGGATTAAAATGATTGGGACTCAACTTACCACTTAGAGAATCGTAAATAACTAATTATGGACTCAATTTACCTAGCTCCGCTTTGAAGTATACAATATTAATAATAACAGGGCAGTGGGTAAAATATGTAGAAATGCGTTTTCGTGATGTTACTGTCGTATACCGACTGAAGGTTACAGAAAAAGCAATGTATATACTATAGGCCAGTACATGAATATGATCGCCGCAACATCCGAAAATGTTGAGCAAACGCAAAATTTGTTATATGCATTTATTCACAGAAAACTACTAAGAACATAATTCAATGAACAAGCCAAGCTTTTTATAAAATGAGTATAGAGTTGAAGTACTTAAAAATCATATCGGTATCCAGTATCGATAAATAGTGGTACCGTCCCATTACGGAATGTTGTTGTTATTCTTATTCTTATTTATATTATTATTCTTATTTCTTCTTCTTCTTCTTCTTCTTCTTCTTCTTCTTCTTCTTCTTCTTCTTCTTCTCATTATCATTATTAATATTATCATTATCATTATTAATATTATCATTATCATTATTAATATTATCATTATCATTATCAATATTATCACTATCATTATTAATATTATCATTATCATTATCTATATTATCATTATCATTATCAATATTATCATTATCATCATCAATATTATCATTATCATCATCAATATTATCATTATCACCATCAATATTATCATTATCATCATCAATATTATCATTATCATCAATATTATCATTATCATCAATATTATCATTATCATCAATATTATTTATCATCAATATTATCATTATCATCATCAATATTATCATTATCATCATCAATATTATCATTATCATTATCAATATTATCATTATCATCAATATTATCATTATCACCATCAATATTATCATTATCATCATCAATATTATCATTATCATCATCAATATTATCATTATCATCAATATTATCATTATCATCAATATTATCATTATCATCAATATTATCATTATCATCATCAATATTATCAATATTATCATTATCAATATTATCATTATCAATATTATCATTATCATTATCACCATCACCATCATTATCATTATCATTATCATTAACATTATTATTATTATTACTATTATTATTATTATTATTATTATTATTATTATTATTATTATTATTATTATTATTATTATTATTATTATTATTATTATTATTATTATTATTATTATTATTATTATTATTATTATTATTATTATTATTATTATTATTATTATTATTATTATTATTATTATTATTATTATTATTATTATTATTATTATTATTTTATAGAGCACTCTCGCACGACTTTAATCCATCTAAAAATCCAGCATCATGACATGTATTCACCACAACTACTTCAGGTAACACCACGTAAATTTTACAAACGTACACAGAAGCTTTTCACACTGCCTTTTCAGTGACGACACTTTAGTGCGCAAAAGTTTTCATTCAGTCCTTAGTGTTCGAAAACATGAATTTATCTTGCTGATACAGAGAGTGCATTTTGGTAGGGGGTGCAATAGAAGTAGCTGAAACACACGATGCGAGGCATACGTTCATTTCTAGATCCCTTTTAGGTATTTGTCTCTCAGGAGGATATATTGACTAATTAAACTATTTGATGTCAGCAAGACCAACAACAAAGTTTTTGGGTATTGTATTTGACCCAGGAGTTTAGCTATGAGCTTATGATAGACACAAGTGAAGCTGAGATAACATTCAATTGTTTTTTTTTTCTATCGCTCAGAAGTGTCACACCCTGTTTCAAACGCGACTTATTCGTTCTTGTTCGGGACAATAAATATTGCGCGAAGTAGCACCTCTAATACATTCTATTACAGCATCAAACAAAACAATTATGATTACATTCAGTAATATCACTAATTACTTATGTTTATTGGAGACTCAATAACCACACGGTATAACATTGTACCCACATAGGCACTGCTTACGGTTCAACTGCATAGATAATTTTGAACTGCTGGTGTTACTCTATTTTCCTCTTTCCAAGAAGCTCCCTCTCCAAGCACGTTTGCACGTTCAAGGTCAAAGATATTCTCCTGAGTAAATACAGTGGGTATATGTAAGATAAATAGGAAACCGGAGCACAGGTAGATGAAACCACTCAGCCAAGTCTCATACTGAGGTGGGTGTCTTATGTACTAGAACGTCCAACCTTTGCGAAGGAAGGGAGAGTGGGTTTACCTATTTTCAATATACGCAGACTTGGCCTCTTTTTAACCCCTTGCAAGTCTTGTGTTGCAGTGGGGGGTTGGTAAAACATACAATGTCTCTCAAAGGTACCTAGGGGCCGCATCATTGACAACCGTTCACCGAACCTTGTTCACCCTTTTGATGGCTGTGTATGAGAGGCTACAAAATATTCGTGTGGCATCCTTGAAAGACATTGAACTTAAGTACCAACTTTAGTTTTTTAATCGACTTTTCGTTTTTGAGTTATGCTGTCCACACACACGGACGTTTTTCTAAAAATACTTTTTTTTTGATTCAGGGCCCTCAAAATATTTCAGGTGAAATCTCGACATCGAATTTTTGGGTGAAATGCAATACTTTTTCTACTTTACGTAGTAGAGAAAGTAAAAATTGCTTTCACGCCTATCTTATGCTTCATAGTGTTTCCACTGGTGCAAGCTTAGAAAGTTAAAATTGTTGCTATGAACCTGTTAGGGTGCTATATAGTGCCAAAGTAGTATGATGTCAAACTACTTCTATTACTACTGGCATCAGTCTAAGTTTTGGTCATAACATTTGTTTGTCAAGAGCAAAAAGCGAATATGACCATTATGTAATTTAAATTTATAGCTATTTAAATCAAATTTATTTGTAATACTTGCTAGAAGAAAGAAGCATTCTAGGGGCAATGAATATCCTTAATTAAATTAGCAAATGTATCGTCTGACATAAATATTTCAATTGCGAAAATGCCCTGTGCTACATATGGAGAGTTACTTCTTCCTTGAAAAACCGGTCACTCCGCCGCTACTTTGGTAGATACAATCTTTGACCTCACACAACCCTTGTCCCAGCAACAACCTGAGATGATCAAAGAGTACATATGCTCAAGAGTTCAAAATGGTCGACATTACACTAAACAGCTGACGAAAGAATCGCAAAAAGCAGTCCTGCTAACGTATATAATAAGGGCATTTCTAACCTCAAATATCATAGGGTTAAAGTAACATACTTTCAAACGATTATAATGCTTGAACACCGTTACCACACAACACATGATGAACCTACTCATCTTCGGCAAATCTTGTTCTGCGATGACACTTTTGGATAAAATCACTTCCGAGTGCTAAATATTGTAATATTGTAATGCACTACTGTGTAGCGAACACAAAAATAATAACATTAACTATAACTGCATATATTGCTCTAAAAGAATTCAAGACAAAACCACGCAAACACGATCAGTACGTCCACAGATTAATTAATTAATACGGCATCTAAACAGAATCTTGTGTTAAAATCTATCGGTTGGCCTTTCTGCAACGCGTTTATAAACTGCACCGTAAGATATTCGTTCTTCTGACCTTACTTGGCTATATTCATCCCATTTTGACTATGCTTAGTTATAAGGATGTTTGGTGGAAACATACCAGGAATGGGATAGGTGCAAAGTAATACTTTTAGCCTTAAGGTTAACACACAATATTTAATGCTTGAAAGGATTAATTGAGTTTACACCAGTATTTGAGTCATACATGAAAAGCTTTACATTGAGTTGTTGCATTCGACTGGTTATAATGGAATTCCCCCACCCCACATCTCTGAATGTATATCGAGTTTTGCCTAATCCCGGAAATTAAAGAAAATATAATGAACACTAAATTTGGAAAAAGAAAGAACTCACCAAGTACGTTACTTGTATTGCCCCAACGGCTATCTTACATTTTAACACTGTGCTTGAAACGCCGCTGCCTTCCGACGGTGATTGTTGTAGCTCTCCGTCCAGTTCACGAATGAATGAATGAATGAATGAATGAATGAATGAATGAATGAATGAATGAATGAATGAATGAAAATGTTTTTTGGGCATGTTATTGAACATGCCCTGGCTGTTCAGGGACACCCCTCTTCAGCCTAGTGATATGGTGTTTTGATGGTCGTGTGGCGGATTTCGGTGGCGTGTGCGTATATGTATGTGTGTTGGTGTTGTGTTGTGGTTTTTATGTGGGTGATAATGGTGTGTTTGGTCATGCCTAGCTGCGTGGCTCGTCTTCTACCCTCGAAGAAAAGGTCTTTATGCTGGATTTTTTGTCAAATTTGTGTGTCTGCTGCAACGGCTCGTCGGTAACTTTTATATGATTGTGCCTGTGTGTTTATGTGTTAGGTGTATGTGTTTGTTTTTAAATTTTGTGTATTTGTGTTTATTGTGTGTTTAGATGTTTTGGAAGTGTTGTAGGTGTGCTTGTAGTCTGTCTTGTTCCTGTTGCTCGTATTTGTCGTATACGTCAATTAGTGTTATGAGAGGAGGATTTTTGTCTTTTTCTGTTTGTGTTATTGTTTTCATTTTTTGCGCAGTGTTGATTAGTGTTCTTCTATATTGTCTGGTGTGTGCATTATGTATGTATTTTATCATAAATTGGGCTATGTGTGTATCTATGGGTATTGTGTGTGTGTAGTTGTATAGTGTTTTTGTCTTGAATGAGGGTAAAAGTTTGTGTGCAGTTCTGAGGCACCTCCTCTCGAAGGATTTGATTTTGTCCATTGTTTCCGTCGTGATCAGTGGCATAGTGGCTACGGGTGCATAAGTTAGTTGCGGTCTTATTAGTGCGTTGTACAGTTTTCGTAATATTTGTGGCGTGAGTCCCCGTCCGTTTAGTCGTGCTAAGTAAGTTAGCGTGGAGTGAACAGGTCGTGTCTTGTTAAATAGTCGGGTGTAGTGTGTCTTAATTTTAAGTTGGTTATGAATGTGTATACCCAGATACTTTATGATCGTTTTGCATGGTATTTGTTGTTTGTTGAAGGTGAGGGTGGCTGTTTTATATGAGTGTTTCATGATTTTCCTTATCACAATGGCTTGTGTTTTTTCTGTGTTTATGCTGATTCGCCATTTTTGAGTCCATTTGAGGAATGTGCGGAGTTGTTTCTCGAGCTTTCCTCTGGCTCCTATCAGCGTGGCGTGTGTGCTCCAATACGCAGTATCATCTGCGTATTGGGCTAGATGCGTGTGTTTCTGTGTAGGTTGTGGTGTGTCTGATGTGTAAAGTATATAGAGGAGGCCTGAAATAGCGCTCCCCTGTGGTGTGCCTGCTTTAATATTAATGGTATTGGAGAGTGTGTTGTTTATGCGTATGTGTCCTGTTCTGTCTGTTAGGAAGCTGGCTACCCAACGTACAATCCTCGGTGCAATTTTTAAGTCTGTCAGTTTGTATAGTAGTCCGTTGGTCCAGCATTTGTCGAAGGCGGATTGTACGTCAAGGAAAGTTGCCATGGTGACAAATCCTCGATTGTAGGCGTCTTGCAGGTTTGATAGTACACGTACTATCTGGTCTTGTATGGTTATGTCGGTTCGGTAGCCAGCTTGTGTCGTGGGTATCAGTCGTCTTTGTGTGCAGATATTTGTCAGTCTATGTACTACTATCTTTTCGAAGGTTTTTGAAATTGGTCTATAGTTTTTGTGGTCGGTCTTGTTTTTTCCCGAACAAAAGTATGTGTGCGCGTTTCCAGTCAGTCGGGTGATATCCGTGTCGGTATATGTAGTTGTAAGTGGTTACTAGTAAATTTAACGTGTTGTCAGGAAGTTGTCTTATCATTTCATAGGTGATGTTGTCTGGGCCTGGCGCCGTGTTTCGGTTTTTTTTAAGTACTGTTTTGATGTCTTGAGTTGTTATCGGTCGGTCTGTTTCGTCGTTTTCGTCTAGTTCTATGATGTCTATTTGTGGTGTGTATAGGTTTTGGTGTTGTTCTATATGTCTATTGACGTTTTCGTAATGCGTCTTGTGGAAAGTCGGGTCGTTGGGCGTTTGAAAAATGTTTTGGTAGTGTTGTCGGAAAATTTCTAATTTTTTCGTAGTGTCATGTATCGTTTGCCCGTTTTGTTTGATGGGGTATTGTGGGTACGTCTTGTGTCTTGTGCTTTTAAGCCCAGGGCTGGATTTATGTTACTGGGCTCTCGCTAGTTCTGCCCAATGGGAGGGTCGCGTGATGATGCTCTGATGTTACGTCACAGATATGACGTTGTTCACTGCCTTGTCGAAAGTATGTCCTCTGGTAAATTGATCATTTGTAAATGGAATGAGCCGTAGCCTGGTAAAACGGTTCAAAACAAGCACTTCTGTGGCAACATAAGAGACGCAATAACACCAGCTATGGCCGTGGCTTTAGCATGGTTATATGTTACGAACAGTTGGCAGCACTAATGCAACCTAACAGATGGAATATCACCATATATAACCGGACTGCGCCATAACGGGGGAAAAATGTCAAGGTTGTTTCTTGGGTATCTCAATAAGCTATACCTCCGACTGAGGAGTGGAGTGGGTTATTGCCGTTTGCTGCGTAACGTTCTCCAAAGAGAACATTTTGTACATCCCTGCACTGGACTAACGGACGATTGGTGGCAAAGGTTTACACACGCACACCACTTTTCTAAAAATCTGATATGTCCACCCACATTGCTTTCTCTATAGTAATGCAAACTATTCTTAGAAACTTTTGATGTTAAACGTAAACATGATAAACATTTGCAGAAATTATGTTTTTGTTAATTTTGTTGAAGGTTCAAGGGGCATATGGGAATACAGTATGTTTTAACTGATATTCAACTCTTTTAAGACCTGGTTGCTATACGATGGCTGTAACATTCTATTCTGTTTGCATATCCGGGACATAAAACATTATCCTCTTTGAGAAAAGTATAAGTATTAAAAAATTCGAACCATATAACAAGGAATATATCTTGAAATGGTTCACTCAAAAAAGTAATGTGAGGGTGGAGTTATTTTCTTGAAAAAGTTCATATCGGATTCTTAAATATCAAATTTACTATTTAACCAATGATTTTTAGTCCTACTGTTTACTTCACACACACACACACACACACACACACACACACACACACACACACACACACACACACACACACACACAGACCTTTTGCTAAAATGATTTTTATGGATTCAAGGAGTCTCACAACATATATTCCCGGTGAAATCTCCATATCGAATTTTGGGATGGAATACACTTCTTTCCTTACTATACGTAAGAACATATTAGCGCTTACTTAAATAAACTGACTGCCATGAGTTAATTATGAGATTATTCTATTATGTTTCGAGCGTCTGGTGTCTGCTATATTTCTCAAATCAGTGGCTGGGCTTGGGACTTGACCTCCGCACTGAAGCCTTTCATGTGCTACTTCTTACTGTGGGACAGACCAACATTTGCTGCTACATTCATGTGCACTTCCATTTACAATAAGTGAAACGAATAGAATGTTGAACATTTCTCCCCAATATTACGCAAAATGCTTTAAATGTTAACATATACTTTTTCGCTCTTTACATTTTACCTTATGTCTGGAGAATATGTTTAAAAAGTAAGTTTAAGGTTTTTCCGATTAATATATTTATACGATACTAGCGCTTACAAAGAATAAAATGAAAATACTCAGGAAACACTATATAAAAGCACTGTTGAACAACCAGAATACCACTATTTATATTGAGTCACCCACACAATTAAGTACTAAAAAGCCTAGAAAGACAACATAAAAGGAAACCCAAAATAGACATACAAACAAGGAGCAGAAGAAGAAGAAGAAGAAGAAGAAGAAGAAGAAGAGGGAAGAAGAAGACGACGAAGAAGACGAAGAAGAAGAAGAAGAAGAAGAAGAAGAAGAAGAAGAAGAAGAAGAAGAAGAAGAAGAAGACGTACTTCGGTAGGTGTGATGCTGTCGCTATTATCTATGCACAGTCACATTTACAATTCACTCATTCTTTTTCTGCTTATAAAAACACCAAGAACTTCCTATAGAGAAAGAAATTCTCCGTTTACAAAAAAATTACAAACAGAAAGTTGTATTAAGTGAATATCTTTACCGCATAGCTAATTGATGTTGTTATATATCTGTTATATATCTGTCGGTCTGCCTGCCTGCATGGCTGTCTGTCTACATACACACACACACACACACACACACACACACACACACACACACACACACACACACACACACATATATATATATACAATAAATAATACTGCGTGTAGTACGCTTACTGTTGACAAAGATGCAGATGATCCGGCGAGCTTTTATAGAGATCACATACAATTAAATAACTGTGAAATGGAGCGGAATTGAAAATTCTAAGCTAGACAGTAGTTTTAACCTGGTGTGAAAGCTTATATGTGCTAGTTAGGTGGAAATCGGTGCAACGATGTATAAGCCTATAAGGAAGATACGCAGACACAGATTCACGCATACATTGCCTACATTACAAATGGGCTTCGAACTATATAATTCCTACATCATTGCAGCCTATCGGTGGTGAGCCTCATGCACATCACCCAATACGTATGGATCTTAAAATTTTCAATTGCTCCATGAACTCGAGCAATAAGGTCCTCCGCATACAGATCTAGATCAGGTGTCAGATCTAGCGATCGTGCTGTCCATGTAACTGGTGCACCTCTACCAATCGATCGATTTGGCTATGCGACGTTGCAGTGATTCCGCACATTTACATCAAAATGCGCTGGAGCTCAAGTGTGTCATTTCAGCAGCTGAGTGCTGGTACGTGCCGCACTGCTGTACTACTGGAAGCTATACAAATAACGGAGTAGGATACGCACCAAAGTCTCTATGGAGGAATTTAGCGCATGCGCATGGATTTTATGCTCAGGTCCTTCATCCCAGTACACAGATGGCTGAAGGGTTGCGTACCTTCCAAATTAAGAGACCGAAACGAATCTTAACTAATTGTCACATTAATTCTCATTCAGATATATATAATCGGAATGAGAATGAATAAATATAATATATGGACACACACATATAATCTCTTTGCACTCCAAAGAATTAAATGCCTATTTTAAGAGTAAAACATATTTGATAATTATTGTGATGATGATGATGATGATGATGATGGTTCTTCCCTTTAAACCAAATAATAGAAGTATAAATAGAAAATTATTATCCGGGCTTATGGACCGTGGTCTAGTGGAAAATCTTCCAGACGTTTCGTTCGAATCTGGGTGAAACATAATTTTCTTGTTGCTGCTACACCTCTTTTATTTTTCTTTATTTATGTTTATTATGATTTGTTCGGGGAATTTGGTTTTTACATTTGCGAAATGTTTGAGATGTAGTTGTTGTAGATGTTGTAGATCCACCTCTACTCACTCTCATCCAGATCTACGACAAGCGGCAGTTGACTGTTGGTCCGGTCTTTGCTTATTGGTTCGGCTGCTGCGTGGGCTGGGCAAAAGTGGGGGCTGCTTCTATAGTCTATGATTGTTTTTGATGGAAGCTTGAAAAAATTGGACCACCTTCTATACTGCACAGATAAAGTTGCACTAAGCGGCTAGGTGCTGTGCAGATACACATACCGTACTGGAGAACCTGTACGACCTGTTCTCGAATGCTGGAATTGCCTGCATACGGACGATGTCCTCATCATGGCACAAAACAATAATGTGAGATATTGCCTCCCTCCCCTTCAACGACAACTCAATGCCGTTGGCCGCTGGAGTGAGAAGTAGAGAATGGCTATTAGTCCGGGGAAAAGCTCTGCGCTCCTCCTTGGTAAGATTCGCCATTGGCGGCCGAAACGGTCACTTCGGCTCAGGTGGAGAAATATCCGCCAAATACTTAGGCGTTCTCCTCGACCGCGGTCTAACATACGCTCCACACGTCCGCGCAATGGCCGGACTCGGTCATGCTGCACTCAGACAGCTCTACCCTATACTCCAATCTACCATGTCCACTTACCTAAAACTACGCATTTACCGGGCAATCATCCCGCCATTGATCCTGTATGGCTGCGAAGCCTGGGCATCGGCGGCACCCTCCACCATACGCAAACTGCAGACAGTGCAGAATAGGGCGTTAAGAACAATATATGATACCGGGCGTAGATTCCCGTCTTACATCCTTCACAATCACTCCGGACTACCCTACATCATGGACTTGGTGAGGGAGCGATTCCAAACCATGCACACCAAACTGAGTTCCCACACCAACCAACTGGTACGGGCGGTAGGTCAATACGACCACAGAGCACCCCGTAGAAGGAAAAGCTACCGCCGTCCTAACGTCCCTTGGGTAATGGTAATGCCATTCCCATCATCTAACACATACTCACCCCAACACGTATTCCTGCCCCCTTCCTTCATCCAAACTTAGGTATGCAGGAAGAAACCATTGCCCACAGATACAAAAGCTTAAAAAAATTGGACCACGTTCTATACTGCACAGCAGAACCTGTACGACCAGTGGCATTTATTGTGACTGAGGCTGTTGATGGCATATGATATTGAACTTGCCTCCGGTCAGGTTTCTTGCATGCTCTCGTATAATGCTGGATGCCAAGCTTTATTTAAGCGCTTTGTTTCTTCCTTACTATTAAGGTTATCTTTATGTTTGAAAATCCCTATGACTTCGCGACTTAAACGGGCATAATAATGGACCATAGAAGACAGGGTAGCTGTGTCTGAATACTGCATAATGTGTTCTCCTTGCGCTAGCAATACGCTGCTATTTGTCACAAAGGGCTTCTGTAATGCGTGTGTTTACCGTACGTTGAGTGGTCCCTATGTATGTCCCACACCAGCACGGAATTCTGTAAACAGCCGTGGAAGAGAGTGTTTCTTTTGAATCTTTTGCTTAGTGTAAGCTTGTTCTGTGTTTGTTGTGTGGGTTTGTAGATGGCGTGGATGTCGTGTTTTTTGATAACCTTCCCAATGCGATCAGTAATACCTTTGATGTATGACAGATATGATTTATTCTTCTGTTTAGGGTCAATTTGTCTCCGTGTAGATCGAGACTTTTAGATCGAAAAGTCATATGAATACTAAACTTGACATTTAAGCCTAGAACTTTTGAAGGATGCAAAAAGAAAATGTTCGTCGAATCCGCAAACTAGCTCAAACGAAATGCTGAATTTTGTGTGAATAACCTGTGAAATCTTCCTCATTATGTTTGAATTTTGTTTAATTTTGCATAACTAGAAAATGATAAAACATAGACAGAAGATCGGATATGTTCCACTCTCTTTACTCCTGTACAAATTATTTTCACAAATGCTTATTCCTCTGCTTTATATTAATCGAGATAAACATACGCACAAATTACCTAATTGCTAATTTTCTGGTAGGTGCAAGCATAATATGGGAATACAGCAGACTTGAAACGATGGTCAAATATTTTAAGAGCTGGTCACTATGTGATGGTAGCTTTCCATTCTCTTTGCATAACCAGGACATTTGGAAACGAACGACTTCCGTATTGAGAAAAGTGTAAGTATTAGGATATTCAAACCAATAACATGGAATATCTGGAAATTGATTATATCCACAAAACATGTATTTGACATAACTATGTATTATGTGCTTTAATTTTGTGTAGTAAGAATTTGTCTACATCTTACAATTTACCAGTTTTACGAAGGACACCCGGAAAGAAGAAGACTTCTGATGCTATTCAATATGTAAATATCTTAAATATATTAGCTGTTTTTGAGAAAATCGACATTTTTGGAAAAGTTTAATATAAAGAATAGTTTGTGCTGGGAGATTTTCTTGAGAATATTCGTGTGGCAATCTCGGAACAAGCTGAATTAAATTCCAAGTTTGATTTTTGACCAACTTTTCATTTTGGAGCTACCCTGCTCATACACAGGCAGGTAGACAGATAAACCGACAGACGCGCGAGCGCGGGCACGGGCGCGCGCGCACGCACGCACATACACATACACACATACATTTCTCTTAAAGTGGTTCTTTTGTGTTTAGAGGCTCTCAAAACATATATCCGGTGAAATCTCGACATCGAATTTTTATGTGGAATGAATACTCCCCCTAAGTACTTCATGTAGTAGAGAACGTAAGAAGTGGTTCGCCATTTAATAGATTTGAAATTTTATGCTCTTTGCATGACTATGAGTAAAAAGAAACATTAGCCCGCCTCTTGATGTAGCGTGTCTGCCTCACGTTCATGAGATCCCGAGTTCGAATCTCGGTCAGGGTGAGTTATCCAGATAAGGTTTCTTCCGAGGTATTCCCTTATCTTGAGAAGGTGAATGTCCGGTAACTTTAAGCCCAATGTGCCTCGGGCTCATTTGAGCACCATTTCACTAATTTCACTCATTCATCGTCCGATATGACGTTACATCGGAAGATGCTTATATATATATATATATATATAATAAATATTGACTCACCTCTTAGATAAACTAGACGTATTTGAAAATTCAAACCAATAATAAAGAATACACATATTTAATGCCACAAAACTGATGTAATAAATGGTGAGCTTTGAACTCTTTCATTCTTTTCTTGTGTGGCTTAGCGTTGAGGTCATCAGTGGCCGCTCCTGATTTGATACAGTGGATGTGCAGTATATTACATCCTCTTCACCTTTACTCTCTTTCTCTCTCTTATGCATACCACACAATTCTAATTCACAATTCATGTGGCCAATTGAGCTCTCATGTCATGATATTTTTTGTTTTAAATGACCAATAACACAACAACCATTATTTGCCCAGATACCGTTTCTCTCAGTCACAAATAATAAGTACAACAACAGCTTCTTTTCTAAGGATAAACCCGAAAGAGTTATCTGCTTAAGCTTTGCCATGTTATTCCCTTCCATACTTTCATGGATTCAAATTTTCCGCTATGAGCAGGCACAACTACAGGCAATTTACTGCCAGAAACACAAACATAACAAACAATAAACACGGTAACAAAACAACTATTGCAAACTGAAGTATCGAACTTGGTAAATTACATGAATTGCGTATGTATTTATAATGGTTTAATAAAAATTGGTGTAATTGTGTTTACGACATTAACATAACTGTTATTTTAATATAGAAATTGGCTACATTATATTTAAAAACGTCAAATTGCCTAACTCTCTAGCAGATTGATTGCAACTTCTGCTAAACGACTGGGAGGGAAAAGCTCGTAGCAAGGAAACCAGTCTTATAGGAGAACGCAGTGCGCTTGCGCGGTAACAATCGCATGCGTTAGCACTGTTTATCTTGCTGCATTAAGTATTCCGTATTCCTTAATGCAAGCTTTTCCCGGCTCCCCGTGACCTCTCACCCTAAAGTAAGCGTGTCAAACAGCACTCACCAGGTGTGAAAATATTCCCCTATTTTCCCTCCCTCCGTGATGATCAAATCGGAAAACGGGAAAAACAATGCGAAAACCGGTTCTACTAGCGCGTGCTACTGCAGTTAAGGAGGGGGGACTCCTCTCTTCACACCCACGGAGTGATGTTCGACAGGGTTTATGCGTCTTTACAGCTAATTGACTATTGCGCTGGCATTTGGTAAAGAGGACGTGGGAAAATTAAACGAGCAGGTTCATATAGAAGAAAGTTCGACATTCGACTTTATCATATGCATGTTTATAGAGGGAAATACACATTCGCACACAGGAAAGAAATAGTGTACAATGGCGAGTATGCTATCACCCAGGAACCGCCACTGGATGCCATATTGGAAGAGCTTTTATATATGCTGACTTCTCGTTGGTGGCAGTTTTCAGTACATAAGTAGCTTTGTGTTACGGTTTTGTTCCTGCTGATAACCTATGAAACGCTGTTTCCAGCTGACTATGCTTTATGCATATCGCATGTGATCACAAGGAAATAGAATATAGGTGCGTATTGCTTAATTTGAAATAACTGTCTCGGCAAATTGATCTGTAGATACAAACACCAGTTTTTACGTGAACACATGTGCATACACAATATATACGTACTATTTGGCAAAACCTTGAGATGTATCGGAAAGAATGTGGAACTGCCCAGCTGCTATACCATTAACAGTCATGAAGAATATCCTGCATTCTTGAATGTGTGAAACTGCCTGTGACAGAACTAGATTTAATCTATGGGCGAAACAGTGCAAAATAGAGCTTGGGGAAATGATGCCCCTACTTTTGCTTGAAGTCCATTTAAATGCCCCAACATAAGAGCCGTACCATCATATGTCTGAGCAACTAGCTTTTGCCCAGAGTCTAATGTGAATAATGCATCAGCTGACCGATCATCTGAAGTATTTGAATCGGTCGGCGGAGAAAGGAACTAAGTCAACTTTTTTAACTTTTCAGGAGAGACCAAAAACTGTTTAGCCGGTAAACTTATTTTCAGAAATTTCTGTTCGATGTTTTCTTGTATTCTTTATTTCAGTCCAGTAAATACACATAAATGCACTCACTTAATTCTTAGCAAATATTGCAAAAATTGATTTTGAAAAAGATTGACTTAGTTCCTTTCTCCACTCGATGATAGGTTTACCACTGTTAAATGCGTTTATTTTCTTAAAAATGTAGGTTTTGTTATAATATTGATGTTGAGCATCTTGAATAACGTAGATGCAGTCATAAACAACACAATATAAAAAAGCACATTGACATTTGTAGTACATTAAAGAGTTTTGGGGAAGTAATTTGCAAATTACGGTACCTGATTCATTCAACTGTACCTAAAGAATGTTTTATGAAATCACTGGCCACTGCAATAGATGTTCATAACATTTTTGTGCTTCTTCTCATGTACGAGTATATATTTCATCAGCTCTTGAATGTCCTCCATTTTCTTTTTCTGAATGGGCACTTTGAGTTGTGGATAAACTGGCTCCAGGGCCATGTGAAAATTTGAACGCGTTTTCAGCAAACAGAATGTATGTGTCAGACAACTATTGATAAACGGACGTGCTCTTATTATTCCAGGCTTATTAGCCTCGTAAATAAATTCCTTATACTGGGAAATTGCAAATGATTCTTTCTTATTTCTTAGAAATCCTTACTTGCTGTTTCCATAGAAATCACATTATTTTTGTAAAATTGTGGCCACCACTTGTCAAAATGCATAATGCTTTCTGTCTGTGCCATAGTCAGTTATTCCTGTAATACTATTAGCTATCAGCTCCCCATATTTAGGGTCCTGATGATCTAGAAGTTGAGTGCCCTTAAACCCACAAATCAATCAATCAATCAATCCACATATTCTTTGGGAGTTTAAAATCTATCACATTTTGATATTTTTCTTTTAAGTACACCAAACACTCGATCACATGGAAGAAATGAAGGACCCCTCTCTGGAAATTAATGAAAGATCTTATTTGTTTTTCTCAGCTGTCTCAATGCTAGGCACATTCGGATTAGGGTGTGATTTTTGTATTGCCCCGAGACTCCATCAGAGAAAAAGTGTAGTTCTGTAATATTTTCTGGCAGAGTAGTCGTAATCGTATAAAAAGAAACATGCTTCATTGGCCCCCTTCTTTCCCTCACCTTCATGATACAGATACACGATACAATGCCTGGATTTGATATTATAAATGCTAAACCTGTTTACCCATAACTGTCTAAGGTAAAATATTTCTTGTACAGGGATGTTTGGTAAAGCCAAATTCTGCATAAAGTCAAATGCCAATCCAGCAACATAGTCGTCCCTTTTGTTCCACTTGCTTTATGGCAGTATAAAATCTCTTACTCCTACGCTTGTGTATATCAAGATCAATTTGCGCTGCCCTCTTGCTACTGTTGGTAATATGAGGACTCTTTATTTTGACTTCTAGTTCCTCACATTTGCTGCAAACATCAATTTGTGGTGGCCTAAAGCATAATTAGCATTTTCCGAGAAGTACTTTCTGTAAAAATCATATTTAACATCAAACTCTGGATATTTCTGCCGGAATAGATCATGCATACTTTTGATATTCAAACGTGCGTCCAAGTATTTTATTTCTTTGCCAGCAAAGGGGAAACGAATGGATATGATCATGTATTGCATTCAATATATTTTCTGTAGTTTTGATGGTGCACTCATTTTCACGCCGTTTATCCCTTGGAATTTGTCCTTTAATAAGAAGACTAGATATGCGAAACACTCGCTTCTGTGATAATGCATTAGGATTAAGAAATGCTTGGTTGCAAACGCCCGTGCGTCTACCTTCTACAACAACAAAATAATCAAAAGAATGCTGTCGCTTGCTACAATACCTGCAGGTTCGTGTTGCTGTTTCTTTAACAACAATTAGCCCTTGTAGATGTATATCTTGAGCATTTTTATCTTCTATGTTAAGATAATCTGACAGAATTGTCAGGCGTTGCGTATCATTAATACGCATTCGACACCTGAAAACAGTATCAAATTACATTAGTATCAGTAATAAAGCTCTCTGTAAAATATAAAAGTAATGCATTGCACATTTCATGCTGCAATAGTTATTGCCTTATTTACTTGCAATCTGCTCCGACACTTTTCCCAGGTACAGGATTGCCCTGGTAGTTCAAGTACGGTAGTCCATGAACTCTTGCATGTTTTATTTTTTTCCTTTTGTGCTGCTCCTCGTTTCTCTTTCTTTTTGGTTTCATGATTGCTTCACAACAACAAGCTTCGGACTAAACAGTTGCAGTCTCAAATGCAGAGAAACAAGAATGATTACATAGACGTAATATGCCACCCATTGTCGAAGCGCATACTTGATGCAACAGGGGCGCCTCGCTTGCAGTTCACGTCAAAGAAATGAGGAGAAACGAATTAAGTCACTGGCATAGTTCCTTTCTCCTCCTGATGAATGCACAGAGATTCATTTTTCTCCGCTAAGCAGTGGTTGGACATAGTTCCTTTCAACACAGGACGATGTATTTCAGTCGAATTATAGTGAATGCGCGAAAAAAAGAAAAAGTGAAGAAAATTACTTGGTTCCTTTCTCCACCGACGGATTCATTTACAAAGCGGAGAAACATTTCTTGAACGTCACCGTCAGGTCCAACGAATCTCATTACTGCAGAAAGTTGCGATACATTTGCAACATCTGTACTTTCATCCAAACTAATGGCAACAAAACTGGTCTCTTTGATTTCTCTCTTTATCTCCATTATTAGAACATTACTTATTGACTCAATTAAGTCGCTCTTAATCAGATTTGATAGCCCAATAAACACAGTCCCCTGTTCCATGAAAGTTCTTAACTTGTCGTCATACAGATAAAGCAGGTTTACAAGTTCTACATAATTTCCCTAGCTGCTGGATTCTGATGACTCATCGTGACCCCTAAATGCTAATTCTCCTGTTTCCCCAAAAAACAAACAATATCAATTAGGCGTTTCATTACTTCTCTATTTTTACTTACTAGTTCGTTGTGCTGATTTTCCCTCACTTTCTTCTGAGTACCCAGTAAATGGTCAATTCTGGATTTGCCGAATATTGTCAGTAGAATAATGGTATGGAAATGAGTGCTAGTCAAACTGTGGTTTTTAATTGCTTTATGGATGTTCCCCATGTCAGTGAACCCGCCATTAGACCATACAGTTTTTTCGTTAGCAAACAGAAGACAACACCAACAATAAAGCTTTTGTTTACAACCAGTAAGCCATCCATTAGTAATATATAGCTGTGAATTGAATTTTCTTACACAGCTTTTTATTGGAGTAGTAATGTTTAGGTCAGGCATTGATCTTCCTTCGTGCACAACTTTAATCTTTTCTTCATAATTTCTAGAAGAAAAACTTCGTAAGATAATATTGCACACAATGCAACCATCCGCGTCTGCAGTTCTGCTCTCCTAAGAAAGCGAAGATTCCGTGTTTCTTCCCCTCTCCGCAAGCACTAGTGTACGCACGGTTTCAAACTGCTTACCTTGTACAAGATAATTTTGCGGAGTGGTATTTTGTGCTTGGTTAGTTCGAGGTGATGTGTGCCGAGGTTGGCAATGGGTGGGTTGTGGTGGCGGGAATTTTTGGCAAGAGTTCGGAGGCAAGCTTTTTGATAAACTCTTCGATTGTGTGCATATGCAATTCTTCATGCAGTTTGTAGGCTGGCGCCCGCCTGGGTACGCCGATAATTATCCTTAGCATCCGGTTCTGAAAGGTGTTTAAGCGTTTAATGTGGGTGGGGGCCGCATACCCCCAGACCGGGGCTGCGTACGTGAGTATAGGTCGGATTAGGGTTTTGTATATCGTTAGTCCGAGTTTCGGGGAGATATGTGATCCTGTGCGAAGGAGGGGGTACAGTCTCCTTACTTGTACTTGCGCCTTGCGGCGGCAAGTTTGGATGTGTGTGTGTGTGTGTGTGTGTGTGTGTGTGTGTGTGTGTGTGTGTGTGTGTGTGTGTGTGTGTGTGTGTGTGTGTGTGTGTGTGTGTGTGTGCCAGGTGAGCCCGAGGTAGGTGGCCTGGTTAGTCCAGTTAATGTTTTCTCCGAACAGCGTTAAGGGAGGGAGTCTACGTGCAGTGCTTCTATGTCTAGAGGCAGTTCGAGTCGAGTGGGGAAGCTGTTCCCCCACCCGAGTGTCTTTACCGCAGTACCTAGCCGTTATACGACTTAACCTGCACGATAGTATGATGGTTTGGTCTACAGGGATTTAATGCTTCTGGGAATGTTGGGATCAGGGGTATTTATAGGGGCAAGATGGATGGTTGGTAGGGGTTGGTCCGTGAGTGGGCAGTGCCCGGCTGCTGATTGGGCTGATCCCCTCCAGGGTTCTGGCCGTCAGTCACTCACTGAGAGGTGATCTGAGTTAGGCGTTTTACTCTGTTTCAAGTACAGATATTGATTTTGCCTTTCCCATCTTCTAAAATTAGACCGTTGGACTTAAGATGTCCTTCGGCAATTTTTTAGATGGTAGTCGGCGCGGCTCGCTCTGGTCATATTGTCCCAGACTGTTCATCAGTGGGTTAGGGTGGTTCTGGAATTTGTTGTACATTGTTCGAGCGCGGGTTTTAATCACGTCGACAATGTACGGGATGCCGGAATGTTCGTGAAGGATGTGGGCAGGAAATCTCCAACCGTGTGGCGCTTAGTGAATATTACTGCTTGGTATTTGGCTTGGTTGACTCTGATTCGCCATTTGGTGAGCCAGTCTTCCAAGTGGGTGAGGGAAGTTTGTAGTCTGTCGCGTATAAATCGAGGGTTGCCAGACTGTTTTCTTTGTGGTTTTGGGTATGTCGTTGATATAAATGCTGAAGAGTGTGGGCCCCAATAAACTGCTTTGGGGGACTCCAGCTTGCATCGTACGTGGAGAAGAGAGTGCATTGTTTACTGAGCAGACAAACTGGCAGTCGCGTAGATAGTTCGATATGAGCTTTACCATGGTGTCTTGTACGTTTAGGGAAGTTGGTTTGCGTAGGAGTCCTGGGTGCCATACCTGGCCGAAGGCACGCTCAATATCCAGGAACAGGACCCCCGTGGTTTTATTTATGTTAAATACGCGGGTTATGTGTTCAGTGATGCGGAGTAGTTGGAGTATGGTCGAGTGGCTCGAAAGCCAAACTGCTCTTGAATGGTGATGCCGTGTTTGATTAGATGTGCGTGTAATCTTTTAAGTATTATTATCTCTAGCACCTTACTGAGTGAGTTCAGTAGACTAATGGGTCTGTAGTTGGTTGGGTAGGCGTGGTCTTTGCCCTGCTTGGGGAAGTGGAGGATTTCTGCCAGTCGGTTAATGGCGTCGGGAGGTAGGTTTTTGAGTGCTATGTTGGGTATGGTGTCGGGTCCGGGCGACGTCTTTTTCGGGAGATGCTTTATGATCCACATAACCTCGGATGGTGAAGTTTTCCTGATTTGGTCGTGTGTTGTGGATGTGTGTATGTTATTAGTTAGAGTTTCAGTCTCGGCAGTAAATTGTGGCGAGCTTGGTATAAGGTTCGGTGTTAGTGTGCATTCGAGCGCACACTAGTGCTTCCGCTTTTTCGGTATCGGATGTAGCTATACGCTGATTGATGTGTAAGGGCGGAATGGAGGTGGATTCGCGTGTTAGACATTTCGCAATGCGCCAGAGTGACGTGCGGTCCGTATCTAGGTCGGCGACTGTCCTTTCCCATTGGGAGGTAAGGAAGTCAGCTGTGCGTTTATGGGTGTGTGAGTTGAGTTCACGCAGCTGCTGTAGGGCTTGAGGGCATCTCGTGTGTTGCCATTTGCGGTGGGCTTTGTTGCGGGTTTTTGCTAGAACTTTGAGGTCGTTAGGCATGGTTTGAGGGTCGCGGTTACGTGAGTGTATGGGGACCGAGGCGGTAATGGCATATTGTATAGTGTTTTCAAGGTTCGCTACGGCTTGATCTAGCTCGTTACATGACGTGATTGGTGTGTTGTGGATTTCAGCAGATACAATCTGGTTAAAGGTTTCCCAGTTTGCTTTATTGTAGTTACGTCTGAGGGGTTGTATGGATGGTGCCGGAGGGCCTTCTAGGTTGATTAGAACGGGTGGGTGATCTGAAGACAGAGCATTACTACTTAAGTGTGACCCGGAGGTGTAATTATCGTACTAGGTAATGTCAAGGATGTCTGGCTGGTGGTTACGCTGTGTGGGTATGAGTGTGTGTTCATTTGTTGCATATATAACATAGTTGGGGTTATTCTGTGTCTCAGGAGTTGGGAGCCCGCTGGGTTACCTGTACGGCAGTTTCAGAGTGGGTGCTTAGCGTTCAGGTCTCCGGCAATTAGACTGGGGTTGCTTAAATGGAACAGGTCGTCCAGGTCACCTGTGAGTAAGTCGCCCCGGGGATTATAAGCAGCAACAATGAGTGTGCGAGTGTGGTTAATTTTGACGAACGCGCCTGTCGCCTCCATGCGTCCTAGAGGGGGTAGCAATACTTGTTCATGTTCTATGGAGCGCTTGATAAATAATCAAAGCTATGCCTCCCCCACGTCTGGCCTGCTCAGTTCTATAGGTTAAGTATCCGGCAATGTTTAGTCTGGATTTGGGGTTTAAGTAAGTCTCTGTGATTAGTGCAATGTGTATGTTGTGGGTGTGTAGGAAGTCCGTGAGTTCGCCTTTTCGGTGGTAAATGCCACGTGCATTCCAATTCATTATCCGTGTCATTGCAATGGTCGTCATCGCTTTTAAGCAAGAGTTTCTCAGGGGGAGGGTGTTATTCAAATGAGAAGGCATCCAGGTCCGAAAAGAGGGCAAAGAAGCCCTAGTATGTGGAGAGCACCTCGTGGGTGAGGTGTGGTTGGGTCAGTAAGAGCGTAGGTATATGGATACACTCGTGCCGCGCTCGGACCCAGGTCATTCGCGGGAAGGTAAGATTCCTTTGTAGTGAGGCCGGGGTTAGGACAGGTGGAATTGCCGGCCTTGGGGGTTGGTAGGGGGCTTGTGTGCCTTGTTGGCGGTCATGGGTGGGGGTGGGAGCTCTCGACATACTAGCCGCTGGTCTCGTGTTAGAGTTGTCGCGACTTAGGGCCATAGGAGGCGTTGCTGGGGGGGGGGGCGACGTTGTTCTGAGTGGGGGCTCGTGCGTGTTCCCTGGTGCCGGTAGGGCGTGGGGGCACTTGTCCCCTCAGTCTCGCCAACTGGCGCTGGTATTCACGGCATCCCCGGAATCGGGCCCCGTGCCCTGGTAGCCTGCATAGGACGCAGGTTTGCCTCTCCAGGGGCACTGTGCAAGAGCGAGATTCATGCACCCGTGCGCACTTGGAGCACACGGGTTCGGGGGCGGGGCATCGTTGGTAAGAGTGGCCTAGTCTCTGGCATTTTAGGCATTGAATGATGGTGGTTGGAGGGTGGAAGTCTTCAATAGAGACCTTAAAGTGGAGTAGGGAAGTGATATGCCTGAGCTTGCCTTGGTCTTCTGTAGAGGGGACCTCTACCAAATAAATGGGTAGGAGTGCCCTATCCCTGGCAAGTCGCCTCAGTTGTTGCACTCTTATTGTGCGTACCCCTTTATTCTGTAGTTTGTCCTTGAGTTCAGAAGCCGCCCCGTCCAGAAACAGTGGCTTTACCACCATTCTAAGGAGCGGTCTTCTCTATGGGCGTTAGTATGGGTGAACTGTACCCCCTTGGTCCGCAGTAGCGCGCAGAAGTTGCGATGGTTCTCCAGGGTAAATCGCACCATGGTGTCATGCGAGACTGGAGCTCGATGACACGAATAGTGCCCCGGGTTGCAGGTCCTATCGAACTCCGCGAGCACTCCGGAAATTTGGGGGGACTTTTCTTTTAAGACATAGATGGGGGGCTGAAATTCCCTGGCTGAGGCTTCAGCAATGGTTGGGAGGAAGCAGTGGGGGTCGAGCCGGGGGGGGGGGTGGGTATACGTGCCGTCTCCAGTGCCGTCAGTCTCGAGCGTCAGGGGCTGATTGCCTGAAGAGGTGCCGGGTAAAGGTGAGGCAGGGGGGAGGGCAGGCTCAGAGGTGGGTGGTAAGGGGTGGCTCGAGTGATTGGAGTGATTAGAGACTAGCAACGTCGCTGGGGTATCTGTCATCTTGGGGATATGCCTTCTGTTGCTGGTCAAGCTAAGTGGTAATGGTGGCTGGGGGACTGGTCTTGTATAGGGGGCGAAGAGTCAGGGGTGGGAGGTCGGCTGTCAGTCTCGTCAGTCATAGTGACGCGTCGGGTCCGTGTCATGGCTGTTTCCGAAAAAGCTGGGGGGATTAGTGTATGGGGTGCTGTGATTTAGATGTATAAGCCTAAGAACAGTGGGGAGCTTAGCCTAGATAGAGAAAAGAGGAAAGTAGTAAGAGTGTAAAAGAACTGATATAGGGTGCTAAGAAGCGTGAGTAGTAGAGGGCCAACCCAGTCGAGCGCCTAGATTCCAGCTATAAGCTGTTGGCTGCGGGCTTACTACTCTGCCCAGTTATCCAGTTAGTCCCCCACACACCATTGCTGTTGGACTTGCTGGTTTATACGCGTTTTGATGTCGCTGTTGAGAGCTTCCATATTGATTTTATGGACAATGTTCCTTGTTCGCTGCCATTTGCGTCTCTCATGATCCCGCTCGTTCATGAGATCAAGTACCTCCGGTGGTAGTTTGAGTTCGCGCTTCGGAGGCTGTTGGAATGGGTTGGATGCTGCAATGGCTAGCTGCATAGCCAGCTCTAGTGCCGCGATCGCTGCATCTACTTCCTGATCGGTTTGCAAGTTCTCAGCTGGGGTTAGGTTGGCATCTGGGCAAAGAGGTCCCAGTTTGTTCGGTTATAGATTCTTCTGAGCGGTTCGGGTCGGCGAGGGGGCATATGTTTGATCTCTAGCAGGATTGCATAGTGGTCAGAGGCGAGTGAGTCAATTCACTTGAGCTCGTAGTTGAATTGGGTGTTCTATAGTAGTATTAAGTCAAGTATGTCTGGGGTGTGAGCTGGGTTAGGTGGGATGAAGGTTGGCGCTTCAGTATGGGTTATTATGTATTCTCTCGCTTGCATGTGTCTGAGTAGTGTGTTTTCCGCGTGATTGTTTGTCGTGTTTCCCCACGTTTCGTGTATTGCGTTTAAGATTATTTATAGGTCGGTTAGTGAGGTTATAATTTCGAGGTCGTCGCTCGTGAGTTTATCCGGTGGGCAGTAAGCAGCTGCAATTGTGACGTTCTGATTCGCTATGGGAACGGCTATCGCTGTAGCTTCAAGATGGTTCATTGGTGGTAAACATTTTTGGCTATGTTGGAGGGCGCGTTTTACTAGGACAGCTGTGCCTCCTGCTGCTCTTCCGGCGCCGGTGGTTCGGTCGCTGCGGTATACGTTGTAGTCAGGTACGGCGAATCTGGCTCTCGGGTTTAGCATGGTTTCCCCCAGCAGTACTATGGAGATGTTATTAATGGAGAGGAAGTTCTGTAGTTCGTCTAGCTTTGATCGAACTCCCCTGCAGTTCCAGTAGAGGACTGTTAATGTGTCAGTGTTTGGGCCAGTGGTTGTATTAGCCATTTGTGTTTATGGGTGATTGGCTGGTGTTGTGTAGTGTGTTCTTGTGTGTGTGGTTTTCTTTTCTTTTTGTATATATATTTTTAATTGTATGTTATTTTATTTTATCTCCTTCCCGTTTCTAGGGTAAGAAAGATGGCCCCTATTTCCTCCAGAAGCTGCCAGAAGTGAGTTTCTGGGTGGCCGGGAATGTTGTATAGTTACGTTAGTCTTTTAATTATCCCTCCTACCTCTTGGAGGCCGCCTTGTAGGCTGTAGTTGCCCAGCCTATTTAGCAGTACTAGTGCCTGCGACGACAGGCTGTTGGGCCGTAGCCTCACCTCCTCATAGGTTATTTCCTTCGGGCTCTTTTCCGTTATGGAGGAGAGTAACCAGGGGAGAGTTCTCTTTGTCAGTGGAGGATTTCGGGGTATTTCGGCAGGTCTTTCTGTCACCGCTTCGGTTATGCTACTCTCTGTTGGCTCAGGGGTCCGTGAGCTGACTCTTTGCACAGTTTCTGTGGCTTGTTGGCTCGTTCTTACAGGTCTGGGCGATTGGGTCTCCCTGGCTCTTATCTGGGCGTTGGGCCTTGGATCTGCCGTGTGCCTTAGGGGTTCTTCTGTATGTCTGTGTATATATTTTCATTATGTCTAGGTCTTTTAAACTGTTGTGCGTATGTGCCCCTTTGAGCTTCATGGGTTGTCCATGCACTAGGGTGGACGTTGGGTGTCCTTGCCGGGGCGTCAACTAGCCGCCGGAACTCCCGACAGCCTCGCCATCTAGCTCCGTGTTGGTTGCTGCTGCAAAGCGCACACTTAAAGCGCTCGGATGTGCAGGACCGCACATGATGATTGCCTACACATCGTGAGTAGACTAGTGGCGCTGAGCAGTTTTTGGTTAGATGCCTGAATCTTTGGCACTTACCGCACTGGGGGAGGCTCCGGCTGGGGGGAAATGGTCCTCTACCCTAATTCTGCAACGCAGGAGGCTCCTTATTTCTGTTATCGCCGCCGCACAGGTCTCATTGGTGAGCTCCACTAGAAAGGTGGGCACCAATGCGCAGGCTTTACGCGAGTAGAGCTTGCTTATCTTTTGGATATCTAAACCCAGTCTTTTCAGCTCGTCAGTGAGCTCTTCTGGTGACATATTGCCGTAGAGGCCTTTAAACACTACCTTGAACGTCCTGTTCTCCGTTGGGGTGTTTACATGAAACGGCAGTTTGTTTTCTCAGCAATGCTTAATAAAGTTGTGGCAGTCCATGACCCCTCTAAATCTGAACCCATGATAGCCTTCTCTGTAGGTAGACTCATAGGTCTTTCGCCGATAGAGGGTGTCGAATCGTGTGCCAGGTTCTGCCTAGCGTAGGCACGTATATTCTGGTCAGGTCATGTCGGACCCTTGTCATATGTTCTTGTTGTGGCTGTTCTGCCTGTGGTGCCGCTACGGCAGTGTCTGTTGTTGCAGCCGCGCCGGGTGTACTGGGCTCTCTAGCTGTGTTCGTATGTGTGTTGCTTGGGCCAGGTTCATTCAGGTTTTCTGTGTCAGAGACTATAATGAGCGCGTCACTATCTTGACTGCTCGTGCTCTCAACGTCGTCTTCCCTGGTGTGGGCCTCAATTTCTTTTGGTTTACCTTTTTCCATGCTTTGGGTAGCATAGTTGCCCATCCTGGTCATGTCTTTTTCTTTTCTTTGTTAGTTTATTTATTGGCTTTCTTTCTCTTCTTTCCCCTCTCTTTTTCTTTTTCTGTTCTCCTTGCCTTGGTGGTGTTGTGTTTAAGAGTGAATGTGTTGGTTATGTGTCTGTGTGTGTGCGGGGGGGGGGGGGTGGGGGGTGACTGGAGCTTGTATGTGTCGGACTACATTAGCAAGGGTGGTTTTTCCCGCGTAAGCTACTGGCCTTAACAAAGGCAGACAGCAGACGGGCTTCTATTTTATTTTCCTAGTTCTTTATGAGGGGGTGGCACTACAGGAAGTGTAGTGCGGAGTGGGGGAGTTTAGATTTCCTAACAGTTAGAGTAAAGAAGAGTGGGGCCTAACTTAAATAACTAATAGTAAACAGGAAACACGAGAAGTCAGTTGGCGCCGATAGACACAGACAGCAGAGGGCTGGAACACTAAGTGCCGCCCAGTAACCGCACCAAAACGTAGCGTTGGCTATGCCTTGCTGTCTTACCAAGCTGCTAGTGAGTGCAAGAGTTGAAGTTCTGGTAGATTCGGAGTGCCTAGCCTGGCTCCTCCGTCCGGTCGCCGCGCTGGTCCCTGGAGGTGTTGCAGAAACTGGTTTTCGCCGCTGGGCCGCTTGCTGCTGGTTCCGTCTGCTTCAGTGGTCAGGTAGAAAGTTCCTTCTACTGACCTATTTTTTTATTATTTTTTTTTTTTTTTTAGGTAGAGGGGAAAAGTCTTGTTACGAGACCCCATGGTACTGTGGGAGTCGCCATTGAAGATGGCCATACCCACTAAAAACGCCATCCACCGGATTAGGAAGGAGCAAGCCTACTGCGGTACCACCTGTAGCACCCGCGCATTCAGTGGTGAAAATAGAGCTGGTTCGCATAGCGTAATCAGAAGGGGTAAGGTTAGGAGCTTGGAGATAAGCTTGACCAAGGCCCATCTTGCCCCCTAGCGGAGTCCTGGATGGTTTAGGTATGAATCATTTGTGATTGTTGTCAGGAATCAGGGTGCTATGTTGTCTATGCGCCGCGTCTAATGTTCGTGCGCCTCAGAAGTCTGGGAGAGTTTCGATACCCTGCATGCTGCATCCCTGAAACAATCTAAATATACATGTACATACACTAGGCAAAAGAAGGTGCATACAATTAGACTCTTAAATTAATAGTAATTTGCGCGCCAACGGCGTCGTCAGTCTACGGTAAATTATTGTTGTTAAGCTCTACCACACGGCGTCGTCTGCAACTAAACACCTAGAGTATTGTTGTGCCATTCGGCATCGTCAATTTGGTGAATGCATATCCATAGTGTCGCCTGGTCGTCTGGAATGCACACTTGGCGGGCAGTCTGCCTGAAATGCAGGTGCGAGCCAGTGCCACTCTCGAGGGGGCCCTCATCCCCCTGGGGCCGCCTTCTAAATAAGGACTAGAGGGTTATTACCTGACTGAAGTATGTGTGTAGATATGAGTGTGTGTGTGTGAGTGTGTGTGAAATGATGCACAGTTAACATGTGAATAGCATCGGGGTAGTTTACTAGGTTATCCAGATATTGTTGCATGTCAACATCTGGCTCCCCGAGACCTATAGTTCTCTGGAATAGAGATAGTGGCCTTGCATGTTTGTCGTGCGTTATATCATAATTTCCTAGGGTTTGAATTAACTCGTTGTGGTTTCTGTTTTTCTTATCGAGTAAGTTAAAGCTGAGCCTTTTGATGAATTGTTCAATGGAATGTATTTTTAGCTCCTCGTGTAATTGGAGCGCTGGCGCTGCTTCGGGTAGTCTCGCGATGATTCGGAGTACTCCATTCTGTATCGTTTGCAGTCTCTCTATATGTGTTTTCGCTGCATGTCCCCATACGGGTGCAGCGTGTGTTAGGATGGGCCGGATTAGAGTTTTATAAAGTGTGGTGCCCATCTCTAACTTTAGAGTACTGGTTGTGTTGATTATTGGGTATAGTTTATTGAGTTGTGCGTTTGTTTTGGCTCTTACGATGTCTATGTGTTGTTTCCACGTAAGGCCCTGGTCCATCGTTAAACCTAAGTAGGTGATGGTGCTGTTCCATTGAATTGGCTCTTGTCCAAGCGCTAGTGGATGAAGGCCGTTTTTACCAGGACGGTGCTGGATTCGCTTGGTGAATACAATTACCTGGCTTTTTCTGGTATTTACCTTTATGTGCCATTTCGTGAGCCATGGCTCTAAGTCATTTAGAGCATTTTGTAGCCTGGTGCGTATAATCCTTGGCATGTTCGATTGTGTGACTAGCGCTGTGTCATCCGCATATAGATATCGGTCCACTCTTATCGTCTCTGGTAAGTCATTTATGTAAATGTTAAAGAGGGTGGGCCCCCATAAAGTCCCTTGTGGGACCCCTGCTATGATTGGCCGTTGCGTTGATATCTCGGTTTCGACTGCCGTGCGGAACGTTCGGTGTGATAGTCCTTTATTATGGCTATCATAGAATCCGCGAATTCCAGTGATATGAGCTTTCTGAGACCAGCGTGCCACACGCGATCGAAGGCCCGTTCTATATCCAGGAATATGGCCCCTGTGGATCGCTTTTCGTTGAATCCTCTCGTGATGGATTCCATCATTCCCAATAATTATAGCGTTGTCGAGTGTTGTGCCTTGAATCCAAATTGTTCATTGATTACTAGGTTATTTTGATTGTGTGGTTCGTAAGTCGTTTGAGTATTATTTTCTCTAAAACCTTGCTCATTGTGCTGAGAAGGCTGATTGGCCTATAGTTCTCAGGCTGTGATTGGCTCTTTCTGGGTTTGGGAAACATGAGAACTTTGGCCTCTTTCCACTGTGGAGGGAATCGGCCTTTTTCAATTGTATAGTTAAATATATCTGCCAGCAGCTTCAGTCCTTTAGCTGGCAGAAGTTTTAATATTATATTTGGGATATGGTCTGGCCCGAGGGCCTTCCTTGTGGGCAGGTGTTTGATGATCCATTTGATCTCACCCGCATTCGTTTTTCGCGTCTTATTGTGTTGGTGTTCTACCAATATTCTCGACCATTGCTTCCGTTTTGTCCGCAAATGATTGGTCGGACGGAAAGGCATTCGGTTCAAAGTTTGCATCTAGGGCGTCTGCAAATGCTTCGGCTTTGTCTCGGGGAGTTTCTGCTATTCCATTAGGCGTGTGGAGGGGAGGGACGTGTGTATTCGTACGCGTTAGATTTCTGGCTATTTTCCAGATTGTATGGCTTTGTGGGTCGATGTTACTTAGGAAATCGTGCCATTGATTTGTTGTGTATTCTCGTAGTCGCTCGTTCGCTTGATTGCCTAGATCCGTCTACGTGTTACGATCTATTAACTTACGCGATTTTTGCCATTTACGCCTAGCGCGATTTCTATCTTGAATGGCTTGTCTACTGTCGCGTGGAAATGTATGTGTAGAAGTTCTAGGATATCTAATTGGGATGTGCTGTTCCGTGGCGAGCTTAATTGATTCCACCATATAGTCAAGAGCTTCATCTTGTTTTTCATGTGTTTCGATTGTGTGTTCGTGTATAATGTTTTGTAGCGTGTTTTCGAAGGACTCCCAGTCTGCTTGTCTGTAATTAGGTCTTGGTAGTTCCGGTATAAAAGTAATGGGGGCTTCAATTTCTAATAAGACTGGGAGGTGATCTGAATTTAGCTCGTTAATTACGTGTGTGTTTGTGTTGTATGTGATGCCCTTGAGGAGAGAAATGTCGAGTATATCTGGTTTGTGTGTATATACTCATGGTATGAATGTCGGCCCTTCAGGGCCAGTTAAAACACAGATTTTGTTTATTTCAATTTTGTCTGGTGCTGGTACAGCAGGCCCAGCTAACAGACTTACATTTACATTTATTTACAATTTTTGTTTTTACATTTTATATAAAACGGGTTTTCCAGGAAACCCATACAGTGGTCGTCCTTGGGCCACCGAGAACAGTTCCCTGTTGTATTGTCTTTGGTTTTTGTTTCTAGTTTTTGTTATTGTTTTTTTTTTCTTTATATACATATATACACTTTATTTACACACATGCACTCCCGCATTCACTCTGATATATCGTGAGATATGCCCTCACACACACAGACGCACATTAAAACACTATTTACAGACGCTATCTACACTCGCTTTATATACATTTCCGCGGTTTTCCTGGGCGGGCAGGTTGCAGCTCCTGACTGGTTCCCTGGGGTGTAGGCCTCTGAGGTAGCTTGTGTGCGGCCTGGGGCCCGTGTTTGCATGGACGCACATCAGTCGGTGAGCCAAGCGACGTCTAAAACATTTTGATTCGTGCATGTTTTCGATGCTTCGGCTCACCCTTGCCGATATTGGCAATGACGTAATTGTCGTGGTTTCTGATGCACGCCCATACCGCGGAGGCTCTTTTGGGTATTGCCTCAGGGATGGAGGGAATCTGGGTTTCCAGGTGTAGGGTTTGGTTGGTGGTTAAGAGAGGAGCAGAGAGGATTTTTCGGAGGTCGAGGTTTTGGAGGGTTTGGATCTGCTTTAGGGCGGTTTTTGAGACGTTTGCCCAGGCCACACACGCATATAGAACCACTGGCAGGATAAAAGCTTTGTACAGGATGAGTTTGGACTTCAATTGCAGCTGTTTGCTGCGGAAGATGGGAGCGCATAACTTTAGCGACAGTCTGCCTTTGTTGGCGCTATTTTTTATGTGGGTGGACCAGCACATTGTGCGGTCCAAGGTAACCCCTAAGTATTTAACTTGCCCACGGTAGTACAATACCCGACCACCGACCGTTAGGGCCATTGCCAAAGTGTGATGCCGCTTAGAAAAATGAATCGGCTGGCATTTGTCGGGGTTAATTTTGATTTTCCAATCATGTTGCCATGAGAGGAAGTTGTTGACATAGCGTTGCATTTCTGCAAGACCGAAACGTGGATTTCTATGGTGGTTGTATATTGCAGTGTCGTTGGCGTACATGGCGACCGTGCATCTGGCGTCCACTGGGAAGTCGTTTGTGAACAGTATGTACAGGAAGGGGGACATTATTGCCCCTTGTCGGACGCCAGCCCGCATCATTCGCTCCCTAGAGGAGGAGCGGCCCACTTGGACGTAGAACTTCCGTTTTTCTAAAACATTGTGCAGCAAGTGTAGATAATTTTGAAGTGCCGGGAAATTTTGGTGCAGTTTATAGATAAGGCCATTGTACCAGCACCGGTCAAATGCGGTTTCTACGTCCAGAAATAGCGCCAACGTTGAAGCCCCGTCTATCGGTCACCGAGAATAGTTTACTTATGTCCATTAAGCTCTGCTCAGTTATTGGTTCATACATACATACATACATACATACATACATACATACATACATACATACATACATGCATGCATGCATGCATGCATGCATGCATACATACATACATACATACATACATACATACATACATACATACATACATACATACATACATACATACATACATACATACATACATACATACATACATACATACATACATACATACATACATACATACATACATACATACATACATACATACATACATACATACATACATACATACATACATACATACATACATACATACATACATACATACATACATACATACATACATACATACATACATACATACATACATACATACATACATACATACATACATACATACATACATACATACATACATACATACATACATACATACATACATACATACATACATACATACATACATACATACATACATACATACATACATACATACATACATACATACATACATACATACATACATACATACATACATACATACATACATACATACATACATACATACATACATACATACATACATACATACATACATACATACATACATACATACATACATACATACATACATACATACATACATACATACATACATACATACATACATACATACATACATACATACATACATACATACATACATACATACATACATACATACATACATACATACATACATACATACATACATACATACATACATACATACATACATACATACATACATACATACATACATTCATACATACATACATTCATACATACATACATACATACATACATACATACATACATACATACATACATACATACATACATACATACATACATACATACATACATACATACATACATACATACATACATACATACATACATACATACATACATACATACATACATACATACATACATACATACATACATACATACATACATACATACATACATACATACATACATACATACATACATACATACATACATACATACATACATACATACATACATACATACATACATACATACATACATACATACATACATACATACATACATACATACATACATACATACATACATACATACATACATACATACATACATACATACATACATACATACATACATACATACATACATACATACATACATACATACATACATACATACATACATACATACATACATACATACATACATACATACATACATACATACATACATACATACATACATACATACATACATACATACATACATACATACATACATACATACATACATACATACATACATACATACATACATACATACATACATACATACATACATACATACATACATACATACATACATACATACATACATACATACATACATACATACATACATACATACATACATACATACATACATACATACATACATACATACATACATACATACATACATACATACATACATACATACATACATACATACATACATACATACATACATACATACATACATACATACATACATACATACATACATACATACATACATACATACATACATACATACATACATACATACATACATACATACATACATACATACATACATACATACATACATACATACATACATACATACATACATACATACATACATACATACATACATACATACATACATACATACATACATACATACATACATACATACATACATACATACATACATACATACATACATACATACATACATACATACATACATACATACATACATACATACATACATACATACATACATACATACATACATGATATTGTTGAGGTATACGACTTAGATGGTACGTTTAAGTTTGTGTGCGTCAAGAAATTAGACTCTTGTAGCGTTTGTACTGCGTGTTTTGTATAAACTGACTTTCCATTTAGTTCGTTTTAGTGTTCTGTCGTTGTGTTATTGTAGGCATTTAAGGGGATCGACGTGTGTGTGTGTTTAATTAGAATTTCTTTTTGTGTTTTCATAAGGATTTGGTTATAAAGCCTCCATAAGGCCTTGATTTTGAATTAACGATTAGTGTTGGCTGAGACAAACCGGAAGTGACGTTAGCATATTTGCCCAAGCTCAGGAGGTTATGTTCATAGTAACTCTAAATAAAGCAGATTACTTATTATACAATCATAATGACCCAGATTAATTCAGATGATTTAGAGGATGCACTTAATTTGTTGGAGAGTGTGACAGAAGAAAAGAGTTCAAAGAAGGATTTAAAGAAGGATAGGCTAAAATTATCACAGGCATCACATACACATATAAGAGATCGAGATAAGATGTCTGACACAGTCGATCAGTGCATCGAAAGTGCTCTTGAAAAAATAATAAAAGTTACCGAAGTGAGCAAAAATTTGAGATTTGATTTAAAGGAAAGTTGGTAAAATCGGTAAATGTACTAAGGAAAGTAATTTGTAAGCTTAAGACTGATTCCAAGGAAAAGGATAGAGAATTGAACGAATTGCGTTTAGAAATGAAGAAAGCAACTACTAGCCAGAAAAAATTATATGTTGACGCCGCGGTTGGGGTCTCGGCAGATCATAACCAATTACATCAAGGTGTTAAGTGTATCACTGGCGGATTAAGCACTGGGGAAGGCTGTGACAGTGGTGAGTGGACGAAAGTAACCTATGGTGGTAGAGGGAAGAAACAATATTCTGATATTCTAACCAGTAGAGAATATGATTCTGAATTGAATAAGAACAAAGAAAAGAAGATCTACAAATTATTTGTTAAATCCAAAACTGATCAAAGTACAGAGTACACCAAAACTTTACTCAAAACAAAGCTGAATCCAGCTAAGATGAAAGTTGGAGTAACTGCTATGAAATCATTGAAGAATGGACAAATATTAATAGAGTCTGATAAAAAATGCGATTTAGAGAAGGTATGTAGTGAAATAAACAGCGTTTGTGGGCTTGAATTGGAGAGTCACCTACCGAAAGTTAGAAACCCTAGATTGATTATTTTTAATGTCCCAGAAGATATAACAATGGAAAACGCGGTAGAAGTGATTGTATCGCAAAATTCGGAAGCAGAACTCAATGAAGGAGATGTTATTCCTAAATTCATATTTGAGGACAGAAAGAAACGCAAGAATTTGATCATAGAAGTCAACTCTGAACTTAGGAAACGTCTTCAAGGTAAAAAGTTAAAAATTGGATGGCACATCTGCAATACTGATGATTATATTTCAATTCTAAGATGCTATAAATGTTCTAAATTCAATCATAAAGCAGAAGATTGCAAAGGAGAGTTGACATGCCCTCACTGCGCAATGAAACATAAGATTAGCGAATGTAAGGCCAGCAAAGACAGCTATCGATGCATCAATTGCGTTAATTTCAATAGGTACAATGATAAATCATTGAATGAAAATCACTCATCCTTGGACAAAAGTTGTATATGCTACATGAATATGATAAAAAGAAATACAGAGAAAATTGACTACTGACATGGCAGAAACTCACAGAAAAATAAATATGAGATCCATAAATTACCTGCAACATAAGGATGCGGTGAAAAGTAATCCAAATATGGATAGTTATATTCTGAAATGTTATCAAGTAAACGTCAAACATTCGAGGATAGCCACGAGCAATTTAGTTCAAATTATTAATGAATTCAATATTGATTTAATATTCGTTCAGGAACCATATACGCTAAATAACAAACTTGCTGGAATTCCCAATAAATTAAGAACATATACAAGTGGTAACCTGAGGAAAAGAGCAGCTATAATAATCAACAACAAAAGCATTGATGTCATTAAATTAGCCCAGGTATCTGATGAAGATTGTGTAGTTATAGAAGTTAAATATGGAGACAAAAACTTTTTCGCTGCAAGCATGTACTTCGACATAACTAGAGATATTGAAGTAGACCTACAAAAAATTGAAAGATTTTTGAATGTTATTAAAGACCACGGATTAGTTATTTCAGCAGACACGAATGCCAGAAATAAAATGTGGTTCGACACAATTAATAACGAACGAGGACAGAAACTTGTAGACCTTATAACTTCTTGTGATTTACATATTATCAACGAAGACACTGGAGAGGCAACTTTCGAAAGTGCACAAGGTCGAAGCTGCATAGATCTCACCATCGTGAACACTAAATTATTGAAGTTTATCATTGAATGGAAGAATAGTGAAGAAGAAAGCTGCTCAGACCACAAATTAATTACATTCAAGATAGGCAAAATAAATCGAAGCAGAGAAATTACACACAAAGGCTCCAGATATATTATTAAAGATGATAACTTTAATACATTTGATAAACTCCTAATAACAAATTTCACAGAATTTCTTAATACAGATTTTAATGACGGTGAGCTTGACACAGAACTTTACAACATAACAAATGAATCGACAGATATAGAACAACTAGTCGAAAAGTGTTTTGCAGGAATAAATTCTGCATGTAAGGGATCATTTCGAACCACTGGGAAAACAAAAGAGATCAATGGGAGAACTGTCCCATGGTGGTCACCTGAGCTCACGATACTCAGAAAAAAGGTGAACGCACTCAGAAGGCGATACCAGAGAACAAGAAATAATGAAAAATTAAGACAAGTGAGGAGACTTCAGTATCAAGAAGGCAATCGTGAATATCAATCTAAAATTAATGCAGCAAAAATAATATCATGGAAGAAATATTGTAGCATCACTGATGGATCTAACCCATGGAATATAATTTATAAAATTGCAGCCGGCAAATTGAGAGACCAAACACCACTGACTACACTTAAAAAAGAAGACGGAACATACACAATTGATTCATCAAGTACACTTGATTATATGATGGACTACTTCATTCCGAAAGACAGTTTAGAGGATGATAGTGAGCAACACAAACAATATAGAAGACAGCTAGCTGAAGAAATTTATAACCCGGATGATGTCGAATTTACACAGACAGAAGTTATGTGCGCATTGGAAACATTCAATCCTAAAAAGGCACCAGGAGAAGACGGCATTACCAGTAAAATATTCTTAAGGGCATTTAAGCTTTTCCCTCGTTTCTTTACTGCACTGTACAATGGATGCCTGAAAAATGGTATATTTCCCAAAAAATGGAAGAACGCAAAAATAATTCCAATAGTTAAACCAGGGAAAATTGATAGTGAAGAAGTTTCAAAATACCGCCCCATAAGTCTGCTTAACACTGCTGGCAAAGTTTTGGAGAAATTGATGATAGAGAGAATCCTTCATCACATAAATTCAAGAAACCTCTTCAACTCAAACCAGTTTGGTTTTATGCCTCAAAAAAGCACAGTGGACGCAGGAATGGCGATGAAAGCGTTTGTACAACAGAATCTACAAAAATATAAGTACATCATATTAACTAGTCTGGATGTCAGAGGAGCATTTGACGCAGCATGGTGGCCCAGCATCCTTAATAACTTGAAAAAGCTCAGCTGCCCTAGAAATCTATATAAACTATCGGAGAACTACTTTCATGATAGGAAAGCTAGTTTATGCTTCAATTCATATAAATCCGAGAGAGAAGTTACAAAAGGCGTCCCCCAAGGATCGAGCTGTGGACCAGGTTACTGGAATATATTATATAATTCCCTACTTAACCTGGAATTTACTGAAAGGACCGAAGTCTTAGCCTTTGCTGATGACTTACTAGTAATGACCAAAGGCAGCAGCATAATGGACGCTGAAAACTTCGCAAATCAGGATATCAAGAAAATAGAGTTCTGGGCTAAAGACAACAAAATTAATTTCAATGAAACAAAGTCTCAAGTACTATTAATAACAAGGAAGAGACACCCTCTCAACGGTGATATCCATATCTACTTGAATGATACAAAATTGACACAGAAAAAAGAACTAAAATATTTAGGAATATATATATAGACTCAAAATTTAAATTCGACAAACATATAGATTACATTCAAGAAAAAGCATTAGCTCTCTTACACGCCTTATCCAAATCTGCAAAATTGAACTGGGGTCTTGGATGCAAAGCTTTCCATACAATTTACAAGGGAGCCATCGAACCGATAATAACCTATGGAGCTCCGATATGGGAAGAAGCTATAAAAAATAAGAAAAATCTAAAGAAACTCCAAAGAGTTCAAAGATTATGCAATATAAAAATTGCAAAGGCATATAGGACCATCTCTTATGAAGCATCTTGTATTATAGCTGGAATCCAACCAATAGATCTGACTATTATGGGAGAAATAAATAAGTATAAATCATTACATGGTGACAGAGATTACGACGCACCCCTGAAAACAAACTACTGGGTTCACCCTGCGAAACGTATTTGTATAGAGGAAATCAATCCCAAATTACAATATACGTTTCAGATTTATACAGATGGGAGCAAAATAGCAGAGAAAGTGGGAGCTGCAGCTGCGGTATTTCAGAAGGAAGAACTAATACGACAACTTAAGTACAAAT
>CM060966.1:60061521-60064021 GCA_030765045.1 Tenodera sinensis | reverse complement strand
CGAAATTACTAACACTGTAGACTTCTGCTCATTGAAGACGATTTTGTTGTCTCTGGCCCATCTCGATATTTTCTGCAATTCGATGTTAGCGTAATTTTCTATTTCAAGGGTGCTACTTCCTTTAATAACCAACATTACATCGTCTGCAAAGGCGATGACCTTTGTGTTTTTACTATATTCTAAATTCAGAAGTGAGTTATAGTGTATATTCCAGAAACCCGGACCGCTACAGGAACCTTGTGGACATCCTTTGGTGATTGTCCTCTTTATGGATATGCTGTTAGCTGAAAAAGTAGCACTCCTTCCATTAAAATAGCTTTTGGAGAGATCATAGAGGTTCTGTGGGCAACTGAACTCTCTCAATGAAGCCAGGATGCTAGGCCACCATGCAGCATCAAACGCACCTTTAACATCTAAGCTGATAAGGGCAGCTTGTTGACCTTTCTTTAGGATGTCTAGGATTATTTGTTTGAGGTACATCAGAGCGTCGACTGTACTGGTTTGTGGTGTGAAACCAAATTGGTTATTGTTCATAAGGTTGTTACTATGTATGTGGTGCATTATCCGTTGTATTAGTAGTTTCTCTAACACTTTGGCTGGAACATTTAATAAGCTTATTGGCCTATATTTGCTTACCTCATCGGAGTTCTCTTTGCCGGCTTTAATAATTGGTATAATTTTAGCGTGTTTCCATGCACTGGGGAAATAGGTTCTTCTTAGACAACCGTTATATATAGCTGTGGTCAGTTTGGGAACTAGTCTGAACACTAATCGAAGTATCTCTGCAGTGATGCCGTTCTCTCCTGGAGCTTTTTTGGTGTTCATATTATCTATAATAGAGGCTACTTCTGCGGTTGCAAATGGAGTATCATCCCGGGTTTCTAATTGTTCCTTTATTTTGTGCCTGATTTGTCGGTGGTGATCATTGTCCTCTTTCACATCATCAATCGGCACAAATAAATCCATAATGACACTCATAGTCTCTTTCAAGTCACTGGTATATGTGCCATCGGGTTTCCTTAAGGTTGACAAGGTAATGTTTTGTTTCATCTTCCCAGATGACAATCTGTAAACTGCATTCCACGGGTTCGATGTCGTTGTAACATTACAATAGTTTTTCCACGACTCATATTTCGCCCTTTTAATTGACGACTCATATCTTCTTTTCACTTGGGTGTATAGCTGCTTGCGTCGTTCTCTCTCATTTTCATTGTTTTTTATTTTTTGGTACCTTCTTCTGGTTGCAGTAGTCTTCTTCCTCATTATTGTCAACTCCTGTGACCACCATGGAACTGGTTTGTGTTCAGCAGCTTTCTTTCTTGGCTTACATGTTCTAAAGGATTTGTGACATGCAGCAGTTATGGCTCCTTCAAATTTATATATTATTTTCTCTATATCTGTTTCCATAGACACAATTCCCTGTAGAATATCATCCACTTGTTCCATGTCATTACTTGTTATTTGTACTCCAAATTTAAGCTTAAGTTCTTCTAGAAACTTATTGTTAAATTCGTTGTAATTTTCTTCCCGGACTATATATCTAGTCCCTATGAAATTGTTGTAGTTGATTTGATCATTTCTGTATTTTATCTGGAATGTAATCATCCTATGGTCGGAGCAGTTTTCATCGTCTAGGCACATCCAGTTATGTATAAGTTTCAACATATTGTTGTTAGTGACTGTTAAATCTATGTTACTGGATCCTAAGGATGACTCAAACGTTGTTATCTCTATATTGTCATTGATGATATGTAGGTTGTTGCTTATTACAAATTCTTCGAGCCTTTCCCCTCTCTTATTTGTTATTGTGTCGTGCCAAGTCTTGGACCTTGCATTACTATCCATGGCCATTAATAAAAACTTTCCTTTAGCGAATTCTGTGATTGCTTCTAATTGTAATATATTTTTATTAATGTCATCATTAATATCTAGATAGCTGCTAGCGGCTGTTAAGGTTAGATTGCCTCGGGTGATTTCTAGTACTACGTTATCTCCGTCTGAGTGCTGCTTTATTAAAATAGCGTCAATCTCTTTTTGGTGACCACAATGACAGCTCTCTTTGTGCCGTTTCCACAGCTGAAAATTTTATATTTATGAGGAATCCCTTTAACTTGATTGTTTATTGTGTAGGATTCTTGTACAAAGGCTATGTCTATTTTATTCTTTTCAATGAAATCTTCCAGGTTGTAAGTCGCTGCTTTACTGTGTTTTAGGTTAATCTGCACGCAGTTCAGTGAGACGGTGTTATTGTACGCTTTCTTGTTATATGTATTTTTCCTTGTGTTAGCCATTTTAGTAATTGATATTTTCTTTATATCTCTCCGTGGCAACCTGTAGGCATGGACAGTTCCTATCTAACGCTGAGTGATTCTCATTATTTTTTGCATATTTATTATATTTATTATGATTAATGCAGTTCACACATCTCAGTTCATTATCTGCTGCCTTGCAGTCCCTTGTGTTATGCTTCCCTGCACAACGGGCACAGGTCTCCTCTCCT
>CM060966.1:60044021-60054021 GCA_030765045.1 Tenodera sinensis | reverse complement strand
CTCAGTTTTACGGAAGCTTGTTTTCACTCTCGTAACTAAAACTAACTGTACACAACTACTTAAACAACTCATGTGACACTCACTTACACTCTGACACCTAAAACTGACTGAACGGCTCACTGTCTGTCCTATTTATACTGGAACTGGCGTGACGTAACCTCCTTCGAGTGCTTTCCACGTACACGTGTACAATGGCTCAGCAAAGAAGAACCTCCAGAGCTTGCTGTACACTACGGTGTTATTACGCTGTTCGATCTCGCACACACAGTCGCTAGTTGCTCTGTAGCCTCGGATCGCCTTTATGTTTGCAGCCATTATTACGGTCATGCACAAATGAAGGGTCCAGGGGAAAAAACCAGGGAAGTCACCTTTTTCATGAAACCCAGAAAATGAATTTTTAATTACAAAAGGCAATAAGTCCTCATACAAAGTAATTATTTCAAAAAGGGTGAAATATTGAAGACTCGGGTGTAGCGAATTAAATAAAATGGTGCTTAATGTCCGTAATACCAGTGATACCAAAAGAAATCAAACCTTTCATTCTAACTACGTTTTCTTCAGGGAAAGAAACAGTTAAGTCACCTAAAACAAACGAGAACCAGGCAAGTCAGCTGCCCGAGAATTTGTTTGTATGGCGTTTTACGAATATTTTAAATATATATTATTCATTATTATTACTATGGATAAATATATTATTACAACCATGGAAACTTAACCATGGAAACTTAACCATGGAAACAAGTTATCCCGCAGGTTATCAGTCATGTGCGAATCCCTGAAAAATGTCACTGCTGGCTGGCCACAGAACTTCGTGAGACTCATTATATCCTCATACTTGGTTTTGGAAATATATAGAGGACTTGAAGACAACCGAGAGATATTACATTTTTGCACCTAACAGAAAATGTAAGGATATTAATATTGTTCCCAAAAATTACCTAAATGGGACAAAAAAGGTAACTTGAATTCTCCTGTCGCCTGTGTTGAAACACCTTTCTCAGGCTTTCTGATGATGCTGGATACCATGTGTATGTAGGTCTCCAGTTGAGTAGACGAGTGGAAACAGATGAGGCCTCAATTTCCTTCACAGGCTTGGTCTTGAATGGACATCTCATTACACTCGTATCATCCAAAAAATCTTTCCAATCATACTCCATTTCCTGAAAGACTAACAACAGTGAAAGCTGATGGTTTGATTCTTGAATTTTCAATCATGCTTATGAACTCTGGGGTTTCCATCCTTTGTTTCAATTTCCACAGACATTCTTTTCACATTCCATGTATGAATGACTCATTCCGGAAATGTAATCTTAATGTTTATCAAGCCATGAATGATATTAACAACATAGTGCATAAAGCGAAAAATAGCCTAATTTTTGTAGTATAAAGTTCTTTAAATATCAGAAATCTTCACATTCCCTTTTCAGGCAAATAGGTATTGTTTGAATCCTTTAAGCTATAATGGCTCTGTTGACGGGCAGATGACTTACCTGGTTTTTTCGTTGGAACAGTTGACTTACCTGCTTCTTTTCTTGTACAGTAAAACTTCACTGTAAAATAAATCCAAAACTAAGCTGTCTCTTTTACTTTTTATACCTGTAAGAGATAGCCCTTTCCATGTAGAATCAAATAGCATCTCACACTCATTTTGAAAAAAAGAAAAGTGACTCACCTGCTTTTTTCCCTGGACCCTTCAAATATAGCCGCTCGCCGTATCCAAGGTCACCCGGCCTCCTCTCTTCCGTATATTGTTGAACGACCCAATGTCACAATACATTACTTCCTCTAGAGGAGAAAGTAAAACTGTTATGGTTTTACAGTTTATACTTTCTCATTGATTGCTGTATCCTATTTCAAACCTCATGTATATAGGTTAGGACTGTCTGTTTCGTAGTGTCTGAATCTGTTTAAAAATGCATGATCATTCTACGTTTGAAAGTGATAGGTCTATTTAGGAAAGTTTCGGGTCCCTGAAGTTTTTCAACTTCATCGAAGAAGCAGTTCTTCAAATACCTTCCCGGTATCCACATGTTCAGCTGGGACCGCCATGTTACACAGCGTTAAACTGTAAAGTTAAACTTAAGTAAAACTGTAGGTTAACGTTTATAAAACGAAAGAAAAGCTTAATGTATAGTTAAAACCTAAGCGGGATTATTATAACACCTTTATAATCCCGGCAGGTAGTAGCTTATACTCAATGCATAACGTATGGTTTTAAAGTACATCTATTGTTTTTTTCTGCAGATTTTTCATCTTCTTTACCGAGTACATATGTTATAGACACCTAAAATACCTTCGCTTTCGATCCTTAAAAATCTGATGTGTTGCACTCACATGACATTCTCTGCTCTTTTATTAACCATTCTTACAAACTCTTATTCTTATATCTTCTTTGTGCTAGTCGAGATAAACGTTTGCAGAAATTATCTTATTGCTTATTTCCTTTTAGCTGCAAAGAGAATATGGGAATACAGTATGCTTTGAGCGGTAGTCAAATAATTTAAAGCTTCGAGATTCTGTTCTCTTTGCACGGCTAAGATATAAAAAAATGAATAAGGATCTTCCATTTGGCGAAAGTTAAGATATTCCAAAAGTCTCACAAATAACAAGAAATGTCTTCAAAATGCTTCACTCTGCAAAAACATTTACTTGAACATAGATACTGTGTGTGTTTTAGCAAGATCTACATTTTTTCTTTAGGAAGATTTGGCGTATCTCTTACGGTTTACCAGTTATACAGAAGTCATCAAAAGTGGACAAGAGTGCATAGGCTATAGTCAGAAAATTCAAAATATACATTTCATTTGTCATAAAAATATCTTACACATATGACATTTGAATCAAAATCGTTAGACCCATTTTCGAGAAAATAAGAGTTTTCGAAAATTTTCCATATAGACGGTAGCTTAGGATGGAGGAATTTTCTTCAAAATCTTCGTGTCGCATCCTTGAAAGAAATTAAACTTAAACACCAACTTTGGTTTTTATCTGAGTTTTCGTTTTTGAGTTGTGCTGTCCACAGACTGACATCCTCTCTCTTTCTCTCTCTCTCTCTCTCTCTCTCTCTCTCTCACACACACACACACACAAACACACACAGGGGGAGGGAGATGCAGACCTTTATTTAAAATGCTTTTGTGAATTCAGGCGTCCTCAAGACATACATTTTCGGTGAAATCTCGATATCGAATTTTTGGGTAGAATACCATACTTCCTCCACTGCGTGGTAGAGAAACTAAAAATGTGCCTTAGTTAAGCACATGGTAGATAGATATTGTGAGAAACTGTCAGAAGCCCAGTTACTCTTTCTGTCACTTTAGCTTTTCTTCCAAAACTGAAGCACAAAACACAGTTATCTTTGTCGTCGTTAACACGATCTGCAATTCTTGGTGGTCCTACAACTCACAGTTGTTCTGTTCAATCATGACCCTGACACACACTTTTCTGTTTTTTAGTTTCTCTGTGTCTCTGTCTCTCTCTCTCTCTCTCTGTCTCACATGCAGGTGGCTTCGTCGATCACATTCATTAAAACTGCTTCGCTTCCAGGCTGACTCCGATGCGACGTATCAACCTCCTAAATTGTCTCTGTCAACTCATACAGTTCTCTCACGACGACCACTGTATATACACGCAGTGTTCCTTTCACGAACTAACTAATTCTCTTTCTTGTCTCAAAAACTGCCCCCTCTAGCCGTCCCGCAAGATTTTATAGGCGAGAATGACTAGTACAGTTCCTTCCAGAAATTCGCCTGTTTCTTCTACATTTTTCAAATAAGCCAGCAACTAGGCGTCTCGTGGACACACTTGAAACGCTTTGGCTGCCGCTTTATTGTTGTCTCTTACTATTCACAAGCAGTGGTAATGGATGCAGCTCCATCCTGGCTCACAATACTCATATATAGATACACCACCTTTCACACACAAATACTCACCTTTTGCTCAAAATCTTTGCTCTTTTTGTTTCCAAGTAGCAAATACTCCACCAAAAATTCTACAGTGAGATTTCACTGGAAATATATGCTTGGAGGTCCTGTGAATCCAAACACTCTTTTTAAAAACTTTGTGTGTGTGTGTGTGCGCGCGCGCGCGTGTATGTGTGTGTGAGAGAGAGAGACAGACAGAGAGAGACAGACAGAGAGAGAATATGTGTGTCCGTCTGTCTTTGTAAACTGAAAGTCGGTTGAGAAGCAAATCTGATATTCTAAGAATGCCACTCAAAGATTTTCAAGAAAATAAACCCAGTCTGAACTGTCTTTTACGTGGAAAAATCTTTGAACCTGTTAATTTTCTTAAAAAAAGGTCCTGAGAATTTTGATTAAAATACGGCATGTTTAAGATTCTTTGTAACAAATGAAATGTATATCTTGAATTTTATGGAATAGCCTCTGAGCTCCTCTTCATTCTGGATGACTTTTGCATAGCTGTAAACCGTAAGAGATAGACAAAATGTTACTAAAATGCACACAGCACATAGTGTAAAATAACAGTTTTGTGGAGCACACTATTTCCGAGATGCTCCTTTTTATTGTTTTGAATTTTCAAATATTTACAACTTTATCAAATAGGAAGTTATTCGTCTTCCTAGTCCTGACTAGTGAGGGTGAAATGTTAAGCGGTCACCAAGCGACCTGCTCTTAAAGTATTTCACTATCATCTGTTTATATTTTTCATTCCCTACACGTATGTTAGTAATCTTCTTCCTGCCTTATCTTATGTCTTACTTGAAGGTGAATACCGATTTCATCCATAGCAAAATTAGTCATTTGTAAGTTTTATTAGTGAAACGTTGTGTGATTCATATAAAATACTAATATAGCACCAAATATCTCGCGAATGTGTATTGATCATCCTGATAGTTTCTGTTACGTGCGCGGTGAACTTACAATTAAATCTAATAGACAGAACATAACAACACTAATAGAAAAGGCTTATGAATTATATTTTGATCTTACACTTGGTGATCAAAACCGTAGGTGGGCTCCCCATATGGTTTGTAGTAATTGTGCCAGTCGGTTAAGAGGGTGGTTAAAGAATAAATGGAAAGTTTTTATGCCTTTTGCAATTTCGATGGTATGGAGGGAACCAATGAACCATATTGATGGTTGCTATTTTTGTATGACTAAAGACAAACAGACAATTGAGTATTCAAACATTCCGTCAGCTATTAGACCTGTTACTTACAGTGATGAGATGCCCTTTTCTGTTCCTCCTGAATCCTGGACATTAGAAGACGAGTCTGAAGAAAGTGATAACCCAGAGTTCAATCAGGCTCAGGATCAGAATTTGAAGACCCAGATCCCAACATGCATCATGAGGTAACTCAAGGAGAATTAAATGATTTGGTCCGAGACTTAAATCTTTCCAAAGCCCAAATAGAACTTATAGGTTCTAGGTTAAAGGAATGGAATTTCTTACACACAGATACATCCATATCATTTTTTCAACAGCGAGAACAGCACCTGATTAAATATTTCAGAATGGAAGAGAATTTGAGTTATTATTGTGATATTGATGGTTTGATATATGCTCTTGGTAAAATTCACAACCCAGATGAGCGGAGGCTCTTCATAAATGCTTCAAAATTAAGTTTGAAAGCTGTGCTTTTACATAATAGTAATACACAACCATCAGTACCCATTGGTCATGCGGTACAAATAAAGTAAAATTACAAAAATATGCAGCTGATGTTACACAACGTGCATTATGACAAGTACAACTGGTCCATATTGTGACGATTTCAAAATGATTGGAATACTGTTAGGATTGCAAAGCGGATATACGAAATATTGCTGCTTTTTGTGCGAATGCGATAGCTGTGATAGATCCAAACATTACGACACTAAAATATGGCTTCCCCGGAAGAATTTTGTCCCTGGAAAAAAAAGAATATCTCAGCTGAACCATTGGTTGATAGATCAAACATTTTATTGCCTCCACTTGATATAAAATGAGCCCTAATGAATTTTTTCAGGGCGTTAGACAAATCTGGAGTAGGTTTAAAATACCTAGAAGAAAAATTTCCAAGAATCAGTGCTTCTAAGTTGAAGGCATTCTTGTTGAACCTCAGATTCGAGAACTAATGAAAGAGCAGCTGTTTGAAAGTAAATTTAATCATGTGGAGCTTGAAGCATGGGTATCATTCAGGACCATTTGCGGACAGTTCTTAGGTAATACTAGAGCACAAAATTACGAATAATTAATTGAGAAATTACTAGGAGCCTATAGAAATCTAGGTTGCAACATATCTCTCAAAATGTACCTCCTGCATTCCCATTTGTACTTTTTCCTTGCAAATCTAGGACAAGTTAGTGATGAACATGGAGGAAGATTCCACCAAGATATTTCCCAAATGGAGAAAAGGTATCAAAGAAGATGGAATCCCAACATGCTTGCACATTACTGCTGGAACCTCATAAGAGAAACCACAGGAAAACACAGAAGCAGCAAACGGCAAGAATTCAACTGACAGCTGTAGAGGATGGACTTGAAAACGAGTTGGCAATATCTCCACGTATGTTAATGGTTACTTTTAAAAAATTAGATGCAATTTTATTATGAAGGATTCTTCTACATATTACCAGTTAGTCTTTGATATTACGGTGACATTACGTTTTATTTATAAATTACTAGAAGTGTAAGTACATGATTTACTAAAAAACTGAGGGTGCTAGACAAAACCAAAGGCCGTATTTGAACTCAACACGTCAAAATGCATAAGACTTGGTATGTTTTGAATAAAAAAGTTTTTTGAAGGTCAGTTTTGTTGTCCAGTGTTATTACACCCACAGCGCGCACGTAGATACATTACACATTCTCTGTTGCTTTCTCCACCCAGTTTTAGTGACACAGCAGAGCAAGAGAGCGGAAACGGCCACCTTAATTATCTGACCTACTTAGAGCAGGGGATAAGGAAAGTTCCCTTCGGGTCACATGGAATTAGCGTAGATGATAAATACATCTCATTTCCGGGTAGTGAGTATTCCACGGCAAAGTTTAGCCCCAGCACTATCTGAGAATGCAAATACGTAATAAGCATCCCTAATTTGTTATAAGTTGTCAAAAATATTTAGTTCCGTTATGCCCTTCTGTCCCACATAATTAAATCAAGAATCAGCCTTTTAAGTTGAAAATTAACTTTCCGTGTACATGGGTGAGGGCATATAACCGTAGAATTTCGTCTGAAGTTGCTTAATTATTTATGAGGATTGCAGTTAACATAAACTTGGGGTCCAAAAGCAAACCTCACTTGTCTATGTCTGAAACGCAGAGATGGAAAAGCTTCTGTTTGCTCTGAAGGTAAACGTAGGAGGGGCCCCAGCGAACGGGGCAGAGCAGCGCACTTGGGCCGTCCTGTCCTTTGTAGTTTTACCGTGACTCGTGGCAGGTTATTTGGATGACTTCCCTCTTCTCTGGATAAGGGGAGAGGCCCAAAGAGCGACCAACTCTGGATAACGACGGTGCAAGCATGAACGGGATGCCTAACGTTTACAGTACGAACGCATCTGGCGTCGCCCGTGTTCATCTACAAGCTCTTTAACAGCCAGTGGTCCCCCCGATGGGACCCACACGCGTCACTACCCACCGACACCAAGGAAGAAATCTTCACAGAGCACACATCCACCCCCAGCCGCAGCCTACAAAACACTGTCGCCCGGTCCAAGAACCTGAAACAGATAAAAATGAAGAAAATAGTGGGTACAGGAAGTGAGAGACAGGAAAGTCGTGATAAAAAAGGAGCCACCCCGCCATTCACTTACGTGCCTGAGAAAGCCACGAATCATCTATGAGTAAGAGTGAGCGATCGCCAGGGATACGTCTTTAAATGCAAGATATGAACTGTAGACATACTTAAAAGTTGGAGGTTTTGTATATTTTACATTTATTAAGTTAATTACGCATTAGTTATGAGTACCTTACTGTAATAACATCTTTTGTACGCAAAAAGGCACGACTCCACTTCTTGGGTACCATTATCATTAATTTGAGTAGCTAGTTGTAGTAATAATAGACGTTATACGAGCAGAATAAGAAGTAATGTGTAATTATCTGTTACTTTCATTGGTCCCATCGCGAAGGCCGGCGTAAGCTCACCTCCATCTGAGGTGTCCATCAATATAACACACAGAAACACACACACGAGCGCGCGCGCGCTGGGGGAATTATCTAAGAATGCTTTAGGGGTTCAGAGAGCCTCGAAACTATATTTACGTGAAAATATCTCGATATACAATTTTTGGATGGAATGTAATAATTCTTCTAACTACTCTAAGTAGTAGCAAGAGTACCTATACATATTTAAGAATTCAATCAAATTATAAGATTATAGACGCACACATAGATGATGACATGAATCTGACATCCAATAGCAACGTAACTATTAGTAACGTGTGATACAATGCAATTTCTGTAGTGTATTTTGGAGCTTGACAGAGTTCTTCAAACACAGAAATTCTTCGTGAAGAAGGTTGCTGGGAGGATGCCCTGTTGATAAAAGCAAATATAGTTAAATACTGGCTGCCAGTAATCAAAGGTGACCAACAATTCTGAGAGCAGTATTCGAGCAGGTATGACAGCATTGTGACTCTTTTTTTTTTTTTTTTTTCAAAATATTAACTTTTCTGATGTTGCATTTGATGAGCATTTGCCTATATATTGCCTTTTGGTATTATATTGGTCTGACTATATAAAAGCCTCTCGCACCCAATATAATTTCATTCATGTGATATAGGAATATAACAATACTCTTTTGGAGCAGTACTTCCTCAATTATCATTTCTAATGCGTTTCATCTTTTCAGCTTTAAATATGCTGTTTAAAAGTAAACGATTCCAAATCAGTAGTAGAATTGACTGGAAAATTGTGGAGGAGAATTTTGACAACAACAAAGCGCCGTCCTAACATACCAGTAATAAAAAAAGGGCATTATTGAGATTCTGCACAAGATGCCTTTGAACAGAGACAATAAAAGTGGTAGATTTTTGGGGTTGTACAACGAACGCAAAAAGCGAGCTGACCGTATGAAGAAGATACTTATAACAATAATTACTGAAGCTGAGCTACCCGTTTCTTTCTATACAACAAACGTATGCAAAAGTTCGCAAACTCATAAAAGGTGTTGAAAATTACAGAAAGCGAAGGAATGACGTGTTAGAAGATAATCGTACTCATACTTTCGATATTACAAAACAGAGTGGAAATTGGCTTTGTAGTGAAGACAACTTTGCAGGAAACAAATTGAAACAAGAGGTCGAGAAAGCGGTTACTGCGAAAACGATCCAAAACGTCTAACGAACTCATCAGATCAGTCAACAAGCCAAGCGCAAGAGTTCACTAACAGTAGCAATAGTAGTATTGAAGGAAACGACAGTAACGGAAGTAGCACTGATTGTGTGATATTGCAGGCCAAACTGTGAAGCGAAAGTATTAACCTACAAAATTTGCAGCTGGCCTGATCTCAAGGTCACGGGATCAAATCCGGCCCAGACCGGATGCTTTTTAAGTGTGCTTAAAAACGACACCTCCATGTCAGTAGATTTATTGACATGTAAAATAACTCCTGCGAGACGAAATTCCGGCACACCGGCGACGCCGATGTGATCCTGCCAATTCATAGCGTCGTTAAAAACACAACACCAACAAAAGTTGCAAAATCCGCAGCCGAATCAGTGTTAAAAGCGCCGCTGTCAACAAGAAAAGCACTAAAAGTTCTTCAAAACTTGGCTGCAGACGAAATAGATGTATGTACCTACACTATCACAATCGGGAATTTGACAGCGAGTGATATAGAACGCGGAAGGTGTCCAGAACCGAGTTAAAGAACTTATTGATTAAGGGAAATTCTGCTTGCTTTTGATGGGAAGAGAATTGACAAAAGAGAATATGGGGTGGTCTGTCTGAAGAATTCTGGAAGAACTCTACATCTTGGAATTTTGGCCTATGAAAGTGGATCGGCGGAGAATATCTTTACCAAGTTTCAGGCCCTCTTGGATGAATATAGTAG
>CM060966.1:59994021-60036521 GCA_030765045.1 Tenodera sinensis | reverse complement strand
ATAGGTACCAACAGCAGTAATATGCTACGATATGTGAAATTTCACAAAGATCATGCCGCGATATAGATTAAATTTATTACTGTCTTGGTGTGTAAATTAATAGTAATTCATGTTTAAACATACAATATATTAGGGACTTCCTACACGAACGTAATAATCATAATTTGTTTTTCTATAAAACTGTGGCTGTACTATTGTTTACAAAAGTAAATGACCAACTCAATTGAAACCTGCGCCAAGGTCACCTAATTCTCGGGCGTTCTTGGGTGGATGGTATCAGAATGAAATTAGTCATATGCTTCCCTTGCTCTTCAGAGTCTTGGCAGCCATTGGTACACTTCGTAGCTTTGAAAAGCAATATTTCAGCAATCCATCTACATTAACGGGCACGTGTGGAAAACATATTCTTATCATGTTTCCATTAAGTTGTGGACTAGCTGTAAAAACGACTCCATTGTTGGCTGCTAGGCTTACAAACGTAAGCTTAATCTGCAACGGTGGGCTTCCATATTGATATTGCTGAACTCGCTAAAGCGTGTCACTACAAATTACCAGTGTTGGTCTAAACCTAAATCGAATCCTATTAAGCGCTTGTTTTTTGTTTTTGTTTCTTTGTTCTTTTTCAGTCTATATATTAACCGAATATAATTGTTTATATAACCTCTACGAAATATAAGGTGATATAAATTAACGTAAATGTTTCACATCTAGAGTAATACAGGGTAGACACAGACTTCCAATATGTGAAATTTAGCTCGTCTGCTTAGCGTTTTGTCTAATTGTAAGAGTATCAACTTAAGGCCCCAAAATGCCTTCCATGCTAGAGAGATTCTCCTTTGTGTTTCCTTCTCCACTTTGACATGAAAAAGATATTATTTGTCCCAGGTATGTATATTGGTTTAGGTATGTGAGGGGTATTCCATCAATTAATATTGGTGTTGTTGATCCGTTAGACATGACCTGCGCTTTTAGTTTGCTTAACGAGAGACCTGCAGATTTACTATGTTAACATAGTTGGTCCCGCATTTTTGTAGTTCTATTGGTGTTTTGGCGAATAGAACAAGATCGTCGGCAACCTTTAGATTCGTTATTCTGCTTCCATTCAAACTTCCTGCAAATTGTTTGCTGCATTTTATTTTTCGGAATATATCTTCCATCACACAGGTGAAAAGTTTGGGAGAGGTTGGATCGCCTTGGCGAACTGTTCTTTCTATTCGGAATAGTTGACGTTCTACAGAGAGACCCAAAAATATAAGAACCGCTGCGTGGTGTTTTTCCACTGCGCATGCAGAAAAACGACAACAGTGGCTGCTGCACACAAGGTCACGCGGATGACTTGTTTTTCTCTGCTCTGGAAATGCAGTATAGGGTGGACGGTGATACCGTGTGGTTGAACTATTACCAGTGTGCTTTATAATTTTGTCCTGTACTTAGTGTGTTATGGGACAGCATCTGTTTTCTACTGCACAGCGTGCATTCAGTTATGATTCGTATGTGTTAACTCATTCAGCTCACTAAGTGAAAGTGCGATTTACAGAAAAATTTCCAGGTGTTCTAGGCTGTACAAAAATTCATAAACTTTACAATAAATTTCAGGCCACAGGAAGTGTTCAGGGTCAGAAATCTAAAAGGCTGCGTACAGTTGTTACCGAAGAAACATTAGATAACATCCGTCATCGTTTGGAGAATTCCCCCCAAAAATAGCTTAGGTGTCTTTCACAACAGGCAGGCATTTCTTATGGCTCTTTACAAAGAGCTACTAAATTATTGAAGTTAAAACCATATAAAGTAACTGGCATATGCTCTTCAACCAGGTGATCTTGTAATGAGTCGCACATTTTGTGAGTGGACCTCAATAGTGTATAGAATGGCGAAATTGACCCACATTTAATATTTTTCGCGGACGAGGTTGTGTTCCACCTTCGTGGATATGTGTGTTCACAAAATAATCATTAATGGAGCTCTGAGAAACCTAATATTGCTCATAAAATACCTCTTCATGATGAAACATTTGGTGTATGGTGCGCCATTGGCGGAGAAAGAGTTCTAGGTCCATTTTTTCGAGTCAACAGTTGACAGGTGAATACAATTTTGCCCCCCTTTTAAGAGAGTTAATCAACCAGGAGTGAGATTTCGCCTTTTTTCAAAAAAATTCTGAGACACCTCATACAGCTAATCTTTCGATGAGAACAATTGACAGCGTGTTTAAGGACAGAATTATTAGTGGAGACCCCCTCATTCCCCCGATCTAGCCCTATGGGCTTTCTATCTCTGGAGTAACTGAAAGCATAAAAGATATACCCACACAGCCTGGATGAACTAAAACAAAATATGCGCCAGAAAATTCCCAGCACTTCTCAATGTGAACAACGGCGAGTAATGGATAATTTCCTAAAGAGGTGCCAAAATGCATGAACAATGACGGTGGTCAGTTTCAGCATTTCCTTTAATAACATATGCAAGTAGAGCCATCAATAGTAACTTTGAAACTGTGTGGTTTCATCCGCGCTGTTCTATGATAGCGGCAGTCGACGATGAGCGCTGAAGACACGTACAGGCTAAACACAGCGCAGACGATTCGGAGTCTTTTGGATCACCCGTTATTTGCGATTGCATCTTTGCAAAACTTTGGCTGTAGATATTTTGCAGTATCCTCACGTACTTTGTATCTGTCCCTTAAGCTGTAAGTACTTGTAGTATATTTGGGTGTTCAAAAGAGTCGAACGCCTTACTAGTTCACAAAGGCTGAGATAGGTGTAATTCCCCTACTTTCTCGATCAGCTGGTTAATGCTGTGTAGGTGGTCTATTGTGCTAAGTCCTCTGCGAAAGCCCACTTGTTCTGGTGGTTGGTTTTCATCTACGACCTTGGTCATTCTTCTAGTTAGAATTTTGGTGAATAGCTTGTAGGTGTTTGACATAAGACTTATAGGTCTGCAGTTGTTTATATCGTCTCTGGTGCCCTCTTTGTGCAGAAGAATGATTGTGCTGGTTTTCCATTGTTCTGGAATTTCTTCTATTTCTAGGATTTTGTTGAGGATTTGGAGAATATGGATGTTAAATGACTTTCGGCTAGTTTCAGACGTTCATTCTTGATCCTATCTTCTCCTGGTGGTTTCCGGTTTTTAGTTCGATAATGGCAGTTCTGATTTCGCTATACAAAACTTCTGCTGATTGTGCGTTGATAGTGTCGGGTGTTGGAAATGGAAGTTACATAAAGGTGTTTATAAAAGTCGGGAACTGTATTGGGCATATCTCTTCTGGATGTCAAGTTTTTTTCCAGCCGGGTTCTTTGTTCCTATCATCCATTGTTTTCCTTTATTTATGTTTTTCCTGAACTTTCCAGACTGAATTTCATGGCTAAAGAATTTATTTTGTCTGTGCCGGCCGATAGTTGGGGATGTCTTTTCATATTTCCCTTTTAGTTAGTTTATCTAGTTCAGCATATACCTCTCTTTTGTGTTCTGAGATGTCTGTGGTTTGCAGTAGCTTAGATCTTTGATTAACTTTATGGTGTCTAGCCATAATTTGCTGCTATTTTTATTTTCTCTACTGGTAAGTAGGGTATTGTTTCACCCAAAAATTCGATGTCGAGATTTCACCGGAAATATATGTTTTGAGAGCCCCTGAATAAAAAAAACATTCTTAGAAAAAGGTCCCTGTGTGTATGTCAGTCTGTGAGTCTGTCAGTCAGTGGACTGTATAACTCAAAAACGGAAAGTCGGTTAAAAGCCAAAGTTGATATTTAAATTTAATGTCTTTCAAGGATGCGAGACGAAAAGAAAATAGCCCCACCCTAAACTACCCTTTAGATGGAAAATGTTTCAAAAACTTTGATTTTGTTGAGAATGACTAACAATTTTGAGATATTCTTGTGACAAATTAAATGTATATTTTTAATTTTCTGGCTATAGCCTATGTAGTCCTATTTAGTCTGGATAAGTTTTGAAGAACTCGTAAACCGTAAGCGATAGACAAAATCTTACTGTATAAGAAGTGTAGATCTTGCTAAAATACAAAATTTATGTCGTAATCAATCTTTTTATAGTGAACCATTTCGGAGATTCCTTGTTTTGTGTGTCAGATTCGGAAAACTTAGAACTTTCGTGCAATGGAACAACGTTGTTCAGTTTTTATATATTAAGCGTGCAAAGAGTACGGGATCTCAAAGCTTTAAAATATTTGACTCGCTCAAAGCCTACTGTATTCCTATATGGGTCAATCCACGTCAAATCGAACGCCCGTAAACCACGACTTTTTCGTAGGAGGTTCAAATTTTTTTATGAATAATAGGCATCAAATAAGGAGACCCGTATTTTTTATTTCTGTATTTTTAAATTACTTGCTTAGTTATCCTATTAGAAATTAAGCAATTTCTGCGCGCACCGTAATATAAAATCACTTGTTACTCCAAGTTCATATAGAGTTGAGAGTTGGGATTTGGCGCACTGGAAAGGTTAAATATAACACTTTTAACAACTTTCGATCAATCATTATTACACATAAATTTTGGACTGGTTTTTTGATGGTATATTTTGTAAAACCAAAAATAGTATTTAAATCGATGTGTTAAAAATCTAAAAAAATACACACGTATTCCCTAACATTTTGTCTATAAAATAAGATGTTGAAAACTATGGAGCTTGCATTAGTGCATTTGCTACAATTTTTTTTCTGGAGGCCTGCAAGCGCACACGGACGAGTAACAAGCCAGGTGACTGCAGACAGCCTGCGAATTGCCGCGTCAGCTTTGCTACTCACATAAATTCTTCTTACTAAGGCAGTACAGTCCATGCAGAAAAATGTCCCCACGATGTACTTTCTTTCTGATACTCCTGTAGCATCTGATACGCGCTTTTAAACTTTTGAATTTTTTTGAAAAAATCTTCTGATGTAAACATTTCTTTGCTTTTAGCTTCTTCCTTCATGTGCGTCCATACATTTGAAATAATTTCTCTACTCTGACTGTGTAATGCTTTGGTCCCTAATTTAGAACTTACAGGTTGGCATAATTGATTTAGGCTATGGTCAATGTCTCAGAAATTCACTATATTCACTCTTTATCGCAAAGGTCCATGTCTTCAACTGCACGCTGCACTAAAAATCACCTATGAATTAGCAAGGACTGTCTCAGATTATGCAGACATCACTACCTTCCCCCTCCCACCCCATGTGCATGGTTTCATTCGTAGAAATATACAATATGAGCTGATGAAACAGACAAAAGCTATGGATTCGCCAACAGGACTTCCAGTCAAGGACAGGGGCCAAGAACGATGGGTCCGGCTGTGCTTTAAAATTACACTCCTTCATTCCTTTGTCAAAAACTGAAGCTTTAGTGAAACAATTTTCTTTCGAAGAAGGAGGTAAAGCTGTGTGTTGTATGGAAACATTAGTTTAAAATGCATATTTTAAAAACATTTTGAAGATGCTAATAGTGTACATGTAATAGTCCTAGCTAGAAGTGTTCTCCTTACTGTACTGTTGTAACGTTCATGGAACCTCAAGCAATGAACAATTGCCGCAATGCAAGGTGGCAATTGTGTGAGGCTACTGTAGCCGCACCGCTGCCACGCGAATTCGCTGCACTGATTTGCAAAGTTAATTACAACTAAACTATTAGAGACTCCATTCTGATTTTTTCTGAGAATATTGAATAAACTTCATTGTATTTTTAATTTTTTTCCAGATTTTTAAATACTCGAGTTTATGTTATTATCTAACTTCAAAACTTTAATCGTATAAAATATAATAATAATTAATAAAATTTTGTAATAAATACCTCACGAAATACTGCGATTTATCTTTAATTTGAGCCAAAGATCAAATAATTTGCTTCACTACAATCGGAGGTATGACTGATCGAAGAGTAAGGAGCGCGCGATTTTTGGGACATTTCAAAAATTAATATCTGCGAAAATAATTTTTTTAAACAAAACGCAGAAACACGGGTCAAATATATTTTGTTCCAATACACCAAAAAAAATCAAGAAAATGTGAGAGATCACGCTCATTTTGTGCCATATTTTGTTCGATTTGACATGAAATGACTCATATTCCCCTTGCACCTACAAGGAAATAAGCAATAGGATAATTTGAACCAATGTTTATCTCAACTAACACGAACAAGTTATATGACTAACAGTTTGTAAGAATGGTAGGTACAAGAGTAGAGAAATTCATGTGAGTGCACCACATCAGATTCTGTTAGCTGTGCAAGGAGAACGGGATCTCAAAGCCACTCGATACACGAGGAGGGATATTTGACATATGTAGCTCGGATTCAGCAGAAGTTGCCTATGTTGAGGGAGATACAGTATTTTCATTGGAGGGATATCTGACATATGTAGCAGGGCTGCAGGAGAAGTTGCCTATGTTGAGGGAGATACTGTATATTCCAAGGAGGGATATTTGACATATCGAGCATGGCTGCAGGAGAAGTTGTCTATGTTGAGGGAGATACTGTATGTTCCAAGGACAGATATTTGACATATGGCCCACGGCTGCAGGAGAAGTTGCCTATTTTGAGGGAGATACTTTATGTTGAAAGAGGGATATTTGACATATGGAGCGCGGCTGCAGGAGAAGTTGCCTATGTTGCGGGAGATACTGTATGTTCCAAGGAGGGATATTTTACATATGTAGCATGGCTGCAGGAGAAGTTGCCGTTGTTGAGGGAGATAAGGTATGTTCCAAGGAGGTATATTTGACATATGTAGCATTGCTGCAGAAGAAGTTGGAGATGCTGTGGTAGGTACTGCATGTTCCAGGCAGGGATATTTGACATATGTAGCATGGCTGCAGAAGTTGCCCCTGTGGTAGGAGATACCGGATGCTCCAAGGAGGGATATTTGACATATGTAGCACGGCTGTAGGAGAAGTTACTTATGTTGAGCGAGATACCGGATGCTCCAAGGAGGGATATTTGACATATGTAGCACGGATGCAGGAGAAGTTGCCTATATTGTAGGGGATACTGTATGTTCCAAAGAGGGATATTTGACATATGTAGCATGCTGCAGGAGAAGTTGCCTATATTGTTGGAGATACTCGATGCTCCAAGGAGGGATATTTGACATATGTAGCACGGCTGCAGGAGAAGTTGCCTATATTGTTGGAGATACTCGATACTCCAAGGAGGGATATTTGAAATATGTAGCACGGCTGCAGGAGAAGTTGCCTATATTGTTGGAGATACTCGATGCTCCAAGGAGGGATATTTGACATATGTAGCTCAGCTGCAGGAGAAGTTGCCTATATTGTTGGAGATACTCGGTGCTCCAAGGAGGGATATTTGACATATGTAGCATGGCTGCAGGAGAAGTTGCCGATGTTGTAGGAGATATTCAATGCTCCAAGGAGGGATATTTGACATATGTAGCACGGCTGCCGGAGAAGTTGCCTATATTGCAGGAGATACTCGATGCTCCAAGCAGGGATATTTGACATATGTAGCACGGGTGCAGGAGAAGTTGCCGATGTTGTAGGAGATATTCGATACTCCAAGGAGGGATATTTGACATATGTAGCATGGCTGCAGGAGAAGTTGCCGATGTGTAGGAGATACTCGATGCGCCAAGGAGGGATATTTGACATATGTAGGCCGGATGCAGGAGATGTGGCCGATGTTGTAGCAGATACTCCATGCTCCAAGAAGGGACATTTGACATATATAGCATGGCTGCAGGAGAAGCTGCCGATGCTGTAGGAGAAAAATTGCTCCAAGGAAGGATATTGGAAATATGAAGAAGCGCTGCAGGAGACGCTGCCGATGTGTAGGGAGATACTCGATGCTCCAAGGAGGAATATGTGACATATGGAGCACGGCTGCAGGAGAAGTTGCCGATGTGTAGGTAGATACTCGATGCTCAAAGGAGGGATACTTGAAAGATGTAGCATGGCTGCAGGAGAAGTTGCCTATGTTGTAGGATATACTCGAAGCACCAAGGAGGGCTAGTTGACATATGTCGCATGGCTGCAGGAGAAGTTGCCTATGTTGCAGGAGATACTGTATGTTCCAAGGAGGAATATTTTAGATATGTGGAATGGCTGTAGGGGAAGTTGCCGTTGTTGAGGGTGATAAGGTATATTCCAAGGAGGGATATTTGTCATATATAGCATGGCTGCAGAAGAAGTTGGAGATGGTGAGGGAGATACCGCATGGTAGAAGCAGGGATATTTGTCATATGTAGCATGGCTGCAGAAGTTGCCCATGTGGTAGGAGATACTCAAAGCACCAAGGAGGGCTACTTCACATATGTCGCATGGCTGCAGGAGAAGTTGCCTATGTTGTAGGAGATACTGTATGTTCCAAGGAGGAATATTTTAGATATGTGGAATGGCTGCAGGAGAAGTTGCCGTTGTTGAGGGTGATAAGGTATTTTCCAAGGAGGGATATTTGTCATATGTAGCATGGCTGCAGAAGAAGTTGGAGATGGTGAGGGAGATACTGCATGTTAGAAGCAGGGATATTTGTCATATGTAGCATGGCTGCAGAAGTTGCCCATGTGGTAGGAGATACTCGAAGCACCAAGGAGGGCTACTTGACATTTGCCGCATGGCTGCAGGAGAACCTGCCTATGTTGTAGGAGATACTGCATGTTCCAAGGAGGGACATTTGACATATGTAGCACGGCTGCAGGAGAAGTTGCCTATGTTGAGGGAGATACTGTATGTTCCAAGGAGAGATATTTGTCATAGGTAGCACGGCTGCAGAAGAAGTTGCCTATGTTGAGGGAGATACTGTATGTTCCAAGGAGGGATATTTGACATATGATGCACGGCTGCAGGAGAAGTTGCCTATGTTGAGGGAGATACTGTATGTTCCAAGGAGAGATATTTGTCATAGGTAGCACGGCTGCCGGAGAAGTTCCCTATATTATAGGAGATACTCGATGCTCCAAGGAGGGATAATTGACATATGAAGCACGGCTGCAGGAGAAGTTGTCGAAGTTGTAGGAGATATTCGATACTCCAAGGAGGGATATTTGACATATGTAGCATGGCTGCAGGAGAAGTTGCCGATGTTGTAGGAGATACTCGATGCGCCAAGGAGGGATATTTGACATATGTAGCATGGCTGCAGGAGAAGTTGCCGATGTTGTAGGAGATACTCGATGCGCCAAGCAGGGATATTTGACATATGTAGGACGGCTGCAGGAGAAGTGGCCGATGTTGTAGCAGATACTCCATGCTCCAAGAAGGGACATTTGACATATATAGCATGGCTGCAGGAGAAGATGCCTATGTTGTAGGAGATAGTCGAGGCACCAAGGATGGATACTTGTCATATATAGCATGGCTGCAGGAGAAGTTGCTATGTTGTAGGGGATACTCGAAGCACCAAGGAGGGCTACTTGACATATGTAGCACGGCTGCAGGAGAAGTTGCCTGTATTGTAGGGGATACTGCATGTTCCAAGTTGGGATATTTTACATATGTAGCACGGCTGCAGGTGAAGTTGCCAATGTTGTAGCAGATACTCGACGCTCCAAGAAGTGACATTCGACATATGTAGCATCGCTGCAGGAGAAGTTGCCAAAGTTGTAGCAGATACTCCATGCTCCAAGAAGGGACATTTGACAAATGTAGCATGGCTGCAGGAGAAGTTGCCTACGTTGTAGGACATACTGTACGTTCCAAGGAGGAATATTTTACATATGGAGCATGGCTGCAGGAAAAGTTGCCTATGTTGAGGGGGATACTGAATGTTCCAAGGAGAGTAATTTGTCATATGTAGGACGGCTGCAGGAGAAGTTGCCTACATTGTAGGGGATACTGCATGTTCCAGGGAGGGATTTTTGACATATGTAGCACGGCTGCTGGAGAAGTTATGTATATTCTAGGTGATACTCGATGCTCCAAGGAGGGATATTTCACATATGTAGCACGGCTGGAGGAGAAGTTGCGGATGTTGTAGGAGATATTCGATGCTCCAAGGAGGGATATTTGACATATGTAGCATGGCTGCAGGAGAAGTTGCCTACGTTGTAGGAGATACTGTACGTTCCAAGGAGGAATATTTTACATATGTAGCATGGCTGCAGGAAAAGTTGCCGCTTTTGCGGGAGTTAAGGTATGTTCCAAGGAGGGATATTTGACATATGTAGCATGGCTGCAGAAGAAGTTGGGATGCTGTGGTAGGTACTGCATGTTCTAAGCAGGGATATTTGACATATGTAGCATGGCTGCAGAAGTTGCCCATGTGGTAGGAGATACCGGATTCTCCAAGGAGGGATATTTGACATATGTAGTACGGCTGTAGGTGAAATTGCTTATGTTGAGGGAGATACCGGATGCTCTAAGGAGGAATATTTTACATATGTATCATGGCTGTAGGAAAAGCTTCCGATGTTGCAGGAGATACTGTATGTTCCAAGGAGGAATATTTTACATATGTATCATGGCTGTAGGAAAAGATGCCGATGTTGTAGGAGTTACTGTATGTTCCAAGGAGGAATATTTTACATATGTATCATGGCTGTAGGAAAAGTTTCCGATTTTGTAGGAGTTACTGTATATTCCAAGGAGGAATATTTTACATATGTATCATGGCTGTAGGAAAAGTTTCCGATGTTGTAGGAGATACTGTATGTTCCAAGCAGGAATATTTTACATATGTATCATGGCTGTAGGAAGTTTCCGATGTTGCAGGAGATACTGTATGATCCAAGGAGGAATATTTTACATATGCATCATGGCTGTAGGAAGTTTCCGATGTTGCAGGAGATACTGTATGTTCCAAGGAGGAATATTTTACATATAGGAAGTTTCCGATGTTGCAGGAGATACTGTATGATCCAAGGAGGAATATTTTACATATGCATCATGGCTGTAGGAAGTTTCCGATGTTGCAGGAGATACTGTATGATCCAAGGAGGAATATTTTACATATGTATCATGGCTGTAGGAAGTTTCCGATGTTGTAGGAGATACTGTATGTTCCAAGGAGGAATATTTTACATACGTATCATGGCTGTAGGAAAAGTTTCCGATTTTGTAGGAGTTACTGTATATTCCAAGGAGGAATATTTTACATATGTATCATGGCTGTAGGAAAAGTTTCCGATGTTGTAGGAGATACTGTATGTTCCAAGGAGGAATATTTTACATATAGGAAGTTTCCGATGTTGTAGGAGATACTGTATGTTCCAAGGAGGAATATTTTACATATGTATCATGGCTGTAGGAAAAGTATCCGATTTTGTAGGAGTTACTGTATATTCCAAGGAGGAATATTTTACATATGTATCATGGCTGTAGGAAAAGTTTCCGATGTTGTAGGAGATACTGTATGTTCCAAGGAGGAATATTTTACATATGTATCATGGCTGTAGGAAGTTTCCGATGTTGTAGGAGATACTGTATATTCCAAGGAGGAATATTTTACATACGTATCATGGCTGTAGGAAAAGTTTCCGATTTTGTAGGAGTTACTGTATATTCCAAGGAGGAATATTTTACATATGTATCATGGCTGTAGGAAAAGTTTCCGATGTTGTAGGAGATACTGTATGTTCCAAGGAGGAATATTTTACATACGTATCATGGCTGTAGGAAAAGATGCCGATGTTGTAGTAGATACTGTATGTTCCAAGGAGGAATATTTTACATACGTATCATGGCTGTAGGAAAAGTTTCCGATGTTGTAGTAGATACTGTATGTTCCAAGGAGGAATATTTTACATACGTATCATGGCTGTAGGAAAATTCTCCGATTTTGTAGGAGTTACTGTATATTCCAAGGAGGAATATTTTACATATGTATCATGGCTGTAGGAAAAGTTTCCGATGTTGTAGGAGATACTGTATGTTCCAAGGAGGAATATTTTACATATGTATCATGGCTGTAGGAAGTTTCCGATGTTGTAGGAGATACTGTATGTTCCAAGGAGGAATATTTTACATACGTATCATGGCTGTAGGAAAAGTTTCCGATTTTGTAGGAGTTACTGTATATTCCAAGGAGGAATATTTTACATATGTATCATGGCTGTGGGAAAAGTTTCCGATGTTGTAGGAGATACTGTATGTTCCAAGGAGGAATATTTTACATATGTATCATGGCTGTAGGAAGTTTCCGATGTTGTAGGAGATACTGTATGTTCCAAGGAGGAATATTTTACATATGTATCATGGCTGTAGGAAAAGTTTCCGATTTTGTAGGAGTTACTGTATATTCCAAGGAGGAATATTTTACATATGTATCATGGCTGTAGGAAAAGTTTCCGATGTTGTAGGAGATACTGTATGTTCCAAGGAGGAATATTTTACATATGTATCATGGCTGCAGGAAAAGTTTCCGATTTTGTAGGAGTTACTGTATATTCCAAGGAGGAATATTTTACATATGTTTCATGGCTGTAGGAAAAGTTTCCGATGTTGTAGGAGATACAGTATGTTCCAAGGAGGAATATTTTACATATGTATCATGGCTGTAGGAAGCTTCCGATGTTGTAGGAGATACTGTATGATCCAAGGAGGAATATTTTACATACGTATCATGGCTGTAGGAAAATTTGCCGATGTTCTAGGAGATACTGTATGTTCCAAGGAGGAATATTTTTCATATGTATCATGGCTGTAGGAAAATTTGCCGATGTTCTAGGAGATACTGTATGTTCCAAGGAGGAATATTTTACATATGTATCATGGCTGTAGGAAAATTTGCCGATGTTCTAGGAGATACTGTAGGTTCCAAGGAGGAATATTTTACATATGTATCATGGCTGTAGGAAAAGTTTCCGATGTTGTAGGAGATACTGTATGTTCCAAGGAGGACTATTTTATATATGCATCATGGCTGTAGGAAGTTCCGGTGTTGCAGGAGATACTGTATGATCCAAGGAGGAATATTTTACATATGTATCATGGCCGTAGGCAAGGTTGCCGATGTTGTAGGAGATACTGGATGCTCCAAGAATTGATAGTTGACAAATGTAGCATGGCTGCAGGAGAAGTTGCCTATGTTATAGGAGATACTCCAACCACCAAGGAGGGCAACTTGACATATGTTGAATGGCTACAGGAGAAGTTGCCTATGTTGTAGGAGATAAGGTATGTTCCAAGGAGGGATATTTGACATATGTAGCATGGCTGCACAAGAAGTTGGGATGCTGAGGTAGATACTGCATGTTCCAAGCAGGGATATTTGACATATGTAACATGGCTGCAGAGGTTGCCCATGTGGTAGGAGATACCGGATTCTCCAAGGAGGGACATTTGACATATGTAGGACGGCTGATGGAGAAGTTGCCAATGTTGTAGCAGATACTCGATGCTCCAAGAAGGGACATTTGACATGTGTAGCATGGCTGAAGGAGCAGTTGCCGATGTTGTAGCAGATAGTGGATGCTCCAATAAGGGACATTTGACATATGTAGCATGGCTGCAGGAGAAGTTGCCTATGTTGTAGGAGATACTCGACGCAAGCAATGAGGGATACCTGACATATGTAGCATGGCTGCAGGGGAAGTTGCCGTTGTTAAGGGAGATAAGGTATGTTCCAAGGAAGGATATTTGACATATGTAGAATGGCTGCAGTATAAGTTGGGATGCTGAGGTAGATACTGCATATTCCAAGCAGGGATATTTGACATATGTAGCATGGCTGCAGAAGTTGCCCATGTGGTGGGAGATACCGGATTCTCCAAGGAGGGATATTTGACATATGTAGTACGGCTGTAGCAGAAGTTTCTTATGTTGAGAGAGATACTGGACGCTCCAGGGAGGGATATTTGACTAACGTAGCACGGCTGCAAACGAAGTTGCCTATATTCTAGGAGATACTCGATGCTCCAAGGAGGGATATATGACTAATGTAGCACGGCTACAGGAGAAGTTGCCGATGTTGTAGGAGATACTCAATGCTCCAAGGAGGGATATTAGACATATGCTGCACGGCTGCAGGAGCAGTTGCCAATGTTGTAGGAGATACTCAATGCTCCAAGGAGGGATACTTGACATATGCAGCACGGCTTCAGGAGCAGTAGCCGATGTTGTAGGAGATACCGGATGCTCCAGGAAGGGATGTTTGACATATGTAGCACGGCTGCAGAAGCTGCCCATGTGGTAGGAGATACTCCATGCTCCAAGGAGTGATATTTGACATATATAGCACGGCTGCAAAAGTTGCCCATGTGGTAGGAGATACCGGATATTCCAAGAAGGGATATTTCACATATGTAGCACGGCTGCAGAAGTTGCCCATGTGGTAGAAGATACTGTATGCTCCAAGGAGGGATATTTGACATATGTACCATGGCTGCAGGAGAAGTTGCTTATGTTGAGGGATATACCGGATGCTCCAAGAAGGGATATTTGACATATGTAGCACGGCTGAGGAGAAGTTGCCGATGTTGTAGGACATACTGGGTGCTCCAAGGAGGTATATTTGACATATGTAGGACGGCTGCAAGAGAAGTTGCCGATGTTGTAGGGGATACTGCATTTTCCAAGGAGGGATGTTTGAATTATGTAGCACGGCTGCAGGAGAAGTTGCCTATCTTGCAGGAGATACTCGATGCTCCAAGGAGGGATATTTGACATATGTAGCACGGCTGCAGGAGAAGCTGCCTATGATGTAGCAGATACTCAATGCTCCAAGGAGCGATATTTGACATATGTAGCACGGCTGGAGGAGAAGTTGCCGATCTTGTAGGAGATACTCGATGCTCCAAGGAGGGATATTTGTCATACGTAGCCCGGCTGCAGGAGAAGTTGCCGATGTTGTAGGAGATACTCGATGCACCAAGGAGGGATATTTGTCATACGTAGCACGGCTGCAGGAGAAGTTGCCGATGTTGTAGGAGATACTCAATGCTCCAAGGAGGAATATTTGACATATGCAGCACGGCTGCAGGAGAAGTTGCCGATGTTGTAGGAGATACCGGGTGCTCCAAGACGGGATATTTGACATATGTAGCACGGCTGCAGGAGCAGTTGCCGATGTTGTAGGAGTAAACGGATGCTCCAAGAAGGGATATTTGACATATATAGCACGGCTCCAAAAGTTGCCCATGTGGTAGGAGATACCGGATATTCCAAGAAGGGATATTTCACATATGTAGCACGGCTGCAGAAGTTGCCCATGTGGTAGAAGATACCGGATGCTCCAAGGAGGGTAATTTGACATATGTAGCACGGCTGCAGGAGCAGTTGCCAATGTTGTAGGAGATACCGAATGCTCCAAGAAGGGATATTTGACATATGTAGCATGGCTGCAGGACCAGTTGCCGATGTTGTAGGAGATACTCAATGCTCCAAGGAGGGTCATTTGACATATGTGGCATGGCTGCAGGAGGAGTTGCGGATGTTGTAGGAGATACCGGATGCTCCATGAAGGGATATTTGACATATGTAGCATGGCTGCAGCAGCAGTTACCGGTGTTGTAGCAGATACTCAATGCTCTAAGGAGGGATATTTGACATATGTAGCATGGCTGCAGGGGCAGTTGCCGTTGTTGTAGGAGATACCGGATGCTCCAAGAGGGGATATTTGACATATGTAGCACGGCTGCAGAAGTTGCCCATGTGGCAGGAGATAGCGGATGCTCCAAGGACGGATATTTGACATATATGGCATGGCTGCAGGAGAAGTTGCCGATGTTGTAGGACATACTGGATGCTCCAAGGAGGGATATTTCACATATATAGCACGGCTGTAGGAGACGCTGCTGATGCTGTAGGAGATACTGTGTGCTCCAAGGAGGGATATTTCACATATGTAGCACGGCTGCGGGAGACGTTGCCGATGTTGTAGGAGATACTCGATGCACCAAGGAGGGTTATTTGACATATGTAGCACGGCTGCAGAAGAAGTTGCCGATGTTTTAGAAGATACTCGAAGCTCCAATTTGGGATATTTCACATATGTATAACGGCTGCAGAAGAGGTTGCCGATGTTGTAGGAGATACTCGATGCTCCAAGGAGGGATATTTCACATATGTAGCACGGCTGCAGAAGAAGTTGCCGATGTTGTAGGAGATACTCGATGCTCCAAGGACGGATATTTGACTTGTGTAGCACGGCTGCAGGAGAAGTTACCTATGTTGTAGGAAATACCGTATGTTCAAAGGCGGGATATGTTACATAGGTAGCACGGCTGCAGGAGAGGTGGCTTATATTGTAGGAGATACTGTATGTTCCAAGGAGGGATATGTCACATATGTAGGACGGCTGTAGGAAAAGTTTCCGATGCTGTAGGAGACAATGAATGCTCCAAGGAGGTATATTGGACTGTATGTAGCACGGCTGTAGGAGAAGTTGCCGATGTTGTAGGTGATACTCAATGCTCCAAGGAGGGATATGTCACATATGTAGCACGGCTGTAGGAAAAGTTTCCGATGCTGTAGGAGATACTGTATGTTCCATAGAGGGATATATCACAAAAGTAGCACGGCTGTAGGAGAAGTTGCGTATGTTGTAGGGGATACTGTATGTTCCAAGGAGGTATATGTCACAATTGTAGCACGCCTGTAGGAGAAGTTGTCTATGTTGTAGGAGATACTGTATGTTCCACGGAGGGATATATGACGTATGTAGCACGGCTGTAGGAGAAGTTGCCTATGTTGTAGGCGATACCTTATGTTCCAGGGAGGGATATTTGTCATATATAGCACGGCTGTAGGAAAAGTTTCCGATGCTGTAGGAGATAATGGATGCTCCAAGGAGGGATATTGGACATATGTAGCAGGGCTGCAGGAGAAGCTGCCTATGTTGTAGGAGATACCTGAGGCACCTAGGAGGGATTCCTGACATAAGTTTAATGGCTGTAGGAGTAGCTGCCGATGAAGTAGGAGATACTCCTGGTACCAAGGAGGCATGTTTGACATATGTAGCACGGCTGCAGGAGAAGTTGCCGATGTTGTAGGAGATACTGTATGTTCCAAGGAGGGATATATAGCAGGGCTTTAGTAAAAGTTTCCGATGTTTTAGCAGATACCCGAGGCACCAAGGAGGGATGCCTGACATATGTTTCATGGCTGTAGCAGAAGTTGCCTATATTGTAGGAGATGGTGTATTTTCCAAGGAAGGATATTTGACATATGTAGTATGGCTGCGGTAGAAGTTGCCTATATTGTAGGGGATACTGCGTGTTCCAAGATGGGTTATTTTACATAAGTAGCACGGCCGCCGGAGAAGTTGCCTATATTGTAGGAGATACTCGATGCTCCAAGGAGGGATATTTGACATATGTAGCACGGCTGGAGGAGAAGTTGCCGATCTTATAGGAGATACTCGATGCTCCAAGGAGGGACATTGGACATATGTAGCACGACTGTAGGAGAAGTTGCCGCTTTTGTAGGAGATATTCGATGCTCCAAGGAGGGATATTTGACATATGTAGCATGGCTGCAGGAGAAGTTGCCGATGTTGTAGGAGATACCGGATTCTCCATGGAGGGACATTTGGCATATGTAGCACGGCCGCAGAAGTTGCCGATGTTGTAGGAGATACCGGATGCTCCAAGGAGGGATATTTGACATGTGTAGCACGGCTGTAGGAGAGGTTGCCTATGTTTAAATAGATAGTGTATTTTCCCAGGAGGGATATATGACATGTAGCACGGCTGTAGGAGCAGTTGCCTATGTTGAGGGTGATACTGTATGTTCCAAGGAGGGATATTTGACATATGTAGCACGGTTGCAGGAGAATCTGTCGGTGTTTTTTTTATTTATTTTTTTTATGTAACTTAAACACCAAATGTCTACTTATAATACCGCAATATTTCGCTTTTTTAAATTTTTTTTACAAAAAAATTATTCAGACATAAATTGTGTTTTTTTTATTATTTTTTTAAACTTTTTATATATATATTTTTCTTTTTTTTTCTTTTTTCTTTATATATATACCCATCTGTCCTGATGGGTTACTAAGTTTTTTATTTTTTATTTATTTATTTATTTTCAATATAGATGTATATTATTTTGGTTATAGTTTAATTTTGGTATTTAAAGTGAAAGGCGTGTTATGTACGGCTGCATTGATTTGCTGAGACCAGAAGTTTTCTGTTGCCAGCGTGCTATCTCAGAAAACTGACCCAATCCTTCCTCTGCGCAACTGGGCCATTATTCTTTTTAAGGATCCAGTACAGTGTTCCTGTTACCAGCCAAACCACACAGTGTTGGAATGCAGTCTTCTGAAAATGAAATTCCAAACGCTGGAGCCTCTGAAGGCATGGTGGAACTTGCGGTGGGCACCATTTGGCGATGTAAGTCCGGAGCTCTTCCCAGATGACCTCAACCTGCTTACAGGAAGCAATCCGGTGGTCCAGTGTGCCAACGGCGGCACAAGAGGGATATTGGTTTGACTGTGCCCTTCCATGTCGCCAGAGTTTATCCCCTGTCGGTATAGCCTCATTTAAGACTTCATAGGCGGTTTCCTGCCACTCACTGAGCACATGTTTACAAAATACATTCTGCCAGATCACTTTCCAATCCCTGGTATATTTCTCTGCCACTCTGGGAACCAGATGAACTGTCGTGAGCATACGATAGTGGTTCCGGGTGCATTCGAAGGCCGAAATGTCATCGTTGTTGTCCAGAATCCGTTTTAGGTGAAGGACAGTGTGTTTAAATCCGTTGAGTGCCACCTGAGGGTTATGAAGCTTTTCCTTCCAGAAATTCTGATCAATTGATGAACCAGATCCTCGCAATGATTGCGTGGCGGTTTTCCCCAATAAGGCCATGCATTTCTTGGCAATGTCCACTAAGCCGCAACCACCTTTGGATGGAGGCAAACGAAGTTGAGGCCGGCTCACCTTATATGCTTTTCCAGTCCACAAAAAGTAACCAAGGAGTTGTTCCAGTTTCTGTGCGTCACGTTTTGAAATCGGCAGTATCTGTGCCACATACCAAATTTTTCTTAGACCATAAGTATGCAGGTACCAGATGCGTTGTAGCAAATTCAGGTTCCGGATCCTCTCCAGGGATAAGGAATGGCGTAAACTATTAATTTTTTCCCTCCAGTTAACAGCAATAGTGTCATCTATATTTGCCATAAAGCATATACCAAGTATCCTTGTAGTAGTGGCACATTGCATCCCCAAGGTCTGTGGTGGTTCCGGCCAATTTCCTAATATTAGGATGTCCGATTTCTCAGCATTTAACACTGCACCGGACATCGTTGTGTACTGCTCCAATCCCTGTTGCATGGTCGTCATATCTTCATTATCTGCAGCCACCACGGTCACATCATCAGCATAGGCTGTAATTGTGAACCGTTCATTGTATACACTGACTCCTCGCATGGTTTGTTGCAACCTCTGGAGTAAAGGGTTCGATGCCAATGAGAACAATCCCATTGATAGCGAGCAACCTTGACGTACTGTTCGTTTTATTCGTACCGGCCTGGAAAACCATCCATTCCACAAGACTCGAGACTGTGCCGTGCCGTAGAGTACCTGAATAAGATTGATTACCGGCACCGGAAATTTTGCAGCCGTTAAGCAGTTCCACAGATACGAATGGCACACTCTATCAAAAGCGTGTTGAAAGTCGAGATTGATCAAAGCCACCGCTTTATTGTCTCTGCGGAGATGGATCAACGTGTCACGCAGTTCCGCCAGTGTGACAATAATGTTCTTTTTCGATATTGCCGCTTGGTTACAATGCAAGATTTCTGCATATGCACCTTTTAATCGGTTAGCCAGAACTTTCGCAAATAACTTATAATCAGCGTTTAGCAGTGTTATTGGACGATAATCCTTCATGGTGGCGGTTGTTTTGTTTCTTCGGCACCAGGGTGATAACACCATCCGCAAAGGTGACGGGAAACGCTGCTGTCTCCCACAATTCCGCATATACTTCTATCACTTCTTTCTTGATTATTGGCCAGAACATTCTATAGAATTCATAGGTGAGCCCATCAGGACCTGGAGATGTGTGTCGACTGGCTTGTTGAATGGCGACCAACACCTCCCGCTTCGTGATAGGGCTGGTAAGTATTTTTGCGGATTCCTGGGTGATGCCGGTGTCAAACAGTACATGCTCCACACGCCTGTCAGGGGTGTTTGCTTCTGGCGCTTCTTGAAATAAAGCTTGAAAATGATCCGCTATAAGCTGGAGCTGGGCGCGCGTTCCAACATGGGCAGTTCCATAGTGCGCGTCCCGTATTGTTTGAGGATATCTTCCATGGCCCTTCTGCCGCTCCTTTGCGAAATAATATAATGAGTTCTGTTCCGCTGCATGCATGGATTTCACTTTGGCTCGAACTTTGTGTCCTTCCAACTGGTGTAAGTGTTTTAGTTTGATAATTTCTTTTACCTTTTATCTCCGTCTGCACCTCATAGCCCTCCCTTTGCTTCAGATGCAGCCCCCACAGAGCCTCATTGTAAAAATGTAATAACTGCTTCTTGGCCTGTGCCCTCACAATACCCATGGATTTAAAAAGGGAACGAATCGGTGGTTTAGCCGTGTAAACCCACCAAAAACTTTTGAGAGTTGAACTTCTAAAGGCCAACTGTAACTGAAGCCATTTGATCTGAAATTGTTCCCGAATGTCTGTGTCCTCCAGCATAGAATTATTGAGTTTCCAGTAGCCACGGCCAGCGGTCTCAAGCCTTATTTCATTAATTTGCAATTGACATAGTACTGCATGAGGGTCGCTAAAAGCGACCGGAATGACCCAAATTCGATGGACAGTCGGAGCCATTCCGGGAGATGGATACTGTCGATCGATGCGTGAGGCAGAAGTGTTGCGGATAAAAGTGTATTCCACTTCATTCCCATGCTTGATCTCCCATGCGTCAAGCAGTTGCAGCTGTGTCACTAGGTGTTGTAGCATGAAGCTAAAATTCGTAGCACCTTTTTGGTCCTTCGCCTGCAGCGTGCAATTGAAGTCGCCTGCTAGCAGAAGTTCCTTGCCTTGTAGCAAATGCGGGGTTACATCGGTTTGAAAGAAACGCTCTCTCTCTCTTGTCTATTCTGTGTCCCAGCTGGAGCATATATGTTAACCAGTACGGTCTCTTCCAAAGTAGTGGAGAGGACCCGGCCGTCGGGATCCATCTGAAAATTCTGCAGGGGAAGTCCCTTCCTGTACACTATTGGCGTTCCTCTGCCGTTTAAAACTAGGTTAACTTTATAGTCGTAATTGTAAAGAGCATCCAAGTTGTTGTTATTTACTTCTTGGAGAAAGCATATGTGAATGTTGTTCACCTGGAGGAAACTATTGAGCAGTTTTTGGGTTACTAGATTTCTGCACCCGTTCACATTCACTGTTGCCACCGTTCGTAGATAGATCATGATGAAAGCGACTGTCGCAAAGATAGTATAACTCGGGCGTCTACGTTCTTGGCCTCGTGCATTGCTACTAGTGTGCTACTGTTCAGTCTCTGGATGTCTAGCTGGGGTTATCTGTGCCGGAGGATTTCCCCTAAGCCTTGGTTCACATAAGGACACCAGGGGCTTCCGTGTTACCTGAAGTAGGATCGGCGACTCCACTTCTGTTGCCCTCGCATCAGGTTGAGAGGGATGGGATCCACCAGCCACCTCTGCACGCCGATAAATTGCGACTGCTTCAGCTGACCTTGGTTGGTCCTCTTGGTATCTGGGTGGCCGTTCGAGTACTTGCGGTCGAGAATCACTCGCAGATGGTCGCGCCGCTACGGTGATGCCGAGGGTGTCCTCCCGGTAATGGGAGTCAGCTCCTATCTCCACCGCTGGGCACCTCACACTTTGTTGTAACTGTGCTCCTTCGCAGTCACTCTGGGGATTGCCTCCCGCGTCCCTCCTTGCAGGTAGAACCTCACAGGTGTTCCTGTCACCTCCTTCCTCCAGGATACTGCTGCCAATCAGTGCTGAGGCAGGCTCTTGTGCCAGTACTCCAGGCGTATCTGCTGTGTCTGTGGATGGGACTAGTAATTGGCGTGCCGCCTCATGGGCTCCTTACACATCTTCCTCCAGCTCCATTTGGTAATTCCAGGATGGTTCTTCCTTATGGGCTTTGCTTGTCTTCGCCCGCTTGGCCCGTTTCTTCTCGGTCGGGCGTTTCTCTTCTCCTGCAGCTGTCTCAGTCACAGTTGGACCCACCTCGGGTGGTATTATCTCCTCCGGATTGGCCAGATGTACTCGTTTCCCAGTGGTATCTCGAACTATGGAGGCATACTCCCTTTGCGGTGCAGACCTTGCTGCTTCCTGTTGACTGTCATTCACAACGGACGTTTGCCTGTTTTCATCCGTAGGATGCGCTCCCTCACTCTGCGTGTCCACTACAACCTTCGTCCGTTCTGTGTCGTTTCTCCGTCCAGTCGCCACTGGGCACATTGCGGTCGGACGGTGGGGGCAAAATTCCGTTAGATGTGCCGTGCTACTGCAGACGTAGCAGGATCTGGGTTGGCCGCCGTAGGACACCGATAATCTTTAGCTGCCAATGACGATAAAACTAGGGATGTTAGTCTTCAGTTGCATCTTTACCGCTCGTACCCCATTAAATACCGGGACGCGATATTGTCGGCTCCATTGTTCCTTCCGGACGTCATATACCGTTCTGTAACGCTGCAACGCTGCTTTTAAGACCTCTGCTGGGAGCTCTGGGGGTACATCAAACACTCGGCATTGACAGCATTACCGGTCACGTGTTCGATGAGCACTTTAGTCATGTCACCATTCATGTATGTGAAAGGTGTTACCGCGGAGAAGGCATTGAGGGTTTCCTCCAGCAAGAGCGCCGATATCAATTTAACATAAATTGCCCGTTCACTTGAGATTAACTGTATTGTATCCACTTTTTCCGCATATAACCGTAATGTATCCGCTATGAAATCATGCACTTCATATGCCGACGGTCGCGTTGCACTTAAAGGAAACCTGATCCGGAGGGTATTTTTCCTTGCGTACATTTCCATTTCTTTTCACTGTTAAATTTAGCTTATCTAGTCACTTTAAGTTCCTACACTTGGTGACAGACAATATCACTCACAGGGTGGTATATGTCTTTCTTGCTATCACTCACTGTCACGTCACACACGCTGTAGACAAAACAACCGGTTCTCCTGGTACGTCCGCTCTGTCCAAACGCTCGGGCTTGACTGGTGTTGAGGGAGATACTTGATCCTGCAAGCAGGGGCATTCTGAAGTATGTAGCATGGCGTTAAGAGAAGTTGTTTATTTGAGGGAGATACTGCATGTTCCAAGAAGGGATATTTGAAATATGTCGCATGGCTGCAGAAGAAGTTGGAGATGCTGAGGGAGATATTGCATGTTCCAATCAGGGATATTTGACATATGTAGCATGGCTGCAGGAGAAGTTACCCATGTTGAGGGAGATACTGCATGTTCCAAGGAGGGATATTTGACATATGTAGCATGGCTGCAGGAGAACTTGCCGTTATTGATGGAGATAAGGTATGTTCCAAGGAGGGATATTTGACATCTGTAGCATAGCTGCAGCAGAAGTAGCCGCTGTTGATGGAGATAGTGAGATTCCAAGGAGGGATATTTGACATATGTAGCACGGCTGCAGGAGAAGTTGCCGATGTTGTAGGAGATAAGGTATGTTCCAAGGAGTCAGTCGCGCAGCAGCGTGTGTAAGGAGAGGTTGTTTGGCGAAAGCTTGTTCGCTTGGTTCGACCTTCAACTTACGTGACTTTGCACCAGCTATAACTCGCTTGTTTTCATTACACATTTTTGTGTGTTAAATAAGTGTGATTTTCTAGTAACGTAAAAATGTATATAGAACGAAAGAACACATTAGTACTAACGTTTGTGGATCGTGATGTGCCGAAACCGTCTCCATACGAACTACATGAATGGATTCGCGATATATTCCGATTTGAAGAAGAGGAGCTGGAAATGATACAGATCAACAACTACACCCGGCAAATATACATCCAGTGTAAGGAAGCGCTGCGAGTAAAAAGGGCCATAGAGGACACAAACGGTGAGTCAATTTTTACCTATAGTAATGGACAAAGAAGTAAAGTAACAATAACATCGGCAGGTCTAGGGTTTCGTATTGTGAAATTATACCACTTACCCAAAGATTTAAACCAAGAAATTGTACGACAACATCTAGGAAACTACGGCACAGTACTAGCACTATCAATGGATACTTGGGGGCCCACGCTTCGATACAAAATCAGTAACGGAGTACGCACTGCAAAGATAGATTTAAAAAAGCATATTCCCTCATATATAGATATTGCCGGATATAAAAGCTTTATAAGCTATGAAGGTCAACCAATTACATGTGCGGTGTGTAGTGAAACAGGACATTTACGAAACAACTGTCCCAGACGGAGGGTAATCACGCAGACACCACGTCTAACAGACCCGCCCACATGGTCTAAACTAGTGCAGGGAGACTTCCCCATTAGACGGGTACCGGTGGATTTGCCACAAGACACAGCTATGACCTCGGCAGAAATGACGACTACTGATAAAGAACAAGTAACTGCAGCTCAGTTTTCAGGAAAAGATACTGTGGACGAAACACAGAGGGAAACTGTAATCAATCCTGAACAGGCGGAAAATTTACTAATGGATGATGATGACGCACAAAGTGATGCCCCGATAACGAACTTTACCACTATTGCAATGGCAGAGGAACCCTCCGAGGTGACACCAGAAACTTCAAATATAACTTCAGAAACATGTGCATTCGCTCCAATAACGACAGATATGGAAGTAGTGCCCACAATTTCCAATAATAGTAGAAACCGCGACCCACGCGTGAAAAAGAGACGTACGGAGAGTAGCAAGGGTAACCGAAAGAAAGAAAAAACTGAAGAATCATTCGAAAATGACCCGGGTACTCCCACACCGCTATCATAATGTCTGATGTTTCTTCTTGGCTGTTCCTATTCTACCTCATCTACTTAATCTGCATGACTTATACCCGTATTTATGCCACCTTAAATGTCAATGGTATACGCAGTACTGCTAAACAACAACTTCTCAATAATTTCATTTTCAGCCATGATATTGACATCCTACTCCTGCAAGAGGTGAACACTGATAATTTAAACTTCCTTGGTCCTCAGTATAACTACATTTGCAATGTAGGCATTGACAATAGGGGCACAGCAATAATATACAGATCGACTTTGAGAATTACCCATCATGAGGAACATCCTAGTGGACGCATTTTAGCTATGGTAATAGACAATGACATCTTAGTGGTGAATGTGTACTTGCCATCTGGCTCCAATAAACGACGAGACCGTGAATCTCTCATTGCAGATGATATGCCATATTTCTTTCGTCACAGCTATAATTACTTGTTGCTGGGTGGTGACTTTAACTGCGTGTTACATGCCAAGGACCAACGAGGAACTTATAATCCGTCACCAGCACTACAGCGCCTGTCTTCGGAATTGCAGTTAACTGACACTTGGGAATATCTACATGGAAATGAAGTTCGCTACACTTTCTGTCGTGCTACCTCCGCTTCACGAATTGATAGGATGTATGTTAATGGCCTTCATCGAACCAACATCCGGAATGCCCTTGTTGTACCTGCCGCAATAAGCGACCATCATGCCGTAATTGTGAAGATGACAGCATCCACTCCTTTACCCATCCTTGGTAGAAGCTACTGGAAATTAAATAATGCTCTATTATATTATGAGGACGTACAACAACAGTTTCGTGAAACTTGGGAAAGCCTTAACGTACGAGCGTCCAGGTCTTGCTACCAGGAGCTTCAACAGTGGCTTTTGATTTATAAACCAGCGATACAGTCCTTCTTCAAATGTGTTGGTAAGGCTAAGGCTGCCGAACGAGCTAATAGCCAACACTATTATTACGCCCTGTTACATGATTTAACTAATCAACAGAGCACCGGCAACGACGTCAGTGGCAGGATAACTGCGATAAAATTAAAAATTCGTAAAATTCAGGAGTCCATTTTAGATGGTATACGGGTGCGTTCTCGTGCCCTCTCAATTACTGATGATGAACGTGCTGCTTTGTACCATGTAGCTTCGGAGAAGAAACGACACCAACGTAAATTCATATGTGATATTTCCACTACCAATGCTACTCTCCTACGCACAACGCCTGAAATTCTCCGAGGGGCAGAGGAACACTTCAGACAGCAATATGGTGAACATCCTACTCTTGATTCCTCAAAAAGAGTACTTTTTGAGGCTATCAATAAAACTGTGAATCCTACTGATAAGGATGAATTGGACGCACCTATCACCATGGATGAACTTCGGGACGTGATTTTTAAAGCCAGCAACAATTCTGCACCAGGACCAGATGGTATTAGCTATACTTTTTACAAAGTATTTTGGACGATCATTAAAGACCGTCTGCTACAACTGATGAACGCCACTTTTGCCATGAGCGACCACTTGTCAGGGTTTAATGAAGGAATTGTAATTTTAATTCCAAAATGTATAAAACCACACCATTTTAACAGCTTTAGGCCGATAACACTACTGAATACTGATTTTAAAATTTTTACAAAGATTTTAGCCAACAGATTGCGTAAAGTACTGCCAGCCTTGATTGGACCGGAACAAACTTGTGGACTTCCAGACAGGAAAATCTCGCACAATTTGATACAATTAAGGGATGCTGTGGTATATCTCGAGGAACATCCTGAGGAAGAAGCGGCCTTGTTGTCATTGGACCTCGAGAGAGCATTCGACAATATTGACCATAATTACATTTTTGGTGTCTTGCAGCACATGGGTATTTCTGATCGTATCCTACAAACCATTAAACTAGTGTACAAGTCTGCATACTCCAGAATCCATATCAATGGATATTTTACTAGGCCAATACCCATTTTGAGTGGTATACGACAAGGTTGCCCATTATCAATGTTATTGTTTACAGTTTGCACCGAACCTCTGGTGCGATTGATGAAGAAACACTTATTTTCACCTACAGTGCCGACAAAACTGCTCACCATAAAGACTTATGCCAATGACATGACTCTGCTACTCCGCTACCATCATCAAGTTTTCCTACTGCCGCACATATTACAGTTTCATGAACAGGCATCTTGCGCGAAGATTAATTATCAGAAGTCCTCATTGATACCTTTTGGGACCTGGCCTCGGACGTTAACGGTGGATGATGTGCCCATTAAAGACCACGTCACTATTCTAGGCCTCCAAATCACCACGAACGTCATAGAAATGGTAAACATAAATTGGACATCTTTACTCAATCGCATCCGTTACTCCCTACAGCGCAACTTGAGTAGAAACCTTAACATTCTCCAGAGAGTTTGGTATGTTAACCTCATGGGATTATCCAAGATTTGGTATTTGGCCCAAATTCTGCCCATCCCGTTAGAGATATCCCAGCGCATCGAGCTGGCAGTGTCATATTATTTGTGGAATGGACATGTATATAAAGTGGCAAAATCTCAGCTGTGGCGTCCCATCATGAATGGAGGCCTAGGACTCATTAAGGTCTCCGAAAAATGTTCAGCACTGTTAATTAGAACTTCTTTACAGATGGGACAATTCAAGGACAACAAACAACTTCACTCCAGCACTGGAACATTAATGAACCATGCCATTTATCGCCGGATGGTGAAATGTATTACCACTTTACCTGCGAATTTCGTCTCTGGGGATCCAATTCCAACTACAAAGATCCTCTACCGTCATCTGCTGTTACGTATTCCTTCTACTCCCACAATAGAGGTTAAATATCCCAATATTCCTTGGAAGAATGTCTGGAGAGTTTTTCGCTACGCTGATATCCCGACGGACTGGAAGGCCTCTGCCTACAAGATGCTCAATGCCATAGTACCCACAGCAGAAAAACAATATCGCCACAACATCTGCAATTCACCGCATTGTTCTCGATGCCACAACCTTGACACCCTTCAACACCGTCTTACAACGTGCATTCCCGAAACTTGGCATTGGATACAAAATAAAATCCGCTGCATTACCAGGGCAGATAACCCAAATACCATTCGCAGGGCAATCCTGCAGCTACATATCCAGGTGAAAAAACACGTCTTTGCCCAAATATGGCTTATCATGGGCTATATCCATTATATGTTGCAGGATCCATCTCCTAGTGTCCGTGGCCTGGAGAGATTTTTAACAGAACATAGGACGCGCCTCAAAAGGAAAAAACGTGACTTTCTCTTGATGCTTCACCCTAACATAGATGTCCTTTCTGTGTAAAGGATTATGCCAGCTGGATGGAGATATCACCATCTCGGAAGTGTCATCGCCCAGTTGCCAGATGAAACCAAATGGAGGACCAGCAAAGGATTATGCCAGCTGGATGGAGATATCACCATCTCGGAAGTGGCATCGCCCAGTGGCCAGATGAAACCAAATGGAGGACCAGCAAAGGTAACTTACATCATGCAATGAACTTCTGTGTAAAGGAGTGTGCCAGCTGGATGGAGGTATCACCATCTCGGAAGTGTCATCGCCCAGTTGCCAGATGAAACCAAATGGAGGACCAGCAAAGGTAACTGACCTCATACAATGAACAGCAATATGCTTTACCAAATGAAAGAACATTACAAAATGCAGAAATGGTTTAGTATTGTACACCCGATTGTAATTGCAATGTATTGCTTCTTTTATCTAATTTAAATAAATAGAAAAAAAAAAAAAAAAAAAAAGGAGGGATATTTGACATATGTAGCATGGCTGCAGGAGAAGTTGCCTATGTTGTAGGAGATAAGGTATGTTCCAAGGAGGGATATTTGACATATGTAGCACGGCTGCAGGAGAAGTTGCCGATGTTGTAGGAGATAAGGTATGTTCCAAGGAGGGATATTTGACATCTGTGGCATGGCTGCAGGGGAAGTTGCCGTTGTTGATGGAGATCAGGTATGTTGCAAGGAGGGATATTTGACATATGTAGCATAGCTGCAGGAGAAGTTGCCGTTGTTGATGGAGATAGATTCCAAGGAGGAGTATTTGACATATGTGGCATGGCTGCAACAGAAGTTGCCGATCCTGTAGGAGATACTGGATGCTCCAAGGAGGGATATTGGACATACGTAGCACGGTTGCAGGAGAAGTTGCCAATGTTGTAGGAGATGCTCGATGCTCCAAGGAGGGATATTTTACATATGTAGCACGGCTGCAGGTGAAGTTGCCGATGTTGTAGGAGATACCGGATTCTTCAAGGAGGGATATTTGACATATGTAGCACGGCTGCAGGTGAAGTTGCCGATATTGTAGGAGATACTCGATGCTCCAAGGACGGATAATTGACATGTGTAGCACGGCTGAAGGAGAAGTTGCCGATGTTGTAGGAGATACTCGATGCTCCAAGGACGGAGATTTGACATGTGTAGCACGCCTGCAGGAGAAGTTGCCCATATTGTAGGAGATACTCGATGCTCCAAGGACGGATATTTGACATGTGTAGCACGGCTGAAGGAGAAGTTGCCGATGCTGTAGGAGATACTCGAAGCTCCAAGGACGGAGATTTGACATACGTAGCATGGCTGCAGGATAAGTTGCCGATGTTGAGGGAGATACTCGATGCTCCATTGAGGGATATTGGACATATGTAGCACGACTGTAGGAGAAGTTGCCAATGTTGTAGGAGATTCTGGATGCTCCAAGGAGGGATATTGGACATACGTAGCACGGCTGCAGGAGAAGTTGCCGATGTTGAGGGAGATACCCGATGCTCCATGTTGCGATATTTGACATATGTATCACGGCTGCAGGAGAAGTTGCCGATGTTGTAGGAGATACCGAATGGTCCAAGTAGGGATATTTGACATATGTAGCACACCTGCAGGAGAAGTTGCCGATGTTGTAGGAGATAATCGACGCTCCAAGGAGGGATATTTGACATGTGTAGCACGGCTGCAGGAGAAGTCGCCGATGTTGTAGTCGATACTTGCTCCTCCAAGGAGGGGCATTCTGAAGAATGTATCATGGCTTTTAGAAAAGTTGCGTAGTTGAGGGAGATACTGCATGTTCCAAGGAGGGATATTTAGCATTTGTAGCATGGCTGCAGAAGATGCCCATCTTGAGGGAGATACTGCATGTTCCAAGGAGGAAAATTTGGTATATGTAGCATGGCTGCAGGGGAAGTTGCCGTTGTTGAGGGAGATAAGGTGTAATCCAAGGAGGGATATTTGACATATGTAGCACGGCTGCAGGAGAAGTTACCCATGTTGAGGGAGATACTGCATGTTCCAAGGAGGGATATTTGACATATGTAGCATGGCTGCAGGAGAAGTTGCCGTTATTGATGGAGATAAGGTATGTTCCAAGGAGGGATATTAGACATCCGTAGCATGGCTGAAGGAGATGTTGCAGATGTTGAGGGAGATACTGCATGCCCCAAGGAGGGATATTTGTCATATGTAGTACGGCTGTAGGAGAAGTTGCCTATTTGAGTGAGATACTGCATATTCCAAGGAGGTTTATGTAGCATGGCTGAAAGAGATGTTGCCTATGTTGACATATGTAGCATGGCTGCAGGAGAAGTTGCCGTTGTTGAGGGAGATATCTAATGCTCAAAGGACAGAAGTTTGAGATATGTAGCATGGCTGCAGGAAACGCTGCCCATGTGTAGGGAGATACTGCATGCTCCAAGGAGGGATATTGGACATATGTAGTACGGCTGTAGGAGTAGTTGCCTATTTGAGGGAGATACTGTATATTCCAAGGAGGGATATTTGACATATGTAGCATGGCTGTAGGAGAAGTTGCCATTGTTGAGGGAGATAAGGTATGTTCCAAGGAGGGATATTTGACATATGTAGCATGGGTGCAAGAGGAGTTGCCGATGTTGAGGGTGATACTCGATGCTCCATGGAGGAATATTGGACATACGTAGCACGGCTGCAGGAGAAGTTGCCGATGTTGAGGGACATACTGCCTTTTCCAAGGAGGGATATTTGACATATGTAGCACGGCTGTATTAGAAGTTGCCTATTTGAGTGAGATACTGTATATTCCAAGGCGGTGTATGTAGCATGGTTGAAAGAGATGTTGCAGATGTTGAGGGAGATACTGTATGCTCCAAGGAGGGACATTTGACATATGTAGTACGGCTGTAGGAGAAGTTGCCTACTTGAGTGAGATACTGTATATTCCAAGGAGGTTTATGTAGCATGATTAAAAGAAATGTTGCCGATGTAGAGGGAGATACTGCATGCTCCAAGGAGGGATATTGGACATATGTAGTACGGCTGTAGGAGAAGTTGCCTATTTGAGGGGGACACTGTATAGTCCAATAAGGTATATTTGACATATGTAGCACGGCTGTGGCAGAGATTGCCTATTTGAGGGAGATACTGTATATTCCAAGGATGGAAATTTGACATACATAGCATGCCTGCAACAGAAGGTCCCCATGATGAGGGAAATACTGTATGTTCCAAGGAGGGATATTGGACATACCTAGCGCGGTTGCAGGAGAAGTTGCCGATGTTGTAGCAGATTCTGAATGCTCCAAAGAGGGATATTGGACATACGTAGTACGGCTGCAGGAGAAGTTGCCGATGTTGAGGGAGATACTCGATGCCCCATGGAGGGATTTTGGGCATATGTAGCACGGCTGCAGGAGAAGTTGCCGATGTTGAGGGAGATACTCGATGCCCCATGGAGGGATATTCGACATATGTAGCACGCCTGTAGGAGAAGTTGCCGATGTTGTAGGAGATACTCGATGCACCAAGCAGGGATACTTGCCATATGTAGCATGGCTGCAGGGGGAGTTGCGTATGTTGTAGGAGATACTCGAGGAATCAGGGAGGGATACTTGACATATGTAGCATGGGTGTAGGAGAAGTTACCTATGCTGTTGGAGATACTGTATGTTCCAAGGAAGGATATGTCACATATGTAGCACGGCTGCAGGAGAAGTTGCCTATGTTGTTGGAGTTACTCAATGCTCCAAGGAGGGATATGTGACATATGTAGCACGGCTGCAGGAGAAGTTGCCTATGTTGTAGGAGTTACTCGAGGCACCAAGGAGGCATACTTGAAATATGTAGCATGGCTGCAGGAGAAGTTGCCTATGTTGTAGGAGATACTCTATGTTCCAAGGAGGGATATGTCACATATGTAGCACGGCTGCAGGAGAAGTTGCCTATGTTGTAGGAGATAGTGTATGTTCCAAGGAGGGATATGTCACATATGCAGCACGGCTGTAGGAGAAGTTACCGATGTTGTAGGAGATACTCGAAGCACCAAGGAGGGATACTTGACATATGTAGAATGGCTGCCTGAGAAGTTGCTTATGTTGTAGGAGATACTGTATGTTCCAAGGAGGGATATGTCACATATGTAGCACCGCTGTAGGAAAAGTTTCCGATGCTGTAGGAGATAATGGATGATCCAAGGAGGGATATTGGACATATCCCATACTGGCGATATGTAGGGGATACTCGATGCCCCAAGGGGGAATATTTGACATATGTACCACGGCTGCAGGAGAAGTTGCCGATGTTGAGGGAGATACCTGATGCTCAAGGGACAGAAAGTTGACATATGTAGCATGGCTGCAGGAGAAGTTGCCGTTGTTGAGGGAGATATCTAATGCTCAAGGGACAGAAATTTGGTATATGTAGCATGGCTGCAGGAGAAGCTGCCGATGTGTAGGGAGATACTGCATGCTCCAAGGAGGGATATTGGACATATGTAGTACGGCTGTAGGAGAAGTTGCCTATTTGTGGGAGATACTGTAAATTCCAAGGAGCCATAGTTGACATATGTAGCATGGCTGCAGAAGAAGTTGCCTTTGTTGAGGTAGATACTGGATCCTCCAAGGAGGGCATTTTGAAATACGTAGCATGTCTGTAAGAGAAGCTGCCTATATTGTAGGAATTACTTGATGCTCTACGTAGCGATATTTGACAAATGTGTCATGGCTGCAGGAGAAGTTGCCGATGTTGTAGGAGATACTGAATGCTCCATGGAGGGATAATGCAGGCGTAGCTGAAGAAGTACGCACCGAAGTCAGCCTTACATTAACAAGAGCCAAGAAACCCAGGGCCAATATTTCATACGCTGAATTTAGAGCGCTGAAAACGCTACGACAAGACGCGGCTCTAGCTGTGCTTTTGACTAATAAGAGCAATGACAAGGGTATCATGGAGACCATGGATTATCAGCAGAAATGATAAAACTACTCGAAGATCCCTCTTTCAAGGAACTGGATAAGAACCCGAACACCAAGATCATCACAATAGCTACAAATTTCATTAAAACAAACTCCAGCGTAGCCACTAGAGCACAGAAAAACACCATTCCACACACGGCTGCTCCACCTAGACTCTACGGACTACCAAATATTCATAAGCCTGAAGTACCCTTCCGGCCTAGTGTGCATGCCATAGGCAAACCTGCTCACATGCCTGCCAAACATTTTTCCACTCTACTGAATGTGCTTGTGGGTGACTGTCAACACTATATTACAAATTCCAGCCAATTCATCCAGAAAAAATCAGCGCTGAAAATGTACCCGAAGGATATCTTGGTGAGTTTTGATGTAGAATCCTTGTTCACCATAGTGCCGCTAGAGGACTCACTACAGCTCATATCTGAACGATTTCCGGACCACATGACTCAGCTCTTCAGAGACACGCTCACTTCCAAATACTTCAATTACAACGGCCAGTTCTTTGAACAGACGGATGGTGTAGCCATGGGTTCACCGTTGTCACCTGCTATTGCAAACTTCCTCATGGAGAGTTTCGAACATACTGCCCTGGATACCACCTCAGACCAACCAAAGGCATTCTTCAGATACGTGGATGATACCTTTGTTATCTGGCCACATGGAAAAGGAAAACTTTCCGCCTTCTTAGACCACCTTAACATCCTACATGCGAACATCAAGTTTACCTTGGAAGTTGAGAACGATGGCTCGCTTCCCTTCCTAGGTGTTCTTGTTTACAAGAAGCCGGACGGCAGCCTAGGTCACAAAGTATACAGGAAACCCACGCACATCAATCGCTACTTGGATGCCTCCAGTCACCACTATCCCACTAAAAAAAGACAGTTATCTCCACTTTGTTTCACCGGGCTTTTTATATTGCAGATGAACACCACATTAAACAAGAACTTAAATACCTGCGAGACAGCTTACTACAAAACGGATACAGCGATCATGACGTCAAGAGGGCACGCAAGAAGGTTGAACACAATCGCAACAACCCCCCACGTCTCACTCAAAGGATGGATAGCTGGCCGTATAAAGCCTACATACCTTTCTACGGTTCCGTCTCGAACAAGATCTCCCGCACACTCGGAAGGTATAACATCAAGACTTTCTTCACGCCTCCAAAGAAGATCCAAGAATACCTTAGGCCGGTAAAAGAAACACTTCAGCTCAAGGTGGCAAGAGTGTACAGGATTCCTTGCGAATGTGAAAAAGTTTACGTAGGTCCAACAGGATGCACAATAAAAGAAAGATGTAAAGAACACCAACGCAACATCAGACTCCTACAACCAGATAAGTCGGCAGTGACCGAGCACTGTATAGAGTACGTCCATAAAATAAGCTTTGAAGACATCAAAGTTCTGGATCATACTGATAAATACTGGGACAGGGTCATTAAGGAAGATATCCAAATCAAACTACATCCAAACAACTACAACAGGGACCGCGGACTTCAACTTAGCCCTGCTTTGACAATAGTCATCTTTTTTTTCCTTTGTGGTGGGAAAAAGGCAACTTACGCCCTTACCAGCATGCAAGCATGCAAGTGTAAGACTCCTACCGGGCTTCGAACCCGGGCAGCCTACTCACTAAAACACCCCGCCGGAAGTCTTGAGGTCGAAACCTCAATGCTGCAGTACCGCATTAATGCACCTGCGCATTCTGTGGTGATAAATGAATGCTGCCTGCCAGTGGCAGTAACAGCGAGTGAGGAAACTGAAGTGCCAGAGGACAATCATGACCTAAGCCCTGAGTGCCCCCTGGTGGCTAGTGATGGTGAAAGTTGTGAGTGGTAAACTCTGTAGTGGTGGTGGATCATGTCGTTGGTCATGTTTGTCAGTGGAGGAAGTTTGTGCACTTCATGTGCCGACATAGCGCGTCGCAGCCGCGGCCGTTATGTTGTCGGAGTGGTACTGGTGTGGTTGGAGAGTCTGCATCTGGTGTGGCTATTGTTGTTCCTAGAGAAGCCGGTGTGGTGTGGCTGTGTCGGTCTTCTGATGAGGCAAATTAGCTGCGTTCTTGGCGATGGCGTCTGTGAGGGTAGAGATGGCCTCCTCCAGGGTGACTAGGCGGGAGCTGATGTTGAGGATCTTCACTGCATCCAGCCAGGCACGGTCCTGGGAGGTGGCGACTGGGGAAGCGTCGTCTCTTGGTGCTGGTGTTGTGGTTTGTGTTATCTGCGCTGGTTGTTGATCTGATACAGCTGGCTGCGGAGCGGTATGCGCCTCGGGAGTGCTTCACTGCTGGGCTCGGTGGAGATGGAGATGGCACTTTGCCTGGCCTGTGTAATGGCTTCGGCATTGGAGCACCTACGGCGGCATTGGAGATCGTGCCCTGTGCACTGAGCTGTAAGGGCCCGGGCGCTGTAGTAGTGGCACCTAGGACCGGCTATGCAAGTATCGGCCTCATGGTCCAACTGGCAACAGCGACGACAGGGGACCAGACGACCGGTTCGACTTGCCTCTACACGCAGGCGCTGCCCAAATAAGGACAGTCCCACAATCAGTGCCGCTTCTCGTTTGCCCAGGTCCAAGAATTCCAGCCGAACCATCGATGATGGGCCACGGTCCGTGAGGATCCATGTGGCTCTAGTGGCTGAATTCCAGTGTTTCCTGGTGGCGGTCAGCAGGTAGCGGCACGGGAGTTGCCGTGGCACCCCGCATACCACTGCACTGTGTCGCCAGGCCTGTGCTGTAGGTGATGGCGGCGTCGGTTGGTGGTACTGGCTTTGGGTCGGCGGTGGCGTTCCTTGGAGCGGCTGAAAGTATAGCGGTGGTGGCATCGGTTGCTGCTGAGTGAGTGCGGTGGCGTTGGTTTGTCGTGCTGGAGATCAACCAGCTGCCCCAAGGGTATAAGCGGTGTCGTGGGTTGCCTGTGCTGTCGATGCTGAGACAGAATCTGAGGAGAACGATACCGCTCAACACGACGGCTTTACTGTCGTAGAGTGGAGAAGAAAAAGCAGACCATCACAGAGCTCGCTCAACCCTCAGAAGGCACTGAACAAAAACCCCTAACCAAAAGGGGCACAAAGATCCCACCCATTATAGCAGACTCCTTTCCCAATCACATTGCCTTCATGAAGCTCCTAGCAATCAAGTTGGCCAAAAGCTTCGAGGCACAGAGGATGCCTGGAAGGGTTCATATTCGAACCGAGGACTTTGAGAGGAGGAAAGAAATATTGAGGGAGCAGAAGATACAGTTATTCTCATACTCCCTCCAGCGTCCCAATGTAGAAAGGCGCATCATACGGGGTCTCGCCTCTGAGTGTACACCAGAGAGAAATAAAAGATGCCCTGCAGGAAGAACATGGCATTATAGTCTCACCTGCGGTGCAGCTGAGAGATACCATTTTGACCGAGGAGGGGTCCAAAAATGTGCTAATGCCAGTATACCTGGTGGTGGTGGACAAAGTCCCAGGTCAGACAGTCCAGCCCATACGCACCTTGTTGCACACTGTGGTCAAGGTGGAGCGATTCTATGGGCAAGATGGTCCAGCCCAATGTCGCAGGTGCATGGGTTTCCACCATTTCAGCCAGGCCTGTGAGCGAAAGCTCGCATGCCTGCGCTGTGCGGGAGGACACCTTGTTGCAAACTGTGACAAGAATACAGACCCAAAAGTGTGCGCCAACTGCCACAAGCCGCATGTAAGTGTTTACAAGGGGTGCGAAGTGTGGCAGAAAATAATAGACAGCCTCCACCGCGATCCTGCAAATGTGGCACCAGTCTGCACATGGGTGAGCTTCACCGCCACCCTTAGTGAGGCTGAAAATATTGTGCAGCAGGCTGAAACTGCACAAACTGGGACAGCACAGGCAGAAACTGTGCAACCTGCACCAGCCACTAGCGCGGAGGGGAGAGGAGCAGCATTGCCACGCCCCTCTCGCGAAAAGAGGGTCTGAAGGGCTGAGAGACAACGGCCAGTTACAGTAGAGCGGGAGGCCTTGTCCAGTGTAGAGGCCCAAATTACCGAGGTGCCCACACCGGCCCCAACACAAATCCAAAATGCCCACGGCACGGCCCACTCCGAAGGCCCCACTCGGAGGTGCTATATACTCGGCACACCTCGAGGAATTTAGGACCTTGTGCAACTGGTTCGGGGACATGGTAAGGCGGACACTTCCCGTACTGCGGAGGTGTATGCAGCAGCTCATGGATGACAACGTTGACATCCTAATAAAACATCAAGTCCTGCTAGAAACCTTAGAGCAGCTGTTCCCAAAATCCTCCCCGTAATGGCCTACCGAATTGTGGGTAGACCATTATGTGCTGCGTTCTGGAATGCTAATGGCATAAGGGAACAACGCCCTGGCATTCTCGAGTTTTTACAGTCCTATAGGATCTACATCCTCATGGTTACCGAAACACACCTGCATGCTGGTATACACTTCCCCCTGCCAAGTTACGTCGCCCATCGGTCTGATCGGGTCGGCCGACAGGGTGGCAGTACAGCTATCTTCATCAAACGCATCACACACACACCTTTTCCTCTTCCTGCCCTTCAGCACATGGAAGCTACTGGCTACTGGCTTCTCATTGGCAGTATGGACACATTGTTGACTGTGGCTTACGACCCACCTGATCATCGCTTCTACAAAGCAGATTATACCACTATCCTTAACATACATCCATCAGTCTGCATCGCAGGTGATCCTAACGTGAAGCATGGGCTCTGGTACAGTCACCCCAGCAACCAGAGTGGGCGCGGGCTCTACCTCCTTATCAGCGGAAACTCAAATATCGTCGCGCACGGGCCGAGAGGTCCAAGATTCCATCCGGCTCGCGGCAGGCCTGACATCTTGGATGTCATGATCACCTGAAACATGCCATTGTACTTTGACCCCTCGGCAGTTAATGAGCTGGATTCCGACCACGACTCCGCCATGCCAACTCTGTTAAACTCAGACTGGACACAAGAGACCGACTGGGATGCAGCAGTCCTAGAACTTAACCGATCCGTTGACCCTCGACCACGCATCGATGATCTCGAAGCGTTGGAAGCGACAGCGGCGGATTTTTCGCCAACACCCCTGACCCGAGAACGATACGTATAGAACTCCGGCAGTTGCTAAAAGTCAAGGAAACCAGGATAGAAGCAGTGTACCAGAGGTTCAAAACGCTGGCTCCATGCGCATAGAACAACAGCCTGGGAAAACACTCTTCAGAATGTAAACCTTCAAGAAAAGAAACCATGGCGGACTATAAGGGTCTTGAGGAAGGACAAGCCCCAATATTAGCATCCCTTGCATGGCACTCGTGGGCGGCTCGCGTTCGAGTCAGACGAAAAAGCCACTATGTTTGCGGACCATCTTGAGGTACAGTTCGAACCCCGTGAGGACCCACAAGACAAAGACTATACGGGACTTGTAGAAGCGACCGTGGAGTACCTCTATGAGGAACCATGGCAGCTACACGAGGAGATCCAAATTCCTATAATCACCCCGAAAGCGGTGATCTCCGAAAACCAAAGGCTAAACCCCAATAAATCCCCTGGACATGACGACGTCACGGTGCTCATGCTCCAGCACCTATCCAAAAAGTATGTCGTCCGCTTGCCCGAATTTTCAATGCATGCCTACGTCTCCGTCACTTTCCAGCATGCTGGAAGGAGGCGAGGGTGGTGTGTATTGTGAGACCCGGCAAGAACCCAGTCTTTCCTAACAACTACCGCTCCATCAGCATTCTCCCAACGGTCTCAAAAGTTTTTGAGCAGTTACTCCTCACGCGCCTAACGCCTGTTTTTGAGGAAAGGCAACTCCTACCGGATCACCACATACACATACACTGTAAATATATAACAAAGAAATTTAAATATTAACTAAAATATTAAGATTAATAGAACAAAATTTAAAAAAATTAATAATATTGAAAAATGTCAACATTATTAATTTTTGAACTTAATAATTTAAAAATATTTGATACTATAAAATTTTAAATTTTAAATTAAAAAATAAACTTTTAAATTATAGGATTTCAAAATTTTAAAATTACCACAAAAACTCAATTAACATAATTTAAATTCAATACCTAAATTACACACAAAACTATTTTTTTTGTAAAATATATAAGTTAATATAATTTAAACCTATTTCCAAATCCAAATTTACTATTCCTTCTCTTAAAAAAATTTTAAAACAAAACAATTTAAAAAATTTAAAACATATACTGGTTTCAAATCTTAAATTCTAATAAATTCACTCAATTTATAATTTGTAAAAACAAAAACGTATATAAATTAAACTCGTATCCAAAACTTCAAATATATTTCACAATTTCCTCTTTAAAAATAACATTTACAACAAATAACCAAAAAGTGCAACAAAATTAAACACACACATACATATATAATATTCTTCACTCAATATAAGTCATATATCTTTAACAACCTTTCACATCACATAAAATACCTCCCACTTCACCACTGCACTTTTTATCTAAAGGATAAAATACCCATTCTCTCAAACACCTAAACAAAATCCGTAATACACCACATCAAAACATTCACATAAACTAAAAAATTACAAAACCCTCCTCCAAATCACCAAATCACACTCTCCTCTCATCAAATCCAAACAAACTCCTAATCACTCATATAAAATCTCATTATACTTATCATTCTCCAGTTTTATTTATAAATTATTAATGTGGAGGGAAAAGTTCCTCCCCTCCCCTCACTTCACTACACTCACTCATTTGGGGCAATTACACCAGCTCCCGGACCCATAATGTTAAGAATCTGCAAAATAGTCGGCTCCTCCTTCCACTGCCACATATCTTCAAATGTCTCACCGCGCGGGTCCACCACTGTCCTGGCTGTAACCTGTTTCTGCAAAACTGCAACTTTCGCCGTCTGCTCCATCATTGCTGTCCTAAGAACTCCAAGAAGTCCTCTTCTTCCTCCGAGCTAGGTTGTTGAGCATCTATCTCCTCTCCTTTATTATTATTCCTGTTATTGTTATGGTTAGGTATCGTTATCGTCATCGTCATCGTCATCATCATTATTTTGATTATTATTATTATTATTATTATTATTATTATTATTATTATTATTATTATTATTATTATTATTATTATTATTATTATTATTATTATTATTATTATTATTATTATTATTATTATTATTATTATTATTATTATTATTATTATTATTATTATTATTATTATTATTATTATTATTATTATTATTATTATTATTATTATTATTATTATTATTATTATTATTATTATTATTATTATTATTATTATTATTATTATTATTATGATTATTATGATTATTATGATTATTATGATTATTATGATTATTATGATTATTATGATTATTATCATTATTATGATTATTATTATTATAATTATTATTATTATTATTATTATTATTATTATTATTATTATTATTATTATTATTATTATTATTATTATTATTATTATTATTATTATTATTATTATTATTATTATTATTATTATTATTATTATTATTATTATTATTATTATTATTATTATTATTATTATTATTATTATTATTATTATTATTATTATTATTATTGTTATTATTATTATTATTATTATTATTATTATTATAGTTATTGTTATTGTTATTGTTATTGTTATTGTTATTATTCTTGTCATTATTCTTCTTCTTATTATTATTGTTTATATTATTATTAATATTATTATTATCATCATCATCATCATTATTATCATTATTATCATTATCATCATCATTACCATCATCATTATCATCATGATCATTATCATGATCATTATCATCATTATCATCACCATTATCATCATCATTAGCATCATGATCATTATCATCATTATCATCATTATCATCATCATTACCATCATCATCATTATCATCATCATCATCATTATTATTATTATTATTATTATTATTATTATTATTATTATTATTATTATTATTATTATTATTATTATTATTATTATTATTATTATTATTATTATTATTATTATTATTATTATTATTATTATTATTATTATTATTATTATTATTATTATTATTATTATTATTATTATTATTATTATTATTATTATTATTATTATTATTATTATTATTATTATTATTATTATTATTATTATTATTATTATTATTATTATTATTATTATTATTATTATTATTATTATTATTATTATTATTATTATTATTATTATTATTATTATTATTATTATTATTATTATTATTATTATTATTATTATTTTGGTTCGGTTTGGCAATATTTGATTCCTCAATGTTAATAACATTACTTATTCTTTCCGATCTTCCAACTGCTGGAGTATGTAATGTATCTCGTCTTATAATATCGTTATTTATTTTGACTTCCCAGGCTATGTCACTGATCTCATTTGCTAACTTGGCAAGTATATTATATAGCTCTTTTTCCCTTAAACTGTCCATTAAAGTAGATCCCTTTAGTGGATTTCTTCCTTCAATAATTTTCTGTCGTATTTAGTGCATTCAAAAAGCACATGCTCTGGATTGTCAACTAGTTTACATACACTACAGACAGAGTTATTAGTTTTATTTATTCTCTGCCAGTAAATTCCATATGGTCCATGGCCGGATAAAAAAATGTACCATTCCTTTCGTTGGTTTGGCGTGTTTGATCTCTAATTTTTCGTAAACAGATGGAAAAAATGCATAAGTTGTTCTTCCTGAGTTAATAGAATCCCCTTCCTCTTGCCATTCCGTAAGTAGAGGTCTTTGGATTTCCTGGTTATTTACACCTATTCTACCAACTATTTCGTGTACTTTAATTTTGCTTCTTTATTCAAAACGTGGCACCTCTTAGTCTAAGTAAGAATCAATTGGCCATATGCCCCTAATAATCAATAAAGCTATTGTTGGAGTGGTGCGGACCGCCCCTGTGTTCCTTAAAAGGATTTTTCTTTGAGAACTTCTAATTTTTCAATGTAATTCTTGTTGTTTTGTCTGCCCACACCCATGCAACATAAGTGACTATCGATCCAAAAATGCAATAATGGTAGGTAATGATATTATTAGGGATATTTTAAATTTCATGTTCACAATTCTTGACAGCTTCTGCATAGTTATTTCGGCCTTATTTCTCACATATTCTGTGTGTTTAATATAATTTAATTTTTCATCTAGCATAACTCCCAAATATTTTGTTGCATTGCACCGTTTAATGGTTTGATTGTTATATTTTATAATTGGATTCCTTGTAAAGTTTCCTTTCAGTAATGTAAAGTTCGATTTGTGTGGAGCAATCTCGAGTTTCGCATTTTTGCACCAAGCTGCCAACTTATCAGTAAGATATCGTGCCTCACTTTCTAACTGAATTCTCGAATCTCCGTCTGTTAGAAAACTTACTTCATCAGCACATGCTGTGACGTTATTAATTTCAGAATCTTTATCAAATTATTCTAATAAAGATTCCATTACTATGTCCCA